>JANRMT010062856.1:12641571-12654916 GCA_026402145.1 Polypterus bichir lapradei
TATCTATCTATCTATCTATCTATCTATCTATCTATCTATCTATCTATCTATCTATCTATCTATCTATCTATCTATCTATCTGTCTGTCTGTCTGTCTGTCTGTCTGTCTCCAATCTGCCTATCCCCCTTCCTCATCATCCATTTCTCTGATCCATACAATGCACATTTTGAGCAAAACCACCAAATTGAGTTCAATTGCCTTGTGCTGAACATTTACAGTTACAGTTTCAACATAATGCACTGTGCTTTAATTGCTTGTGATTTGTTGTTTTCGTTTAACTAGACCCCCTTAGTAATTAACAGGGACCTCATCTGAGGTTGCTTCATGTCTTGTGCCTGAATCTGCCAGCGTAAATTTAGGGCCCTGCCTTCCAAAACTGGATTAAGCAGTTTCAATAGTGGACGGATGGATATGTAAGTAGTTAATAGTGTGCTCGACATATAAGAAAAATTGTGCCTTACCACGATGAGTTGAGTTAGCTTGAGTTGCTATTGACTGCTAATAAGGACCCTTACTTGAAACAACAGGAACAAAGTAGGTGACAGTAAAACACGACCGCAGCCTGCCGCTGAAGGTCCCCAGGGATCCACATTCTTCTGCTAGCTGTCAGAAGGCCCCTAATTAATCCGTGCCGGCACCACTCCTTGCAACGAGAAGGACACAAATTGCCGCTTTGCCTTCTCGCAGTCTGTTATTATGAAGCGCTCAATGGGCCATTGCAACAGAGCAGATATGGCAGCCCTGCAATTTGGAGCCACAAAGCAGGGCAAATTGTTAGTTTTAGCCTAACAACACCGCAGGCTGACTCAGGCCGCATGGCTCTTGTTTTTTTTTTTCTGCATCCTTCTTTTTTGCTACATTCAAAAATATGCACAGCCCCTCTAGGAATTATTAATAATGTAAGTGGGAGCTGACAAGCGCAGCCGAGGAAAGAAAAATCGATCCCGCTAATGATTATGAGTCAAGGGACTGGTTGTCACTTTTAATGATCGGGATCCCGTCCTCGGAGAAAAGTACAGGTGTCAGGGCGCCAAAGGACACCCCTGAATGCGCTGCTAAACCACTTTGATGGGACTGTTGATTTGTTCCATTAAAAATGGTGTGCTGATTATATTAACAGATTTATTGAAATATATATATTTTTTGCTGTTGGTAGGCTGGCAGGTGGGCTCACTCTAACTACCTTCAACACATTTCACTCCACAAATGTACAGACTTTATATTATATAGCACCTTTCTAGAAGGAATACAATCTCAAGTTTTCTGGGTTGAAATCATTTGAAGGGAGTCATCAGAATAACAGAGGTGGTCTTCTGGCTCAGAAGAGAGTTGAAACCCACCGTTGTGAATAACAGAGGGGTTAAGAACTAAACAGGAATTCCTTAGTAACTAGCCAGAACAGGAAAGTACCACTAGGGGGCACATCCTGGGTGTTTGTTCCCAAAGTCAGTGAATGGACAACCCAGGGATCTGTCCACCAGGAGGCAGCAGTTCTAGCAGGGTGCTGGACCCTGCTCTTTCTGGGGCTTTAGGGTCTCATGATCTGCAATGCGGTGTTCACTGGATGCTCAAACTGTTCTTTATACAGCCTCCAGTTAATCCAAAATGCTGCTGCAAGAATTATTACAAGAACAAGAAAATACGAATACATAACTCCAGTTCTTAAATTCTTACACTGGCTCCCAGTTAAGTTTAGGGCAGATTTCAAAATCCTCCTTTTAACATTTAAAGCCTTAAATGGCAGAGGTCCGGCTTACTTGTCTGAACTTATCATGACTTACAAACCAGAGTGCACATTAAGATTTCAAGATGCCGGGCTGCTTATGATTCCGAGGATTAATAAAATAACAGTGGGAGGTCGAGCTTTTAGTTACAGGGCCCCTAAACTGTGGAATGGTCTTCCTGCTACTATAAGAGATGCCCCTTCGGTCTCATAAATCCCGGCTGAAGACTCATTACTTCAGATTAGCACACCCTGACTAGAGCTGCTGATTAACTGTACAGACTGCATCTCAGTTGTTAGTCATTAGCACTAAAACATAAGTAACATGATAGTTATAATTTTTTACTAACCCTCACCTATTCTGTTTCTCTTCTTGGTGCCACGGCCCACCTTCCAAGTTGTTTTGCCTGCCTAAGGTAAAGTCATCCCTGATGGAGGATCACAGGAATCGTGGGAAAGTAGGGGTCCTTTCATCGGATTGGCTGGCCCAGTGCTGTTTCAGCTGTGGAATGGCCAAATGGGGGAGGCAGCTTGATGGATGAGGTATCCAGAACTCTAAACAAATCCAAATCATATGATGTGATGTCATGGACTGTTAAATTCTGCTCTGTACTTGTAAAAAATTTTATTTTTATGCTGTATTGAGGATTATTTCTGTTCTGTGTATTGTATTGTATTGACCCCCTTCTCTTTGACACCCTCTGCATGCCCAACCTACCTGGAAAGGGGTCTCTCTTTGAACTGCCTTTCCCAAGGTTTTTTCCATTTTTTTCCCTACAAAGGTTTTTTTTGGGAGTTTTTTCTTGTCTTCTTAGAGACTCAAGGCTGGGGGGCTGTCAAGAGGCAGGGCCTGTTAAAGCCCATTGCGGCACTTCTTGTGTGATTTTGGGCTCTACAAAAATAAATTATATTGTATTGTATTGTATCTAAGCATCCCAAGCAGTAAAAAGTTCTGAAGTACTTCCAATAATGCCCACTAGAGGGGGACATCGCCATCAAACCCTAGCTAGCAATTACGGCAAGCGCTGAATCTTAGTAAAATTATTCACAAATAGTAATCCAATCACTATGAAGCTCTGCACAAAAGGCTAAAAAGTGGCTTGAAATGCAAAGACAATCCAAAGCAAAAAAAAAGTCCCAAAACAGATTCTAAAGGCAAGGTCAAAAAACAAAGCAGAACATCAAAATGTTAACATAATTCAGGATAAACCCAAGAAAACGAACCACTTGCTAGCACATTCAAAATGAACCACAAGGAACTTTGGGAGGACCTCCAGATTTATGGAACGGAGGGCAGTCCCGGGCGGTGATTAGCAGGCACCCCTACCTCTAACTGGGGATTTTGATAGTGCTTCCACCCCCTTAGTGGCCATAACTGGAAATGCTTTATGGAAATTTTGGAACTTATTGGAGCTCCTAGTTCATGACATTCGGTTACCATCTCCGTTTCAGAGCCTTGCTTAAGTTTTTTTGGGACTTACAGGTTTGTGGCCAGTTTCCCAGTTAAAGGGTTTGCTCCCCATGAAGCCAACAGGTCTCGACTGGGAACTGACTGAAACAAGTACACCTCTGTTGGGTGCACCAGTGAGGACTCTGGCTTACTCCTCAGCCAATGTGGAGGCCATTGTGAAGAACGTCCTGCATCATAACAACCGTGACATTACCAAAGGTCATGACCTCCGAGGACACACCCCTAGTAGCGAGAGCATAAGAAGAGAGCAAGTGCAATAAACAAAGATGGCAGCCCAAAAAAAATGTAATCAATCAAAATCAAGTTACCAATCACTAAACTAATATCAGATTCCTAATTTAAGTTATTAATAAAAAGGTCAAAAACCTTCTGAAAAGGTCAAGGATTTATGCAAACAAATAAATAAAAGTGCAGTTCCTAACAGGAAGTTTTGGAGCATTAAAGTCAATGTTTAGAACTTTGAAGGCAGTTTCTCATTTTGGGCCTGGGTAGGCCGAGGCCTTCTTTTGAGGTTTGGAGTCAGGTTGCCTGTGGTGAGGACTTGTTTTTTTTTTTTTGGATGTGCAGATTTTTTTACAAAAGCGATCAACAAAATAAATATGTGGCAGCAATGAGAACTAGGAGGAAGTTTCCCATGCCTGCTACTTTGAAGCAGCACTACTTAAAATGGACTGCATTTCCCAGCAGCACCATTGGACAGCTTTAACAGTAATCATGAGGGCTGCTTGGTGATGCAGCGCTGGATTTAAAAGGGAGAAGCCAGCAAGAGGATCATCTTGTGTGTTTTGTATTGTCACTGCTATCACCGCTGCTGTATTCAACTAGATTACAATTTCGTCACCCAAGGATTACAGCAATCGCTGGATTTGCGTTCTTGTTCTGTGCCTGATTGTTTGTGTGATTTCGTCTGGGATGGAAAACATCTTCATCCAAGGAGCCCTCCCGACTTGAAAATCTTCACTTACATCTGCTTCATGTTAGGACAAAACATCGCATAACATTCTGGAAACTGCTCACTCTGGGGGGGGGGGGGCCTCATTTCATTATTCTCCGTCATGTGCATTTGTGAAACTGGACTGTGTTTGGACTTTGTCGTGAAAGTTTACCGTTTTGTGCTGTTTTCTTAAAAGTGACTCTTCTGTATGGCTATAACTGTGACGGTATCCTTGACTTTGAATTGCATGTACATCTATACCTGTAAATATATTCCTCAAATTGCTCTCCGTTCTGCTATCTGTTGTGAAGGCTAGGGGGTGCCACTGAGTCCCGAATCCCCAAACAAAAATGGATAATACAGTCCCAGGTTCATATAAAAGGGGTTTTATTACAAAAAATGCCTTTGTATAGTAGTTCAACCAGTGGTTTCTTCTTCCTTTCTCTCTCTCTTTTTTCTCTCTGCACTGCTACTCCTCCAAGACGACTGTTGCTTGCCTCCACTCCAAACTTTGACTCGCCTAGGAAAGGCAGCTCAGTCTCTTTTATGGAGGACCCAGGAGTACGGGCTTCACCCACTGGAACCACTTTCAGGTCAGTCCCAAATAGTCGGGAGTACAGCTACCTGCAGCACCCCTTTACAGCACCCATGGACTCTAGCGGGGCTGCTCTACTGGACTACAATTCCCAGCATTCCCTGCTGGTGCTCGAACAGGTACCGATATCCAGGGTTGCTGCCATCTAGCATACTGGCGGGAGATGACAACCTGAATATGCTGCTCTCCCCCGGCCGTCCATGCTTTTGCCATCCCTGCCAGATAAGATTCCCAAGTCAACTCTGGCAGTGACGCCGATTTTTAGATGTCATCGCCCTCACAGTGTGTAAATTTGTTCTTGAATTTGAATCTTTCGTATGACTATGCCTGTTAACCATATTCTCAAATTTGAAATTTTAGTTTGGCTCTATTTTTGGTTATATTTGTAAAATGTAAGCAAAGCTTGGTGGAGCTCTTTGTTTTTCTTAATCGATCAGTCATTGATTCATTCATTCATTAACTTTCCACCTACATATGTTGCAATATAAGATGATGGATGGTCAGAGTTTATCCTGGCAGCACTGAATGCAAGGCAAGACTCAACTGTGCCCAGGGCATCACTCCATGGCAGGGCACACACATCCACTCTCACCCAGACTGAGCCAAGGAGAGTCAGCGCTGCCGTATAGGGAGAACATAAGACACTCTACATGGGCAGTGAGCAGCCTGGGGGCTGTAGAGATCTGTGAGGTGCCAGTCTCTGTGCCATTATACCACCAACCAATCAATGTACTCATCTTATCTAAAACCAATCATAGCAAGCTGCTTTTACAAATGAAACAAGAATTACAATGAAAGCAACATGAGATAAGACTGCAGATTACAAGATCACTTACAAGATAATCTGCTGTGTGCTATTAAGCTGCCTTAAGGCTATAGTGCATTAAAAAAGCTTGAACAAGAATATAAAAACCGGGCATTTTTGAAACATGGGTCATCTTTTATGAAAAAGAAGGAAGATAGAAATAATACTATTTTAATAGTATGAAATATAATTATGTTTCGGGAGCAACTGACACGGCCATGAATCTGATGAAAGGGCATCAACCCAAGTAATATCCAAGCCTAATGGCCACTTACATGTCCAAAAATGGTAAATTATAATAATTAACAAATATATGCGATCATGATTTATATGTCTACTATGGCCAATAGGCCAATTCAAACTGAATTGAGCTCATTGCACGCAGGTGGCTTGGCCATTTGTTTGATGTGGATGTGGCTGAGATGGTTGAAGTGAGGTTACATGTGCTGAGAGGAGGGCAGTGGGCATCTCCTAACAAAATATGGCTCAGAAGTTACTTTCCTTTGTGACGCAGAACCTTATATATGAAGATATATTAAGCCAAAGATGTTCTTCCCTACACCTGACAAGGCTCCAGGGAGGTCAGTCTTGACTAGTAATATAAATGGCGCCCAAAGGAAGAGCTCTGATCAAGGAAACCTTTTTTCTAGGGACTCACTTCTCATTCAGACGAAGAACGTGAACTCGTGTTTCCACACAAGAAAAGGTCAGTCCAGGAGGCTCCTTCAGCGTAAGCAGCCTATGAGAGCTAAGATTAGGAAACGTATCATTTATACAGATGATTTGGGTTTTGCCTTAAATAAAGTTTAAGTGATATCTTTTATTATCTTCTCATTGATCATGATACCAGAAGGGGGTGACATATTAACGGTTGGTGCTGTGGTTAACGCTGCTACCTCGGATTTTGGGGCTTAACTTGGCAGGAGAGCAAATTTTTTGAGAGGTTTTCCTTTCTGAAGAAGGTCTGGGGATTATGGTAAAGAGTTTCAAGATGATCACAAATATAATTTCAGATTGAGTATATCATGTAGGAATTTAGAGAAACATAAAAAAATGATTTTTTTTTTTTGAGTTTAGTGTGTTTAACTGCTTAAAGTTGCTGGCGTGCTACATTAGTTCAATTGAGCTCAAAATGTGTTACTGCTACTTTTTGTTTGCACTCAGCATCTGATGTTTCTTATTAAATGTCCAATAATAGTTGGTCAGTTTGACGGATTCCACTGGCCCCGATGTTGCTTTTTAATCGTTACAATGTCCTGGTGAAACCGTTCACCATCTTTGTTACTGACTGCACCAAGATGAGCAAGGAGGAAGTCCAATTGTGAGTAAAGAACATGAAACCTTTAGCAACACTTCATGGTTTTGTACGCTTGAAGTATGTTGTCAACCAGCTTGATGTAGTCTGCCAAGAAAATTCTCAACAACATCCTTGAATGCCACCCATGCAATTTCCTTTGGTCTGACTACTATCTTCAAACTGCTTGTCACTGATGACATTTTTGTGGACTGGCATCTTTAATCTTGGCATCAGTTGTTCACAGAAACATCGGTCACAAATATTGAAATCTTTCACTTTCCTTGTTCATTGCTTGCATGAAAGGTTTCATCAGTCGAAGTTTTATATGAAGAAGAGGCAAAATATCTTTGTTGGGTCAACGAGCAGTTTATGTGCAACACTGTTTTGCCCAGGAACCAAATGCTTCCAGAGTGGCCAGTTCTTTTTAGCGTAATGAGAGTCATTAGCATGGCTGTTCCATTCCCAAATGAAATAACAGGACTTGATATATCTGAGCTGCATTCCTAGTAGCAGTGCTGCTACTTTTAGATGACCACTGATCTTCTAGCTGTAGCTGTTGTACTATATATGTATACATAGAATATGAGATTAAAGCAAACAATAGGCGAGTGCAAAAAAACCGGTATGGAAGAAGACAATTTAAAGGTGATTTTTGTGATCAGCAGTCCAAAATCCATAAGAAACACCAAAATTTGTTCAAGAAGCAAAACCTTTGTTGTCCAGTGTTTTCCACTCTGGTCACTATATAGAGTTTGTATGTTCTCCATGTGTGCAAGTAGAATTTTCTTCAGGTTCTCCAGTCTTCCTTCCAAAATCCCAGTGTGCCAACTACTTCAAATAGTCCTGATGTGAGTTTACAAGTGTGAGAGTAAGTGGGTGAATGAATGAATGAGTGAGTGAGTGAGACAGAGAGAGAGAGTGAGTGAATGAGAGAGAGAGAGAATGAGTGAGTGAGTGAGTGAGTGAGTGAGTGAGTGAGTGAATTAGAGAGAGAGAGAGAATGAGTGAGTGAGTGAGTGAGTGAATGAGAGAGAGAGAGAGAGAGAAAGAGTGAGTGAGTGAGTGAGTGAGCGAGTACCCTATCCAGGGTTGTCTCTCACCAACATCCAAAGCTGCTAGGTTATCCACCAACCTTACATGACTCTCAACTTGAGATGCAGGCTTTTAAATGGATGGACGTTACACAGAGGTACACTCTATGGCCAAAATTATGTGGATGTCCCTCCAAATGATTGATTTCAGATGTTTCATTGTTAACATGTGCATAAAAATGACCACATACAGAAGCATTGCAAACACTGATAGTAGTATGGGTCACACTGAAGAGCTCAATGACTTTAATTGTGGCACTGTCATAGGATGCCACCGTATGTTAAATGACTGCTCTGCTAGATCTGCCCCGGTCAACTGTAAGTGATATTATTGTGAAGTGAAGTGTCGAGGAGCAACAGCAGCTCAGCCATGAAATGACAGACAAAAAAAAAACTCTCAGAGCTGGGCCGCTAAGTGCTGAAGCAAATAGTGTCTCATACAACAGAGAGTTCCAGACTGCCTCTGGAGGTAACATCAGCACAAGAACTGTATGTCCGGAGCTTTATGAAATGGGTTTCCCTGGCCGAGCAGGTTCACACAATCCTAAGATTACTGTGTACAATGCCAAGTGTTGGCTGGAGTAATGTAAAGTTGGAGTGCTGAATCACAGTCCACTATCTAGCAGGTCTGATGGCTGAATCAGAATTTAGCAAATTCCTGGAGAACATGAAGTTCTGGACTGCATGGTGTTTACTCTAAAGTTGGCGGGGGATGGATAGGGTCTTGGTTCCAGCGTAGGGTACTGTTAATGCTGCAGCATACAAAGAGATTTTAGACAATTGTGTGCTTCTAACTTAATGTCAGCGTTTTGGGGAAGACCCTTTTCTTTTCCAGCATGTCTGTACCTCTGTGCATAAAGCCAGGTCCATAAGAGACATGGAGAGACTCAAGTGGCCTGCACAGAGTCCTGACCTCAACCCTGCTGAGCACCACTGGGGTGAATTGGAAGGCTGATGTTGAACCAGGTCTTCTCATCCAGCATCAGTACCTGACCTCACCAATGCTCTTTAAGATGAATGAACACAAATTCCCATACACAGGAGAGCGGAGGTTGTTATAGCCATGTTGGGGAGCCAGCTCCATGTTAATGGTCAACAAGCTCATATAGATGTGATGATCAGGTGTCCACAAACATCTGACCATTTATTAAATCAGTCAGCCTCTTGCTTGTTCATTTCTTATGGCTGCTTTACACGCCACAAATATAATGTTTACTGTATTAATGACAAAGGGGGCTAACTAGTAAGATTTATTTATTTTATCATACAAATAATTCAATGCCCACCTCTGGGTGCCCCTGTCTCTTCCCCAGTATGTTGTGACTGACACCCTACAGATGCCCCACGAGTCTTTTGCACTTTCAGACGCCTCCAGATGAACCATCTGGTGCTTCTCACTGCCATTTACTCCATTTAAAGGAGCCGCTGTGATGCCAAACATTGTGCAAGACGCTGACCATCTCAACAGATGTTTCCTTCTGCCAGTAACGCCCACCAGAAGCAGTCTGTTAAACATTGACTCTAGTCTGGGTATGGGGGGGGGCTTGATGATTTCCTGAAAAAGCTGGCTACAAGCCGATTATCTATTTTGAATAGCAACTGGGAAAGGGCAAAAAAAAAGCAAAAGCAGAACTGCCTTTAGGCATTAAGAAGCACAAATGTCAGGAGTGCTAGAATCGCATAAGGACGAGGTCTAGGCCAACTGGAAATAGTAGTCATTAATCATCCACGGGGGCCTAAAGTTTATCCCAGCACCATTAGGCATAAGGCTGGAATCAGATCTGGATGGGATGCCAGCGGCCAGCTAAACCCTTAACTACTCACACCATTTCTCATCTCGCAAGTACTCACGCGGTGTACTCTATGCACCAGTGTTAATAAAATGGCTATTCTATTCATGCTGTGAGGTTGTAATATAAAATATTGAAATCATTTTAAATTGTATATGTTTTTAATGTAATTTAGCACTTTAAGGGCTGAAAATTTTTTTCCAAAAAGCACACAAAGCAATGCTTTCACACATAAATCAACATAAAATGTCTGTTGCTATGTGCTGTGGCTGCTGTTGGTGAGCATTTGGCATCTCTGGCAGCTGTGTCTGCACAGGGGCACCTCGATGGTTAGCCGGAATGCACGGTGGGCTGGCTGGTTGGCTGTCTTCGCACAGCAGGTGGGTGGCGGAGGAGGTCGCAGTGTACCGCAATATGGTTGTCATCATAAGTGGTGGTCCTCCCAGATGAACGCTGCTGTAGATGCATCAGCTACACGAAAGTGTTCAGCTGGGGACCAATCAGATGGTACCTCACTTTTGTTTTCGATATCCATCTCCAGATCACTTGCATCAAACTCGGAGTCCGACAAGTCAGAGTCCTATTCAATGAAATTACGTAAAATGTCCCTGCTTTGCACATTCGCTTTGGTCTCTCGTCAGATGTCGATGCCATTTTTGAGGTTGTTTGCTCTTCGCTACTCATGCCAGCGTTTGGAATCGAGGTCTATGTAACTTTCCTTCGAACTAAAATGTACGGGCGAGTTCTGTTGCAGTTTACAGCTGATTACCGTCCTCTACCCCTGATTTTTGACAAAAGTCGACATCAGCGCTGAAAGAGTTAATAGAATATTAGTGAATAGTATGGCACAGTCTAGGACTCTCTGAAAATAAACCTGATCCACTTCTCCAGTGCTCATTCGTCACACTTTCATCCACTGTAGGATCTGCATGTGGATCACAATTCACTTCAGTTGTTGAATGGTCTATGCAGCAAGAAGAACATCTCATTGTTGTCATACATACATAAGTACCTGCGCATTGTACCGGCTGTATCACCATATGGTTTAGGATCTACAGCGTCAATGACCATAAGGTCCTACAGCAGATAGTGCACACAGCAGAAATGATCAATTGGACCGCTCTGCCCTCCATGAAAGACATCTTTATTAAGCACTGTATCAGCAAAGCCTGCAGCATTGTAAAATACAGCTCCCATCCCACCCATAGTCCCTCAGTCCCACCGCCTTCTGACAGAGGGTACATTAGCATGTGAACAGCAACAGCTTTGACCCCTTAGCTGTGTGGGCTCTGAACTCTGTGCCACTCCCCTGTCTTCAGATCAGCTGCTAGTAGCTTACTTCTATTCAGTACATCTGTTATATTTCTGTTTATTATTAGGTTACCATCGATTTCAATTATCTACTCATTTACCTATTATCCATCCATTATCCAGGCCACTATATCCTAACTACAGGGTCACGGGGGTCTGCTGGAGCCAATCCCAGCCAACACAGGGCGCAAGGCAAGAAACAAACCCTGGGCAGGGCGCCAGCCCACCGCAGGGCACACACACACACACGGGACAATTTTGGATCGCCAGTGCACCTAACCTACATGTCTTTGGACTGAGGGAGGAAACCCACACAGACACGGGGAGAACATGCAAACTCCATGCAGTGAGGACCCGGGAAGCGAACCTGGGTCTCCTAACTGCGAGGCAGCAGTGCTACCCACTGCGCCTCCATGCCACCCTTTACCTATTATAAATCTATTTATTTATAATCTATATATATAATTCACTAAGGCAAGACACCCATGGAAAGCACGCCGGAAGGGGCGTGGATTCACTAAGCTGCCGACAAGTAAGACACCTATGGCGCACGCAGGAAGGAGCCACGCCCACCAACTCCAAGATCTTTGTATACGACGACAACTCGCAGAGCCACGCCCACCAACTCGGACGCGACGACACAGAAAAAACGGCGTCATTTATATTCGTCTGTCGTAGAGGCCACATGCACCTCCGAGCCACGTTGACTGTTCATAGAGGCATTTTTCTCGCCGAGGTGAATCGCCATATGCAGCGTGTAAAACGGTTTGCGAGGGGTATCCCATGGGATTCTTAAAACAATCCTTTACAACTGAGGTTAAAACACAATGAAGTAAGCAGTCTTTAAATACCGAGTTTTTGGTTACAACGCACGACCGCGTGCACCATAGCGAACTGTTTTACACTCTACATACAGCAATTCGCGCTACTACCGTGGTCAGGTGTCTTGATGGATTATATATAGAAAAGCAGCCAAAACCACACAGAGCAATGAAACGTCTACGTGAGTCACAGGTGCATCTGGACTGTGCAAAGACGACAACGACTCAAGTGACGAGTTGGAGGTGGGCACATGAGCGGGCAGTGCATACTGAACAAGAAATCAGCAGACTAGCATGACGGAGGGAACGGAATGGACGTCCTTCTCCTCTCCTCCCGTTCCACCCTCAGCTCCTGAGCGCAGTGCACCCCCATCCCTCCGTCTGGCAGGAGAAGGCACGATGGCGGTCCGCCAGTTTTTAGTCATGGACGATTGTGTGTTGGTTCGTTCCGTGCATTGTTACAGTGTTGCTTTTCTTGCTGATTTATAAGATTACCAATTTTTCAAATGTTAATTTTCTCCCTGTGCTTAAAAATCATTAAAAAACCGGCCTGATTATGCGTCGTATGGTACGCCGCGGGTTGGCTAGTTATATATAATACACTACCGTGGCTGTCTGTTTGTCTGTCCAGGATTTTCAATCACCTGTAGCTCACAAACCGTTTGATCTATTGGCCTGAAATTTAGTGCATATATACAACGTGATGTCTACTATTCGTTTTTGGGGTGATGATTGACCTCCAAAGTTATTTCTCTTTTTATTTTATTGTAGAATCAACTCTCGGTAGCGGCCAGCAGAGCGGACGTGCGGTGCATGCATACAGGTGCCGTTCTCATTCCCTACCACCTTTGCTGTCACTTCCCCTACCTCTTCATATCCTAAATCATTCTTGAGGCAGATTGAAGACTAAAGTGCCAGCTTAAGTGAAAAATGAGGGAAGTAATTGCAAGGCAAACATTGACTTAATCAGTTTTAACGCGAAAAGATGCTGACTAAAGAAGAGAAGCAGCGGGCCGCTAGGGTGGAGAAAAGAAGAGCTGCTCAGGAAGCAGCAAGCGCATCAACCTTAGAGCAAACAAATGCTAAACGTACAGAGAAAGAGAATGAGAACTAGGAATGCTCAAGTCAAGTGTAACGTGCAATGCGCCGTTACTGGTTTATTTATAATATAGTGTAGTTCTTTACTTATCTTGCATTTGTCCTGTGTTTATTTGTATTTTGCACCACAGTTCTGCGAAAAACATTAATCCATGCCACTGTATGCTGCAATATGGTGTATGGATATTATGATGATAAAGGCACTTGATATGACTGAATCAGTACAAATTAGCTGTTCATCTTTATAGTAGACTAGCAGAATACCCGCGCTTCGCAGCGGAGAAGTAGTGTGTTAAAGAAGGTATGAAAAAGAAAAGGAAAAATTTTAAAAATAACGTAACATGATTGTTAATGTAATTGTTTTGTCATTGATATGAGTGTTGTTCCCATATCTATATCTATATATAT
>JANRMT010062856.1:12663866-12701118 GCA_026402145.1 Polypterus bichir lapradei
ATAGATAGATAGATAGATAGATAGATAGATAGATAGATAGATAGATAGATAGATAGATAGATAGATACTTTATTAATCCCAAGGGGAAATTCACATAATCCAGCAGCAGTAATGTCCTCATTTCTAATCCTGTCCATCCTCGTCAAACACATTGCAAATCTTTAACTCTGCCACCTTCAGCTCTGTCTCCTGCTTTCTGGTCAGTGCCACTGTCTCCAGCCCATATAACAAAGCTGGTCTCACTACTGTCCTGTAGACCTTCCCTTTCACTCTTCCCGATACCCGTCTCTCACAAATCACTCCTGTCACTCTTCTCCACCCACTCCACCCTGCCTGCATTCTCTTCTTCACTTCTCTACCACAATCCCCATTAAAAACTCCCAATCATCCTAGAGATGAGCAAGTTGGTTGGCCTCATTTGATTGTTCATTTCTGTGTTTTAGCTAAAGGATTTCATTTAAATGGGACACTCCACACTGCTTGGCCAGTGTAAAGTAACATTTAGAGCGACATTTTGAAATTACACCCAGACAAGGGTAGAAAACACCGCTGTAAATGTTTAACATGTTGTCATTAAGTTTGCAGGTGACATTCACTGCTCTTTGCTGGCAGTGTTGTAAAGTCAGATTATTACAACTTTGCACTTGATCAATATTGTGGCATAGTGGTTAATGCTGCCACTGTCACCTTGCTCCAGGGGTCTGAGTTCAGTTCCATATTTAGTTACTTTCTGAATTTGCAGTTACTATGATGGTCTTCTTTGCCCAAAAACATGCAGGACAAGTCTGAAGACCCTTAAAGGATGGGTGGTTTACTCCGTGTTGGCTCCTACCTTGCACTCCATGACCTAATAATGGATAAAGTAGGCAGAAAAAAAATGCATGGATAAATGTTTGAATTTTTTTAGCATAATGTGAAATCGGATCATACAGGGTGGGTCCTTATAGTCTCATGTACAGAGAAGAGTGCATATCAGCGTGCAACTGGATTCTCATTTGGGTGGAGTGTTTGGCGCTTGGGGGACCGAGTTGGGGCATTTGTTTTATTTTAGTAATGTGTTTACCCTTAGAGGGATGCCAGTTCAGTTGGCACAAATGAACTCATCGGCCTGACTGCATGCCTGAGGGGCTGCACCAAGTATGTTAGTTTCCTCTCTATTTGTGTTCATGCTCTGTGTATCCAAACTCACCTTTATGAAGGTGCTCGTCTTGTTTCTTATAGCCTATCATTATCAAGTTCAACATCTCCTGCAGGTATCTCCACCGTCCAGATCAAAAGGTTTAAACATACAATACAACATCTTTCTGTTATCCACACTACTGCCCCAGACCATAGGCGACCTTTGTTGCAGGCACCATACACTTTTCACGTGCATTCTACAGTACAGACGCTAGGAATTGCTAGGAAATTACCGACCAGGTAAAGAATGAATGAAAATGAAACACACAAAATAAGAGAAAAGGCTCACTAATGACATGAGCTGTGGCTCTCGGTGACAAGAAGGCCAAAGGCAAGCCAGCCTCCACACGTGCTGCCCACTGGCCTCAATTTAGAGAAGATGGCCCAGTATCGAGTTAACAAGCTATTAACTTCATTTGTAACGACTTGTGTCACAAATTAAATAGCAGTGCAGAGCGCGTGCCCCTTTGTCAGAAATCAGTGAACACGTGAGGTCGGGATTTTGATGTTCTGGTTTTGAGTCGGTGCTCGTTTCTCTCGACTCCGGTTTCATTTTATTATTTTGAATCTGGTTAAATAATAGAATATTGCACCAATTACAGGTGAGAGGACGCTGGCACACACAACAACACTTTTCGTTAAGTGCCTTAAGCATGGATAAGGCGCTATATAAATAAAATGTATTATTATTATTATTATTATTATTATTGCTAACTCTTGTACAATTACGATAATGGCTTGAAAAACAACTCACAACCCTTAGAAAAAGCTCCCTTCTGTATCTGATTCACTTTTATATCTTCAGGTAAGACTTCTTTTGGTTTTTGATTTTATTCCCACAAGAAACATTCAACTCTTTTTTAAAACATTGCTCTATTATAAAAGTAAATCCTGGGACGAGACTTTCTCGGAGGTAATTTCAACTCCCGTGAGAGATAATTTCAGGTCCCACGAGACAAAACTTTTTGCCAAGAGATTTTGACAAATCCCACCCTCCCCTCAAACATTTACAACCACACCCACGGTCCACTCACTTCTCATTCGTGTGAATGCTATTGTCAGACACAGTTCCTGCGCTCTCAGCTCCAAGCGGGGTCGGAAATAAATGACAAAGAGTAGCAGACAAAGTAGAACATCCTAAATAGGTTCAAAAATGTTGGCGCGATACACATGCAGAACAGATTAGAGATTATGAAAGTACTAAAATTCGAAAGTCTCAGAAAACTGAGAGTAAGGATCGCATTAGCGCTAACAAACAGAAATTATTACTCTGTGAAATAACGGAACAGCGAAAAGAGATTGAATATATGGAAATAGGTGACATGACATGTAGATATTATTTGGCTTTAAACTTTAAGGTAGACCTTGTAGATCTTTTAATTTGTGTTGCCATCAGGAAAAAGTAGTGTTTCTTCCCAATGAGCAGGCGTATCCGTGAGAATTAAAAAATTTGTTGTTTGAAGAAAGCGAAATCTACATACGCGAGCGACAGAGATGCGAAGTGGGCAGGAGGGTTGTCGAGTGAAGTGAGCAGGGGGGTGAAGCCCCCTAGTTTTAGAAATTACTCTAACATGCTCATTAAGCCATGACTTTTTGTCGTGGGTTATGTCAGATTTGCTCATTACAGTTCCTGATCTCGCCGCTGCACCAGTTCAAATTACATGAATGAAAATCGCAGCTCATGCCACATTTACTGACCGAGTATCGATCTTCCAGCGTAGTTGGGCTTGCTCCTTTTTTCGAGAAGTGTCCAGCTGCAGTCAGGACAGTTTTAGGCCTTGGACAGATTCAATGAGTGACTAGAGACATTCTGAGGCCCGTAAGATGACGCCCTTGTCAGCAGCATCTCTTTTGACTCCACCCATTTTCCACACCCCCACCCCCATGTTAGCGATATACTTTTGTGCTAATTGTACTATTATAAATGTAGTATTATAGTATTAGAGTAAAGTAATTATAAATAAAATTGATGTCCCCTTCTGGAGACATTACCCCGTTTCGCTGGTGAACTGACACCGATATTACACACCCCTCACAACGATTTCAATTCCCTTTAGTCCCTGCATTCAAATGTGTATTCAGCATTTATTAAGCTTCCAAACTATCGAGGTCTCCCAGCTCTGCATCCGAAGCAGTTGTTTTTGTGTCATATATTAGAAACAAATTGATTTTTCTGGGGACATGGAAAGTGGGTGGAGTCAAAAGAGATGCAGCTGACAAGGGCGTCATCTTACGGGCCTCAGAATGTCTCCAGTCACTGAATCTGTCCAAGGCCTAAAACTGTCCTGACTGCAGCTGGACTCTATTGCTCTTCTCTGAAAGTCAATAGCTTTCTGCCAGACAGAGGTTGTGCTGTACGGTTAACAGTTGTGGTGCGTTCAGCTGCAGTCTCTGCCCTTTTTTTTCCTTTCTGTTTAAGTTACATAAAACGTGGGACATCAGACAGACAAGCTTCTCTACTATCTGTGACATACAAAACACATGTATTCCTTCATTCCTTCTTCATCGCCACATTCTATGCATTGTATTCTGGCTGAACGTTCATTGGTTCTCAACTCTCACAAGCAGACATATCCAACCTGTTTGATTTTATCCTAGCCATTTGCAGACTAGATGGTCTCAGTCATTAGGTATGTCAGAGTAGATGATGTGCTTCACTATAGTGTGCCGCCAACTACCTCCAACTGCCCAAGATTACGTACATGAAGGCTATGACTGAAAATCAATGGAAAAGTCGTCAAATGTATTAGATAGCCTTTACCAGAAGATTTCCTAGGATGATTCGTTTGTGGAAAAGACGAGCAGCGTGCGTCCATACAGTGGTGATGTCTCATCATTTTATGTTCTCATAACTGGCATAACAGCACTCTACTGTCCATACTGCCAACATTGCAGATCATATGGAAAAAAGTCGTCATACGTCAAGGCAACAAGTATCCTAACAGATGATTATGGCATGACGATTATGTCAGTGCGCACCTCATTTGCAGGCTACGTTTTCAAGCTTTACTCAGCATTTACAAGATGGCACAATGTTTACTTACCATTCAAGTTGGATGGAGGATGGGGAAGACTTGGTGTGCAGTTAACACTAGTAACATTATTGTGAAACTGACAATAAAATGTATTGTAGAATATCCAATTTGGGATTTATTTTCATAAGAGTTGGAGAGAAGTCAGCCTTCTATGAGAAACCTCATCGTTTCTTTTCATGTACTACTAGCTGTCCCCCGCAGATCCGCACGCGTAATTGTGAAACAGGACAATTAGGAGGACCTCCCCAATCCCGATGTCACGCTTCCCCCTCCTCTCGGCCCTCAGCTTCTGTCTCGGATTAGCATGAATATATCACTCTTGCAAGTGAACTATGATTCATAGCATGATGAGAGAAGTTGCAAAATCAACCAGAATGTTCAAGCAAATTATAGAAAAATACAATCTAAATTCATTAAGTAGTCCTCTCGTTTGCTAGCCAAGCAGAGGTAAGGTACGCCGCGAGGCTGGTGCGTGAGTGAGGAGGACCCCGATCTGCTCCCCTCGACCCACTGTGTCTCCTTTGGATTTGCACAAATAAATCGATACCAAAAGCGAACTGTGATACATAGCGCAATGAGAGAAGTCGCAAAATCCACCGGAATGGTCAAGCAAATTATAAAAAATAACCCGATCTAAATCCGTTAAGTAGTTCTCTCATGAAAAGCAGACAGACATACAGACAGACAGACTTTGGATTTCATATATATAGAGATATGGCATGTATTTTACTACTTGTTGTAAGATTTGTTATTTATCTTTGTTACAAAGCTTGTCAAATGTTAAGTCTGTTTAATGAATATTAATGTAAATAATTTTATGTATCTTATATATTACAATGTCAAGGGAATATAAACAACAGACCCAGTGTGATGGGATTTGGAGAGAAGTCGGCTTTCTGTCTGTCGCCTCCATCCCTTCCTTTTCTGTTCTACGAGCAGGAGCACCCAGTGCTGCCTTGGTGGGGGCACCAAGTAAACTTTAGAATTTAACAAAGCCAGTGGTCCACCTCTGTACATATGGGAAATCCATTGTCACACGCATGTGCATGGGAGAGAGATGAAGGGCTCAAGTGATGGTAATTCTCCACCGATCCAGGAGGTGGCGCTGTGTGGTAACGCTCTCTCTCTTTTCCTCCCTCCTCAGGCTGGAAGACAGACGGCTCTCGTCCAATGACGTCACTTCCGTTGTCCGCCCACCTGGACCCGCCTCTTCCTTCCCAGCACCCGTATGACTGGAAGAACCTCCATCTTCGACATTCAGAAGAAGACTCATTCTGCGTTGTTAACGCGTGTTTATTTCCTTCTGTTTCAACGTTATAATAGACAGGGTTGGCTGTAAGATGCCCCATAACATTTCATTGTCCTGTTTTTCTGTTACATCATGTTATGGTAAAGCCAGAGTTCTTCCCCTGGCTGCTGTTTAAATTGCTTCTTTTTTTTTCCATTTACACTTTTTGCTATTTTTCTATATTTTCTATTACTTTATAGTGTCCTGTTCATTTATTAGTTGTCTAAATATGTAAGTTCTGTTAACCTCATTCTGTTTACTTATCATGTAGTATGTATGTGTGTTTGGCATTTCTCATCAGTTCTTTGTATTTTATGGGTGGATCTCCAAGAGGTGGGACCACCCAGTCATTACCATTAAGGCCCCGCCCACAGCCCTGGGAATTGGACCATTGCTTTCTTTTATTTTTATTATAATATTGTTCTTTTCATTTATCATTTATCTAATAATTTGTCATATGTTAATTTTATTCTGTTTAGTTATTGTAGTCTGTTTAAAGTGCTTCTTTTTGTCTTCTCTGTTCACTTTTCATTACTACTTCATATTTTCTGTTATTTTGTATAATATGGTTCTGCTCATTTATTATTTGTCTAATTATATACTTATATTCTGTTTACTTCTATGTAGTATCTTTGCATGTTTTGCAACACTCCGATGTTCTTTGTACTTTGTGGGCGGATCCCAAGAGGCAGGGCCACCTGTCCATCACTGCTAAGGGACCGCCCCCCAGTCCTATAAAGGCAGGCTGGGAATTGAAGTCCATGGCATTTAAATTTGTTTGCACTTCAATTTATTATGCTGAGTCTCGTAAGTTTTGTAATTTCTTGTATTTTTGCTCTTGTTTTCAATTGATTTTTTCTGCTAGTGAATTTCAATTTGGGCAGGTTGGTGGGATTCAGACCTACCTCAAACACCTGCAGGTGTTCTTGAAGGCTTCACACCATTGTTGGCCACTTGTTGAGATTAAATAATAACAATCTGTGCAACATTTGGTGGAGATTAATTCAACAGTGTGGGTTTGTATACCACACAAACACATAAACCCGCATTCATCTTTAAACATAAGAAGAAGTAAAGAAATAAACTGAAGGAGCCAGTGAGACTAAAGTTTTTTCTGTCCTCCCTGGCCATCGGACTTTAATCTTATTCTATGTTAATTAGTGTTGTCTTATTGTAATTCTTACTTTGTCTTTTTTCTCTTTTCTTCATCACGTAAAGCGCTTTGAGCTACATTATTTGTATGAAAATCTGCTATATAAATAAAGGTTGTTGTTGTTGTCTGCATTTTATTTAACTTCAAAACACATTGCAGAGGGCATAAAGAACACAGATTGCTGCTACAGTCCTTCCAGCCTTTTGTGTACATTGTGGTCCTACAGTGGGTCTCTTTTTTAATATACGAGTGCTACGTGTAGTGCAAAACACACAACCCCTGTCTGGCATGCAGCACCGAGGTCTATAAGAAACACAAATCCACTTCACAGGATACTTGTGTAATGTAATGCTAGTGAAATTAACAAGAAATCTCTTCTTATTCAGTGGTTCCAAGAGATAAAACGTAGTTAGAAAGCAAAGGATCGAAACTGAAAAATCACAAAATCGTCTGTCAAAACAGAAATGAAAAGCAAAGTGATACATTCAAATGCTTCTTCGAGGAGTCAGTGGTGCAGCTGCACAACATCGATATAACCCTTATAAGAGAAACCATGGAACAGAATGGAGGAGTTTAGTGAGGAGGTGCATTGAGAAAAGAGGAGAACATCCATCCATCCATTATCCAACCCGCTCTATCCTAACTACAGGGTCACGGGGGGGCTGCTGGAGCCAATCCCAGCCAACACAGGGCGCAAGGCAGGAGACAAACCCTGGGCAGGGCGCCAGCCCAAAAAGGAGAGCACTGAGCGCCAATTCACGGGTCACCTCATACATACAAATAAACAAACAAAAAGAAAAGACATTAAGGCCAGGGGTGAAATTCTGGCCAAACCATAAGTGTTCTGCCATGATTAGAGGGGATATAACTGCCACGAAAACTAACGTTTTCAAGGAGTGGAAGATTAAACATGGTCAAAAAACAAGCAAAAGTCAAAACCAGCAAGTCAAAATGAAAACTAACATCAAATGTAAAATGAGAGATAGAAAACAAGGGTCAGAAAACACAGCCAGGATTCGATAAATGAAGAAACTTTTAACTGAAATTCAGAAGAACTTTGATAAGTTTATCTACTGTTTTGGACACTGCAGTGAAAGAAATACTGTTTTTTATGAGTGATGTCACGCAGCATGACATCTGGGGACACACCTCGCACAACTGAACGGCGCATCCTAATGATGGTCCCATAAAGATGTTATTTTAAGCAAAATTAGCTTGTTTTAGGCAAACCGTAAAATGATGACAAATTTAGAATCGGCATGTTTCGAAATGCTTCAAAAACATTCAAAACCTTTAGGAAAAACATATCTGCGATAAAACAGCAAGGGTCACGATACCTCATTGGTTTCCTTGTAACCTTGTGAGCTGTGCTGGAGGTTCTGTGGTGTTTGGGGAGCAGTAGGTGGACAGAAGCAACTAAATGGAGGTGACATTTAGGGGATGAGCCAGATGACCACAAGTTGTGGGCCAACACACTATAGTTTTCAAAAAATATAAATGCTATATAAACCAAAAAGACAATCCAACAATAAACAAAAGCAAGTCTGCCAAAATTAAGAGGGTAAAAGATAACAAAAGCAAGGAGAAGGAGAAAAAACAGCTATATTAAAATGCTGGTGCGCTTATGGAATCACATACAATTATGTGTATTGAATCATATACATACATACATACATACATACATACATACATAACGTGGCGGACCCCGGCCAGTACACCCTTTCGCTATATGTTCAGGCAGAGCAGCCATGGACTTTGCAATACCTCCCCCTGGACGCTAGATGGCAACCCCCCTGGGTTGGAGCGGTGCCTCAGTTTCCTGCAGGGCTCCATGGAAATTGTTGTTTGGTGCAGCCCTGTTGGGTCCCGCAGGTACCACCAGGGGGTGCTGCAGCTGGGACTCCTGAGCCCTCGTGGACGGTCTTTTCGCCATACCCGCAAGTACAGCCGGAACTCGGCAATCAACCAACTGGAGCACTTCCGGGTGCCTGATAAAAGGGGCTGGCAGCCACCACTCTGACAGCCTGAGTTGGGAGGAGGAGGACTACACTTGTGGGGAGGAGTGGTGGTGCAAAGAGGAAGAGTGTTTGTGCTTTTGTGTGCTTGGGACTGTGTTGTGCCTGTGGGTCACGGGGAAGACGTGCCCCACAGGTGAAGAAAAATAAAAGCATTTTGTTGGTTTTATCCATGCCTCTGCTGTTAGTCTGTGTCGGGTCAGGTGCATATATAGCGCCTTGTCACAATACATATGTAACCTGGGCTAGATTTAAAAAAAAAAGAATATCCGAATGCAAGTTTGTGCTAATAAAGTTTATTGACTGAAATGGGGTACAAGTTGTGGGGGTTGGGTACGGTTAAGTTTGATATGTAAGTGTCCTCTGATTGGTCTATCGATTGTCCAGGTAAGATAATTGTGAGACGGGATTGGAGGAAAGGAAAAAAGTAGAGGACAGGAAAAAAAAAAGAGGAAAGAGAGGGACAGTTGTAGCAGAACGGCAAAACGAGACGGAAAAAGAAAAAGGAAATAATTTTAACAAACCACTAAAACATAAAATGAGAAGACAGGAGAAGAGAAAGCTTTAGCAACGCGCTAAACTGATTAGACAGAAAGAAGCGACAGAAGAATGCTAAAGGGAACGTGAAGTATACAAAGTAGTGAGACGCCGTAACAAGTGAGAAAGAACAGTCTAGCAAAACGCTGACGTGCAAAGCGACACACCAAAGCGATAGATACTTCGGAGAGGAGAAAGCAAGTGGTGAACACTGTAAAAGTGCACCCATCAAACAGAGAGTGTCTAAAATGGAAAGGACAAGTAAGTGTGCCACTGCAGGACGCGAAGAGCGTCAAGAGAGGAGAGGGCCTGACACGTGGAGGATGGACGGATTTGGTGACCTAAGTAAGAGAAAGACGGCAGGACACGAGTTCAGCACTGGCAAACCGCGAGTGAGGAGGTTGTTCAAGAGACAGGGAGACGAGAGGCCCAAAGGAGGTACCCGAGGAGAAAGGAGAGCACATTCAAACAAGGTCTGTGTGTTTTTTTTTGTTTGTTTTAAGTGGCTTGAGTTAAATCCTCAAGTGAAGGAGCCAGTTCTGTTTTGTTTCTTTGGCCACCACACACCTGAGCTACGGTTTGGGGTCCCCAACGTACTGAGTAAACCTCACTGACTGTGGAAATTAATAAGGGTGAGCTCACCAGTAGTATCGGATGGACGATATATATAACTGTAAATAATTTAACTGTTTTATTATGTGCTGTACATATTTGTAAAATGCCAGGTTTGGAAACCTGTTATTCATTTTGCATTCAAGTAAAGAGAAAGTTTTTTTACTTAAATTTGGAGTAAACTGTGATTTGGTTATGTGTTCAAATCACATATGCTGAAGGTGGCATATATTGTACATGCCAACAATAGAGGTGGCGACACCATAATAAAGAGCTCAGGTCCTTGCACACTGATTAAGGGAAGGCTGGTACAAGGGGGTTACACATACATATATACATACTGTCACACATGTGTGACTAGGAGGCAGCTGAAGGGCTTGGAGAATAATGGCAACACATCTGCCCAGGGGGTGGCGGGATGGACTAACTCTCTTTCTAAGTTCCCTGCAGACCTTTCCCAGGAAATCCCACTGGGAGCCACTGTCTCGACTTGGAACATGCCACCTGAGGGCGACATCACTTCCGGTCCCGGCACCGAGGACGACATCACTTCCGGTCCCGGCACCGAGGACGACATCACTTCCCCCAGACTTCCTATAAAGCCTCACTCCCTTCCTCTGGAAGGCAGTTCTGGTTTGGACTCGTAAACTTTACTTACATTCAGACTTTTACTTTTTGCAGCCAGGATACAAATTATACAGGTGGCTGCCCCAAACCTTTGCCATGTGTCAAGTCTCTTCTTGTCACAATACATACATGCATACATACTGTACATACATACGGTGCATCCAGAAAGTATTCACAGCGCATCACTTTTTCCACATTTTGTTATGTTACAGCCTTATTCCAAAATGGATTAAATTCATTTTTTTCCTCAGAATTCTACACACAACACCCCATAATGACAATGTGAAAAAGGTTTACTTGAGGCTTTTGCAAATTTATTAAAAATAAAAAAACTGAGAAATCACATGTACATACTGTACATACATACATACATACATAATAACAGCAGATACGTTCACAAAGAAAGACATCCAACTGTTTATTCTTGTATTTGTATACATTGTCAGGTCTGCAGTGTCTGTGAAAATGTGAGCGTGGTGGTTTCCTGTGCTGAGCTCTTCACTCGCGGCTTGCTTTGTCCACAATGTACTTATCCTTTGTGTTCTCCTTAAGCTGACAGCTTTGCTGCTACATTTGGCACACTTTACACATAACTGTATCATGCCTCATAAGTAAGGGCAGAAATTACCATTGATGAACAGTTATCTATACTAATAAAAGGCAAAGCCCTCACTCACTCACTCACTCACTCACTCACTTACTCACTCATCACTAATTCTCCAACTTCCCGTGTAGGTAGAAGACTGAAATTTGGCAGGCTCATTCCTTACAGGTTACTTACAAAAGTTAGGCAGGTTTCATTTCAAAATTCTACGTGTAAAGGTCATAACTGGAACCTACTTTTGTCCATATATACGGCCATAGCCAGCAGCTCGGTCGCCGTGTGAGGCGGAGTTGCGTTCCGCATCATCACGCTTCCCACCTAATTGAGTGCCTGCCCATATAAGGTAAATATTTGCGGGTGAAGGACTGTGCTTAGCATATTCATAAGTGCAGCTACTGCGGAAAACCTCTGACGTTGAACAAGCCTTTGTACACATATCAATAGGAAAGCAAGGTGTAAAGCTTAAGTTTAAATTAAGTTCATAGACACGCTGCCACTAAATATTCGCAAGCAAATCCACAACTTAATATCGGGAATGCCTGTTAAACATCTTAGATTCACGAGTACCGATTTGGGTAGTGATCACTTCGATGAATGAAACCTGTTCAAAAAACGTATTACACAATTGAGAAGGCAGCAAAAGAATATGAAGCGAGTGACGCATACAAGCATATTCAGAAGTGCAGCTACTGCGGAAACAAAGCACGATGTAAACCTTAAGTTTAAATTAAGTTCATAGACACACTGCTGCTGGCGTTTGTCATGCCTATGATGAATACGATATTCACTGTGCAGGAATGGGAAAGGTAAACCCGTGCATGCAGTGTGTGATGTCTCAGATAAAGAGGAAGACGAGCTGTTTATCGATGCAGTAAGAAAGGAACAACCCTCTGAATCTAAACAAGCCTTTGTAGACATATCAATAGGAAAGCAAGGTGTAAAGCTTAAGTTTAAATTAAGTTCATAGACACGCTGCTGATAAATATTCACAGGCAAATCCACAACTTAATACCAGGAATGCCTGCTAAACATTTTAGATTCACGAGTGCCGATTTGGGTAGTGAACACTTCGATGAATGAAACCTGTTATCTTTACAACGGTTGACAAACACGGAATATAACTTGAACAGAACACATCCTCCAAATACAAACCTGAAAGAAATAATGATAATCAAATTCTTGATGACAGCAACACTCATAACAGTCACAAAACAATTACATTGACAATCATGTTATGTTATTTTTAAAATGTTTCCTTTTCTTTTTCATAACTTCTTTAACACACTACTTCTCCGCTGCGAAGCGCGGGTATTTTGCTAGTATTAAATAAAATCAAGACTAAAAGAGCAATACAAAATTAACAGTAACTCATAACAAGAAGAAAGCACAAAAGGCGACCTGAACAATAGCCAGAAAAGTTAGCTATTATTTCAGCATACAACTGAGGTATACTGAAGGAATATACAGAGTACATTGGGTCACCCCTGAAGGCCCTAATAAAACAACAAGGTGATGAACAGCACTGGAGCAAAACATTCTAAAGGAAGAGACAAGGGTGCAGGGTAGAATAGCAACTGCTACAATCCTAACACCATACTCATATTCATTTTCTGTATTTCCTCTGAAGTACAGTATCTCTGGCTCATTACCTTCTTTTCTATATACTGTCCACATAAAGTGCAAGTAGACATTACTGTTCAGCCCTAATTTACAAGAAGTCATCTGTGGTTCAACATGTGTATGACAGCAACACTGTGACATGTCACCACATACCCGTCTGTTATGATCCTATCAGAGAGAGGCTCTAAAATGGGTGCATCCCTCAAAAAAACTACAAGCCAGACCAGCCCTTCTGCTAGATCTTGCTCCTCAAAGCCACCATTAACAAAACATCAAGCACAAGTTCACTACTCACCTCAATCTCTGCCTCATATTCAGAGGTGTCCAGAAGAGTCACTTTAAAGGGGACAGTTTTGGGCCTCTTGGATGATTTCTGGGGTGACTTTGGGGTTTTACTTGGGGTTGTCTTCTCTGAGGCATCATCTCTTTCTCCCATCTCCTTGTCCTCATGATCCTAAATAAAGGAGATGGAAAAGTCAGAAAATCAACAGAACTTCTGCA
This sequence comes from Polypterus bichir lapradei, assembly GCA_026402145.1. Lineage (NCBI taxonomy): Eukaryota > Metazoa > Chordata > Cladistia > Polypteriformes > Polypteridae > Polypterus > Polypterus bichir. The sequence goes on from JANRMT010062856.1 coordinate 12,677,038, forward strand.
AAGCCACAGACATGACCAACTCTACTTGACTCAGTGTTGGAACTTGCAGTGATACCCCAATTTTGCAAAACTGTGTGTGAAACAGGACTCTATTGTTTTGCTCATCATTAACCATTGTAACAATAGCGCCTTCTTGTGCCCAACCCGACACAGACTCACACGGAGGCACGCATAAAAATAACACAAAAAGTTTATTTTTCTTCATCTGGGGGGCACGTCTTCCCTATAATCCCCCCAGCCACAACACAGTTCAAAAGCAAACCACAACACGCCCTTCTCTTTCACCACCACTCCTCCCTTGAAGCTTTGTCCTCCTTCCGCTTGACTCTGGCCATTGAGTGGTGGTGGCTGGCCCCTTTTGTAGCCCACTTGGAAGTGTTCCAGGTGCTTGACCACCTGTTTCCAATTGCACCTCTGCGTGCGGCTGAAGATTTGTCCAGCTGGGCTCCGGAATCCATGCAGCACCCCCTGGCAGCCACCCCAACTCCCATCTGGGCTGTGGAGGACTCCATCTCCCATGGAGTCCTACGGGATGTTGAGGCACCACCATCGGCCATGGAGCCTGCCACCAGTCATCCCGGGGGAGGTACTGAGCTGCCCATGGTTGGTCCCTCGGAACATATGTTGAAGGGGTGTCCCGGCCGGTCATAGGACCCGGCCGTCTGCCACAACATCTGTGTGAATGTTGCACTTTCTCCTTGTATCCACAAGCATTTTTGTTCTAGGGGACTTCAGTTGACTTGGACATGATATTTCTTCAGATAAGGAAAATAGAAGTGTTGAGATAAGGTTGTTACACTCACAAACTGCTATGAGCAAACCCAGGTGAATTTGCTTCTTCTCAACTATTGTGGAAACATGGAAATGGTTGAAAATGTCAGCAGCAAAAACAGGTCACTAATAAAGAAAAGGGTTAGAATGAAAACCAGCAGCCACTGCGGCCCACCAGGACCGGAGCTGGAAACCACTGGGCTAACTGAACAGATTTCAATATGCAAGCTTTCGAGGCAGCTTAGGCCCCCTTTTCAGGCAACTGACCAACAGCACACTTAATCTGTCGTTATTTATTCAACGCAAAAAATAACCCAACATACAGAAGAAGTGTGTGAAAAAGTAAGTGCACCCTGTTATATTAACTCAGTAAGATAATTTGGCAGAGGCGGCGCTCATCAAGTGTGCCTAATGACTTGATGATTGTTATCTTACCACTTGGGCTGATGTCTGTTTTCTGTTCTGTTTTGTTATTTTTAATTTATCATTCAGGTTCCAGTGTACATTTTTTTTTAAATCAGTTTTGTCTAACAGCATTGTGTAAATGAGAGGAAGGTCAGTGGAATGATGAGCATGCAGGAAGTAGAGTTGGCAAAGGTGGAGGAGTTTAAATACTTGGGATCAACAGTACAGAGTAATGGGGATTGTGGAAGAATGAGAGGTGAAGAAGAGTGCAGGCAGGGTGGAATGGGTGGAGAAAAGTGATTTGTGATAGACAGGTACTCGCAAGAGTGAAAGGAATGGTATCAGCTTTGCTATATGGGTTGGAGACGGTGGCACTGACCAGAAAGCAGGAGACAGAGCTGGAGGAGGCAGAGTTAAAGATGCTAAGATTTGCATTGGGTGTGACAAGGATGGACTGGATTAGAAATGAGGACATTAGAGGGTCAGCTCAGGTGGGACGGTTAGGAGACAAAGTCAGAGAGGCGAGATTGAGTTGGTTTGGACATGTGCAGAGGAGAGACACTGAGTATATTGGTAAAAGGATGTTAAGCATAGAGCTGCCAGGGAAGAGGAAAACAGGAAGGCCTAAGCGAAGGTTTATGGATGTGGTGAGAGAGGACAGGTGATGGGTATGACAGAGCAAGATGACGAGGACAGGAAGATACGGAAATAGATGATCCACTGTGGCAACCCCTAATGGGAGCAGCCAAAAGAAGAAGTAGAAGAAGATTGTCTTACGGTATTGCTAAATTTCCCTCCATTCTGTGTGTAGCTGCATCTCTTCCAGATTCTCAGAATCGAGCAGCTACTGAGTTGGCAGGGCAGGATCCAGCATGAATTAAATGCTTAACAAAAGAAATTTCTCAGTCCAATAAAGTCCATGAACATTTAAACAGGAACAAATCACAAAAATTCAGAAAAAAAGTTATTATTCACACAGAATAAAAAAGGTTTCTTCTCTGTTTCATTACTGTCTTACCTTCCTCTTGTTAAACTTCAGTTACTTTCACTACTTACAACTTGTGTTACTTCTCAATGGTAAACTTACATAGACTTCAGTACATTCAGTACGTTCTGTACATCCGGGTTTGAAACTGTATGCCTTCTATGCCTTAGCCACTGCAAGACCGATCATAAACTGAACTTGTCTGCAGTCGGAATGACAAGAAATAATTAGAATATTCCATTTTCAGTTTAGCTTGTGGGGGTTATAATAGAACCTCCCATAAAGTATACACTAACATGGAGGCAAACATTTTAACATAACAAAGAAAACACTTCAACCAATTTAACGTAACCTAACTAACTCCGAGCTCTTACAAGATGTGTTCTGTGTGTGTCACACCCAAGGGGGCGGGGCCACAAGGACATCTCACCTGAGGGACCGCCCTCCACCTTTATATTCTGGTTCCCCTCAGGTTGTCATTGAGAGGTGTCTGGACTTTCTTATAAAATAATGCTTTTGTTCTGTTTTCTCTGGATTTCTTGCACTCGTTTGCTTTGGGTCGTGAATTGGGACTTACCTGCAGTGGACTGCCTTTTAGGCAAATCATTTTTTTGGCTCATTTTCTTGTGCTTTTCTTCTTATGTTGATAAACTTTTATTTTTGTATGGATTCAATGTTCCCTTGGAAGTGATTCCACTCCATTGGAGCCTTGAGAAAGGCCCTTAACCTTGGGGTATGACGTTAAGCTGCATCTCGCCCTACAAACTTACAGAGAAAATTTGGGGTTTGGTGGCAGGACTGACACTCCAGTCACTGTAAAATACCTCACACTGTTCTGTGTGGTGCTGAGGTGTCACCCATTGCACTCGGGTCCTAATTGGGATCCTGTGGTGGTTTATCGTGTGGTGGGTGCGCCAATGCTGTGTCAGCTCACGCTCCCAAACTCTGTCTCTTGTCAGATACGCAGCACAACTCCCGGTCCAGGCTTTGTCCTTGTCACATCTAGACTACTACAACTCTCAGGACTAGTGGCATGTGAAACCAGCCGAGGTGGGCACATCTCCCTCCTCTTTTCAGATCACTACATTGGCTCTTGTAATACCTTGTATCAAATTCACATCCTTGATGCTAAGTATTCAGGTGGTCAGCACTTATATATATGGAGACACCTGTGAGGTCCTATGATCCTTCTCAACCACTCATGTCTACACATGAATGGCGTCTAGTGATGCCACTTCTGTGTGGTATCAAATCTCAGTCCAGGCTCTTTTCATGTGTAGCTCCAAGCTGGTGCAACAAGCTGCTCACATTTATCTGAATGGCTAACGTCCTCGATGTGTTTAAGAAGTGTTTTCAAGGCTTTCTTGTCTGGTGAATTTCTGTCTAACTGATACTGACTGCTAGGTTTTCAAACCTAAGGATTCTGACCATCTTGATTTTCACTTGTAGCGATCAATTTGTAATCTTTTTATATAACACTTGTTCCCAAACAGTCCCCCAGACTGATGTTTACTCGATAATGTTGACCTCTTTTGTAAGTTGCTTTGGATAGATGCATCCAATAAGCAAGTAAATTTAAATCTCAGAGCTGTATCGTTACCCCCTCTCCCCTGTTGGGCATGTTTGCATATTCTGGGGCTTTTAAAGTCTTTCTGAATTTTCAAAGCCAGCTTCCTATTCTGGGATCTGCTTAGGCCAAAGCCTGCAAGTAGCAGTTGGTGGGCCAGCTGGCTTTGGTAGAGTTTCTTCTGGGCAGGCTGGTAAAGGTGTTAGCCTACTTTGTGACTCTTTTTGAAGGCCCCATGGCCATTTTGCCACGTTGGAGACTCCTCACAGCAGTGATCAGCAAGTGCTATAAAAGCAGGGCCATGGACATTTTGGTCTGGAGCATTCAGGCTTGTGGGACCACCATGCTAAGAACAAAACACAACCTTCAGGGATGTCAGAGAAACAATTCTGGGGTTCATCAGTCTGGTTAGTTTGAATGAGGTCATTGGACGGCTATCATTTTACAATCTGAAGGATTATACAGTGAAGGATAACATTAAGGGTAATTGTAGGATTTCCCAGGAGAAGGCATCCTAGAAAATTCACCTAAAGATCAAACTGTATGATGCTAAGAGAAACTGCAATGAACCAAAACTCTTCTTTGTGGCACCTGTCAGCATAATAAATGTTATTTGAACATGGCTTTCTCATAGCTTCATTTTAGTATAACCCCAATATTCTGTATATGCATTTAATTATTGCTGTTATCATGGCTCCGCAATTCGTACTAACCCTTACTTTCTCTGCACCATTCAGTCCTCACATTAATGGATTGAAGGCCAGAGGTCCACATGACCATCATCATTTAATTCTTCCACATGAAGCCTAAAAACCATGAGGACTGATTGAGATCATTTATGTTAGGTAGAATGCCTAGTGGGGCTGGGTGGTCTCGTGGCCTCAGAACCCCTGCAGATTTTGTTTTTTCTTCTCCAGCCCCCGGGAGTTTTTTTTTTTTGTTTGTTTTTTCTGTCCACCTGCCCATCAGACCTTACTTTATTCTTTGTTACTTACTATTGCCTAATCTTATTTTTACATTTCTTTTATTTCTTTCTTCATCTTTTAAAGCACTTTGAGCTATATCATGTGTACGAAAATGTGCTCAAGAAATAATTGCGGCTGTTGTTGTAAAAGGGGTGATTAACGAGCCCGAAAAAGTAGGCTAAATGAGACCAAAACGTGAAAAATGCACCGGTATAAAGTCTAAATAATTTCACTGCTAGTTCAGCTTTTATCATTATTTACACCATCAACAGTTTTATTCTGCTATTTTTATATTTTCTTCTTCTTTTTTTTTAGTGCTGCATCACAAACGCCAGTGCTTCCCACTAATAAGTTCTACCCATTCCATCAATCTTTAATTCATAAATCACAGAGCGCCCTGTATGTGCATCACATTATGCCCTTGGCTCTTGTAATTGACCTCAAAGTCATTTTTAGCAGCGCAACTCGTGCTTAAGTGAAGAGAGCAGTGCAGTCACCTGGCATCGATTCACCTTCCCCATCCTCGCCATAAAGCGTTCTGCAACCTTGACTCCTTCCCCACTGTTGTGGTGTCTAAAAAAGAGGCTGGAGCTGAATAACATATCAGTAAAGCTCAGGAGATGAAAAAAAAAAAAAAAAACGTATAAAGTTTCAAGCTGTAATGTGGTCATGGAATAAGCAAGGGAGTCTGAAGAGGAGCAAATTGGCCAAACAAAAAAAAGATGCTAATCGAAGTGGAAGTTAAAATTAGATTAAAATAATCTTCCCTAAATGATTGCTAGTCAAATAGAGGCTTCCTTTTAATTTTTATCCTTTAAGGATGCAGGATACAGAGGAGATTAGACAGGAGTCCCCGTGGACTATGATGTTTGCTGATGACATTGTGATCTGTAGCGATAGTAGGGAGCAGGTTGAGGAGACCCTGGAGAGGTGGAGATATGCTCTAGAGAGGAGAGGAGAGGAATGAAGGTCAGTAGGAACAAGACAGAATACATGTGTGTGAATGAGATGGAGGTCAGTGGAATGGTGAGGATGGTGGGAGTAGAGCTGGCGAAGGTGGATGAGTTTAAATACTTGGGTTCAACAGTACAGAGTAAAGGGGATTGTGGAAGAAAGAGAGGCGAAAAAGAGAGTACAGGCAGGATGGAGAAGAGTGTCAGGAGTAATTTGTGACATGGATATCAGCAAGAGTGAAAGGGAAGGTCTACAGGACGGTAGTGAGATCAGCTATGTTATATGGGCTGCAGACGGTGGCACTGACCAGAAAGCAGGAGACAGAGCTGGAGGTGGCAGACATTGTGTGTGACGAGGATGGGCAGGATTAGACATGAGGACATTAGAGGGTCAGCTCATGTTGGACGGTTGGTGGGCAAAGTCAGAGAGGTTGCGAGATTGCGTTGGTTTGGACATGTGCAGAGGAGAGATGCTGGGTATATTGGGAGAAGGATGTTAGGGATAGAGCTGTCAGGTAAGAGGAACAGAGGAAGGCGTAAGAGAAGGTTTATGGATGTGGTGAGAGAGGACATGCAGGTGATGGGTGTGACAGAGCAAGATGTAGAAGATAATAAGATATGGAAAAAGATGATCCGTTGTGGCAAACCCTAATGGGAGCAGCCAAAAGAAGAAGAAGATGGACACAGGACACACCATCCTAAATACCAGCAGTGTGATGATCTGCCTCAATAGCCACGTGACAGGCAATATAGCAAATAACAGTAAACAATGGGGCCGCTCTCATCAACCGTGACCAACAACTTCAGAAAGACAAGTAAAAAAATGACGCCTCGATGACGATGAAATAAAACTTTCATATTCTTAGATTAAATCTCATCCCTTCATGCTGGCCTCTTACCTTGTTTGCCCTCTTGCCATCAGTGGTCTGGCTTCCCGGTGCACTTGCTGATACCCCCTGCTGTTGCGGAGGTTCCTCTGTGGCGTTCTTCACCTCCAGCTCCTGGCCTGTCTCTGTCGTCATCACTACCCCTCAGTGGCCTGCAAAAGAATGAACATTGATGATTATTTCCATGTTTTCAATAAGCGGTTTCTTCTTTTTTTTTTTTTTTTGCACACACACCCCCTAACCCTCATGCCAGCAAACCTTTGGACTTCGGAGCTTTGCGAGTTTGCCATTCCAGCGATTCCTTCGGAAGTGCAGAGCTCTTTTCTGTTGACTCAGCCCCTCTTTAGACCTCACAGCAGCTCCACACACACCATTACCTTTATTAGAAAGTGTCAACCCCCTCAACGCAACATCTAGAGAAGGAACTACAAGAAACCCTGGATGAATCGAATGATGACACACTTTCTTCTAATGACCTCCTGTCAATACATTAGGAGACACAGGCAGCCTCATAGGGTGCCATCATCTAAGAGGCGACATTTTATGAAAGTAAAGAGACACGGTCCTCAAACGCTGATGCTTTTGAGTAGGCACTGGTAACCGCTGGGCACCATTAATGAATGTAAAAGTGTCCATACTCCATACACACTTCTTAAACCCTGCGGTATATACAGAAAGGGGCTCACACTCCAGATAATGAGGTGGTACCAAACCGGGTCATTGAACTCTGATGATACAGTAGGCACTGTTACCCACTGGGTATGAAACTAAAAGTTCTCACACTCCATACCCCAAGGGGCGCGTGCTCCTCAAAGTCCGTGGTACATAAACAAAGGGGCACAATCTCCGGACACCATCTGGGCCCCCGCCACACAATGATAGTTGAAGCCTAATAATACCAACTACCCGCTATAGACAACGAGTGGCGACGTCCGTCCTCCCCATCAAGGGCTCCAAATGGGTTTCGACCGGCACTGACCTTAGAAATATTCAACGTACGAATTAAAGATTTTGCAAAGAAAAGGATTTCATTGATCATCAAACAACGCCGGCATCAGTTGCTTTGAATTAATGAACAAGTCCTGTTAATCAGTCACCGGTGATTCATCATGCTGTTCTGCCCTAACAAGCTTTTTATTTTCTTCTCATGATGAAGCAAGTATTTTATTTATTTCAAAGTCAGAATGAGGCACTCATCAGAGGCAACCGTTGAATCCGAGACCTGCTACGCACATCATTGGCATTTAAAACTGTTGACAGGAAGAGGAAAAAAAATTAGAGTGAGAGAGACAAAGGATGAAAGATTTAAAGACAACTGGCCATTTGCCAGTCGGAATCAATACAATGAATATAAAAGCAAAGAGCGGCAGGTCGTATTTTTATAATCTTTATGTACAGCAAGCTTTCATTGCCCATTTTCGTATGTCCAGTTCTCATTGCGCCCTGCACTGTGTCAAAAGCAAAGCTAACATCACCTCTTATGATTACCCTGTGACGATGTGGGTTCTGGCTCCACGCTCCCATTGCTGTTTGGAAGCACTTGAACCCAACACCGTCGATAATGTTACCGAGTGAGCAAGTCAGTGAAGACAACAAGTAAGCAAGGGGATGGTAAAAATGTGAAAAGTGCTTTTATTACAACAGTCAGCAAAAACAGTGTTCAAATAAATAAAGTGCAGTGCTTCAAAGTTCTTCAATAAATAAATAATCCGTAAAAGAAAAACATGGAGGTAAAAACAATAAATAGAAAAAACAATCCTTTAAAACCGATGAGGTTAAAACGATCAGGAAGCAGTCTTTAAAAACAAATGACAAACCCGGTGCCTTCTTTTAAGTGGTGACTCCCCTGCTTCTCCCTGCCCAGGCTTCGCAACAGGGGAGCAACTCTACCTGCAGCTGACCTTCTTTACACCTGCTACTGCTGTCAGTTGCCTCACCGATCCTTGGCTCCGGTCGGCTCCTCCGGACAGCGACTTGGGAATCCCTTAACGGCCAAGGCTCTCACGTTAGGGACACCGCGTCCCAAGTCCCGACTCCCGCTACCGTCTGCGGAGAGTCCTGCACCTTCCCGGTCACTCCCACCCTACAAAACAAACTTCTGCGGGGGCGACCACAAGAACTTCTCCCAGGTGTTGGCCAAACACCCAGGCTGCCTTCAGCTGCCTGCGAGCGCTCGCCCGCTTCCTGCTGCACCGATTTGCTCGCGCGCTCTCTCTCTCTCTCTCTCTCCTCACTGCTTCCAGCCTCCATTTACTTCTGTTCTTTCTCTTTTTCTTCTCGTTCTCTCTTTCCTTCCTCCTAACCGACTCGCGCTTCTTATAATGCGAGGGGCCATAGCAGCCGTAGCAAATTAGCCACGGGAGCAATCATGGATGTGGGCAGTTCCTCATCTGTGCACTCGGTGAGAAACGCCCACACCGCAGATCGTCCCGTGGCTTGCTATGGCCCAACGCCCCCTCGCTAAGCCGCCGCGAGAGCGGTGATTATTTATTTAAAATGGCCTTTACTAAGCAAGCTGTGGACCCGCTATACCACATACCCCAACTATCGTCAAGCTGAATCTTTCTTGGTCAAAGTGCCCATTTTTTCCCCTCAGGTTGAATGGCACTACTAACAATGTTTATCAGAAGATACGAGTTGGGAAACATGTTTGTTTTCAATTAATTCAACATCACAGAGGTGAAATCAAAAAAGATGAAATTATTGTAAATATGAATGTCCAGAAAGCCAGACGCTTTAGAAATGAGACTGAAGCTTGATTCAGCGGTGGAATGAGTTGGAACAAGTACTAGAGCTCGGAACAGCCTTCCGAGGGGAAATCATCTTCTCACATGACCTTTGGGGTTCAGAGTGCAAGTTCAGTCATTGAAGACCAGCATCCCCTGGAGCAATTTTCAGGTTAAGAGGCCTTGCTGAAGGGTCCTACTCCATTGCATACAATTAGGACATGTGGAAGGTGGTGTATTGAAACTGTGCAGTCCCGGTCACTTTGAAGTCTTCAATCAGCCCATCCAGTTTGATTTTTTTGTGGTGGTCTTCACAGTGCACACCCTAACAAGGTGCTTTACAGAGCAAACAAGAAACGAGGCAACCAGATGAAACAGACAATTGTGCGGTGTGTCAGAAATTCTGAGAACAGTCTCATCCTCCAGGCAGAAGCAATTACAAAGGCAAACAAAATGTTATGTTATAAGGTAAGAACTCGGCATGAGACAATAAACTTCCACCACGATATAATTTATACTGCGATTCAACCTTCACAATACAATATTTCCATGATACGGAATCCCCATAAAAGCAATGTACTGTATGTTTAGTGTTGCATATTATTAGACACTCAGAAATCAAAATGCAAATTCAAATCGGTGTAGATGTTTTAACGTACGTTTTTGTAACCTTTTTCTTTTGTATTAAAATAAAAAAAGTATTGTAATAAACACAACGTTAGGTTGAGCGGAAGTCACTCTGGATTGTGCTACTCCATTCCAGAGCAGGTTAAAGGCTGTGTTACATCTAAATCCTTCCCCATAACAGGAGATGTCCCAAACCTCAACTGACACGTCCCAAGCTTATACGTTTGACACGTTGGCCTGTGTTGTGTGGTATGCGAAAACTAATAAATTCCTAATACAAGAAATTATATAAGGTGAAATACAGAACACACAAACTAGGCTGGTATTCAGACTATGTCTTATCTTCATCTCAGTAAAATTCCTTCTGTTGTGGCCTGGCGGGTCCTGAAAGAACAGATACAAAAGATGCCCACTAGTGGGGGAGAGAAAACACCAAAAACCACAATTAGAATCCCAAAGGGCCAATACAAATCTTTATAAAATGAAAGGGTTTATTTTCAAACAGGTCTGAAACGAGCAAAGCTCTGAATTTTCCTGAATAGTCGAGGAGATCCACGCCTAACAAAGTTCCAGTACAGTCGCCAAAACTCATGGTCATAAAACAGAGCAGAGGTTAAAAAAAAAATCAATAGTCACAGTCCCAAAACAAAATTCAAAGACGAAGTTGAGAAACAAAGCACAGGGTTGAAATTCCGGAAAACACAAGCAATAGCACAAAAAACTCACAAAAACTCACCACTCCCTAGTGCGTTCAATGAAATAAATGTTTGATATTAAATAAAAGAATGAAATAAACTGCGGTGAGCTGGCGCACCACCTGGGGTTTGTTTCCTGCCGTGCGCCCTATGTTGGCTGGGATTGGCTCCGGCAGAACCCCGTGACCCTGTAGTTAGGATAAAGCGACTTGGATAATGGAAGGATGGATGAAATAAATCCTTAAATAGGACGGAGGGCCGTTCCTGGCGGTGATTGGCAGGTGGCCCCGCCCCTTGGGGAGCCACCAACAAAACACGAATACAAATAAACACAAAGAGAAAGGTACATAATAAACAAAATAAACATTAATACAAACAAATGGCATAAAATAACACAAAACAAACAAGAAATGAAACTTTGAACACCAGCCTGGGGGAGTATGCTGGCTGAACCAGGACCCTTCTGCTCTGTTGTAGCAGAACAAAATAAACACACATGCACATGGTGGCAGCTTTGGATTATAAAGTCGTGGAAGCCAGTTTCCAAACAAAATAAGCTCAGTGACCAAGAAGAAAGTGTCATTAAATGTTTCTAAGGAAAACCTTGAGAAGTCCAAAGGAGAAGTATAACCCTGTCCCATTCTGCTGGGCATCTTTCTATATAATACGCCACCACGGCTGTTTGTTTGTCTGTCCAGGATTTTAAATCACTTGTAGCTCACAAACCATTTGAACTATTGACCTGAAATTTGGTACACATATACTACGTGACATCTACTATCCGCTTTCTTGATGCTTGACCTCCAAAGTTATTCCTCTTTTTATTTGTATTGTATTTTATTGTAGAATCGACTGTCGGCAGCGGCCAGCAGGGTGGCCGTGTGGCACATGCATACGGGCATCATTCTCATCCCTACCACCTTTGCCGTCACTTCCCCTACCCCTTCATATCTTAAATCATTCATGAGGCAGTTTGAAGACTTTAGTGCCAGCTTAAGTGAAAAATTAAGGAAAACATACTAAGTAATTGCAACACAAACACTGACTTAATCTGTTTAATCGTGAAAAGATGCCCGACGAAAGAAGAGAAGAAGTGGGCCGCTAGGGTGGAGAAAAGAAGAGCTGATCAGGAAGCAGCAAGCGCATCAACCTCAAATGAATGCTAAACGTACAGAGAAAGAGGATGAGAACTAGGAATGCTCAAGTCAAGTTTATTCGTGTAGTGTGCTGTTACTTCATTATAAAGCTTCTGTAGAAATGTCCATTGCAAAGCAGCGAAAAATCCACGTTATATATTTAGATATGCTTATGTATAAAATCTGCGATAGAGTGAAGCTGCGAAAGTCGAAGCACAATATAGCGAGGGGTTACTGTAGCAGGTTGGATAATGACTGACTAACTGACAACGCCACGGACCACTTATCACACTAACTTGTCCAAAATGACATCAAGTCAAGATTTGACGGTCCCTGAAGTCCTACCCTCCATCGCACTACTTGTTTGTTTATTTCATGTGTCTATGGTTCCTTGTGGAAAAACTTTCTAACGTTTGTGCAAAATGTAATTGTTACAGTATTATTTCTATAATTTATTTATAGGTTTATCAGATCGTCATTTAGATGATTGTTTTATTTACAGATGACAATATATTGCATGTTTTACTCCCAGCACAATCGTATTGTTTATGTTTACTAAGCATGTGATCGCCAATGTGTGATGTCATCAACTAGTGCTTAAGTAAGATGGCAGCTTGCAGCAGTCAGCATGCTAGCTTTAGATCTCTGGGATAGAAATCTCAAAATGATGAGGAATATCAGTTTATTTGGCAAATTGAAACTTTAAGACTATTTTGATTACAATTTATGTGTTATAGACAGAGCTAATTTTGCACCTCTCCCTGCATTGCTTGCTTCCCACTATAAATTATTGGAAAAAAAAGATTAGGGAGCTATGAAAAGGGTTAGGCCACATGGTGCAACAATAATATTTGGGCACAGCTTACTGAGGCCATGTGCATCACCGATGATCTGAAGGAATCCACTGGTGGCGTAGAAATGGAGGGCAGTATTCCGGGGTGTTCTTCTTTCCAGTTGGTCTTGCACCAGTCCAAGCAGTGCTAATATTTCACCTCTGGGAAGCCAGAATTTGTTTAGTTGTTAATTACTGGAATAGACCAAGGGGTTCAAGTCTGCCCACAAAAGAGCATTTAGACCAGCGCCTTTGCTTGATGTACACTCAACTGGCGTCTCTGGTTGAGCTGCAAAATTCTATGGAATTGCCTTTGTTGTTGCTGGCACTAAGGAGTGATTTATCTTCTGGCATTAAAGGACGTGACTGATTACACAGTGAGTTTGATTAGTAACTCATTATGTACTCAAATTGTCTACAGGTGATAAAGCTGCGCTAATTTATGGCCTACATTATAATTTTGTTTTTAGATTGCAGCATCAACCTATTATCATTATTAATTTTACTAGCTGTGTAAGCCCATACTGTTAAAAGCACGGGCTCGTAGAAACTATTGAAATCATCAGAAAAAAAAAATGAAATGCAGAGTTGACTGTTTTGTTTTGCTAATGTGCTCACCCCCTTTATCTATCAGCAAGTAAGCGAGTTTCTCTCTCCACAGAGGCTTCGTTTTGCCGATGTGCTCGCCCCCACTTGTCTCTCAGCGGCTAAGCAACTTTCTCTCTTGTCTGAGGTTTCGTTTTGCTAATGTGCTCACCCCCTTTGTCTATCAGCACGTAAGCGAGTTTCTCTCTCCACAGAGGCTTCGTTTTGCCAATGTGCTCGCTCCCTTTGTTTATCAGCAGCTAAGCGAGGTTCTCTCTCATCTGAGGTTTTGTTTCGCCGATGTGCTCACCCCCCTTGTCTCTCAGTGGTTAAGCGACTTTCTCTCTCCTCTGAAGTTTCATTTGCCAACGTGCTCGTCCCCTTTGTCTATCAGGAGGTAAGCGAGTTTGTCTCGCCTCGGAAGTTTTGTTTTGCTGATGTGCTCGCCCCCCCTTGTCTCTCAGCGGCTAAGCAACTTTCTCTCTTGTCTGAGGTTTTGTTTTGCTGATGTGCTCGTCCCCTTTGTCTATCAGCGGGTAAGCGAGTTTCTCTCTCCACGGAGGTTTCGTTTTGCCGATGTGCTTGCCTCACTTGTGTGTTAGCAGCTAAGCCAGTTTGTCTTTCCTCAGCGGTTCTCATTTTGGCGATGGAGTCGCTTTCTTTCAGCTTCATGCTGTAGCCTCATACTTCTTTCTTCTTCCAACTCGTTAACTTGTGGCTGCCTAGCTGGCTCTTTGAGCTTCATGCTGTAGCCTCGCACATTTCCGGGCTGGACAGACAGACACACACACTTCCAGGCATAGACGTTTATATATAAGATTGTTGCTATTTTTAAGATGTCCAAATAAAGGTGTCAGAGTGTTTCTGAGATCTGCTTAGGGATACCTCTCTCTGTCAGTGACAGAATTGCAAGCGAAGGTCTAAATAAAGAAATTAAATTAGAAATAATGAGTTGGTTGGTTCACTTGTCAATTGAATAATAATAATTTTTTACATTTATACAGCGCTTCTGTCATTAATCAAAGTGAATATCTACGAATAAGACTAAGTACTACTTTAGTTACGAGAGTTTCAGGCATGTAGCAGTGCTACTAGTACTTAAAACTGCATCTCCCAGCAGTCCCTGCAGGGGCTGTTGGGGTCAAAGGTGTTCAGAGGGGTTAAAAAGGAGGGCAGGTGTCCGAAAGGGGGAGAAGTGTTTTTTGTTGTTGTATTTTGTGTTTCGTTTACCTGCCTTCTGTTAATTAAGCCATATTTAGTCGTTGTGTCCTGGATTGTATTCGTTGTTGGGGTCTGGATCATCTGTCTACCTGTGTGCTGAGGACTGATTGTGGATTCATGGCTTTCCCGCAAGTGTAGGAGTGTTCATGATCCATCTTCACCCTTACAGTGTCTAGCGGTAGGACTGTTTTTTTATTCCCTTTCAACATACAGATCTCTGGACTTACTCTTGTCATCTCTCGTTACATCCGGTGTGGTATTCCATGCACTTTGCCATGTGGAGTTGTGTTTTTGTGTTTAATGTAATATCGTCGTAGGGGTACTGGGTGTTTTTATTTAAATTATTGAATTTCATTATGTTCATTAACTGTGGTTAGTTCCCAGTGTGCTTTATTCAGTCTCTGTTTGTGAGTGTGTGCGGGTCGGGCCAAGGCTGGGAGCGTCCCTGAGATCCTCTATAAAATTATATAAATCACCGTCATCTTGACGGTGTGAATCAGACCACTACAGGCAGCACTCTCTAATTTACAAATGATCTTAAGTATGAGATATTAAAGGACTTAGCTTTACAAACTGTTAGAAAAATGCATTCTGTTTTGACTCGGGTGTTGTCCTCGTTTTTTGACCAACATGTATCTCCCAACCCTTTTCACTTTTTTTTCTTGTTCTTGTTCTAAACTTTGCTCCTCCATATTTAATAGATTCCCATATTCTGAAGTTCTTCAACTCTTTGTTTTTTCTAAAACCCTTGCTGGCTTGCTATTTCTTTTCCATCATAGCAATAACATTCCTTACATACAGCCAGTAGACCACCTTAAAGGAATTAGACGCATCCGATCCAACACAAATAGGCACTGTCAGCCACAGTAACGGCAAGTGGAAACAGTCTCCGGTTTTTCGTCTCTGAACATTTTGCCATTTTGTAACAAATTCCCCTCTAATGTATGTTAGTGTGTGCTTTGAAAAGTTAATTGTTTTTTACTTAGTACGCCATGTTTTGATATCCTCTAGCAATTTGTCCCACACCTCCAACAATAACACTGATAACGCCCAATGCCTCACCTCACTGACTAAAATCATTCCTTGCTATTTACTCGCTTGAGCGAAATCTGCAGGAGTGAATGGGGATGGAGGTGAAGATCAGGTATGGCTGGTTGTTGTAGGCATGCTGTAACTTGATAGTGGTGGGGGGGGGGGCCGGCGGGGGGGCGCGGTTCTGTGCTAACATTTATTTATTTTCATTTATTTTAATTACTGTTTGTTTCTGTTGTAGCTTTGAGGCACACTCTCAAAAGAGTTCTTTCTTTGTTATGAAAGTGTTTAAGTGATCCTGTTCTCTTTAGTCACAACTGTATGTTAATATTCCTGGCAAATTCTCACTTTCTGAATTGTGACACCGGTCTTTCAGATTTCTTTTTATATATTTATTTTACTAGGAGGTTGCACCGTATTAGCCATTATGGATGTAATGAGAAGTCAAACAAAATGACACCTTTTATTGGCTAACTAAAAAGATTACAATATGCTGGCTTTCGAGGCAACTCAGGCCCCTTTTTCAGGCAAGATGTAAACATATTATTACATTATTACTACATAATATTACATCTTGCCTGAAGAAGGGGCCCGAGTTGCCACGAAACCCAGCATATTGTAATCTTTTTAGTTAGCCAATAAAAGATATCATATTGTTTGACTTCACATTAAATCTATTTTGATACGCTGGTGAGTGTGATACCCACAAATTACCACTTGAATTTATCAGTTTCAGGAGTCTACCAAGAATGGTCCTTCTGGCTGGCACCAGTTCACAAAAGCACATTCAAAAATGTATTTTTTGGTTTGGAGCGATGCAGTTCTAGTCCGTATGCTGGCAAGTGCTGTGAATACGGCACAATTTCACATTAAACAGGCGTCCACGTATTCGTTATCTGTAAGAAGACAGAGTTCTTGGTGTAAGACACTAGTGGATTACCTGTACTGTACATTCAGTAAAGATAATTCTGTTCTTTCCCACATCAATACACTCTCATTCTTAGTTTTATCAACCATGAAACTGCTAGATGAAACTTGGACAAGCATTCCGCCAACTGGCAGCGGGCACCGCAAGAATTCAGCATCTTCGGTTTTAATCCTGTGCCCACATGTTGTCAGAATGAAGAATTTAAATTCTCTCTGTGAATGGATTTTTTTTCCCCCCAAATATTGCGAGTCTCCTTCCAAATTTCAAAGAGGTGCAGTTAAGGTAGCGGCCGATTCTAAATTGTCTTGACTATGTAGGGTAGATCCAAGGGAGTGGGCAATGGTTCCTGTCTTGCCTTTCAATGCTGCAGGCCTGAGAATGTTACATGATGCTATGCATAAGTTTGCTAGAGACTATGATATGCCCCAGTCATGTTTCAACTATTGTTAAATTTGACTCCATTAGGACTATCCTCACTACACTCTTCCACAATGGTCTACTGTTCCTCGACAATTTAGAGTTATAATAAAAAATAGAGCCAAAGCAATAAGATGCTTTATTTCCTTATTCCCGTTGAAAAGATATTTCCTTCAATTTTAGAAGTATTGCAGGTGAATTTAGAAAGGAATTGAGTAAAGCACTTCCATAATCTTTAAATTTTTTTACCTCTTTTGAAGGACATGGAGTTAGAAAGGATAGTTTGTCAAATAATCAATATACAGAATTGTCGTAGTTGTGCAAGGTACTGCATGGAATAACAAAAAACAGAAGGACTATTTCTAAGGCTAGACCTCCAACTGCCTTAATGACTGAGCTAGTCGAGTGGTTTTGCAGGTATGAATAATAGCAATAATTATTTTTTAACAATATATACAAATGAGCAATTTATCAGAACACTTAACCTTTAATTTTATCCTACTTTATTTCAAAAAATGTTCAGGAGAGGGGCTTATAAACACTTGAAACATCGCAAAGTAGTATAAAATTTATTGATACTGAGCATGATACTGAGAGTCGGATACACGGAAGTAACCAAGCTGGGTTAACTTAATGGATGGACGTATAAACTTGTCTGAAGAACATCTGTGAGAGACGGCCTCACATCAGTGTAGTGAATCGAGACGCAAACAGCATTCAAAAATGAAATGGAAAATTATGAATTTTATGCATATATTGTACATCATCTGTTGGAATGAAGGGTTTAGCTAGACCAGCACTCACACAGTTGTCCTAACCCCCTTACTCCAGCTTTCCCTTTTGATCTCTTTGACTTCTCCAAAGTGCCCAGCTCTTCCAATTTCAATATAGAGTATCGGCACCTTTTCTTAGTGTACCAGTGGAACTGGCCCCTTTTCGTGAATCATCACAAGACCCCCAAAACTCTTTGAATGAGTTTTAGTGTATCGCGACCATCAAAGTTTTACTGTAACAGCATCTTTCTGTGATTCTTCTCAGGGACCACTCAACACCCCTGTCCATGCTAGTTGATTGACTGTTAATACTTGGCGATGATCAGAATTCCACCATGTGAGCACCTTTTCCTAACACCTTGTTGTGAATCTTCATGGGACTCAAACCTCCTTGTTCAACTGTTAATATAATACAATCATTAGAGCTTCACCATATAGACACCTTTTCCTAACTCTTTTTGTGGTTCTTTATAGGACAATCCACTCTTTTATCAATTATTGTGTTGATTAGAGTGTCACCATAAAGGCAACTTTTCCGAACACCTGGTTGTGATTCTTCATGGGCTCCACCTTGGCTCTTTGATCGACTATTAATATGTTGCGATGATCAGAGTTTTGCCGTATAGTTACCTTTTCCTACCACCTGGTTGTGATTCTTTATGGGACAAACCCCCAACCCGCTTTTTGATTAACTGTTAATATATTGTGATGATTGGAGTTTCACCATATGGACGGACACCTTTTTTAAAACCTTTTTGTGATTCTTCACAGGACACTCGACTGTTAAAATATTGTGATGATCGGAGTTTCGCTGTATCACCTTGTTGTGATTGTTCACGCTACCCCAAATCAATCCACAATTTGATCGATTTTTAATATATCACGATGATCAAACTTTCACCATACAGGCCCGTTTTCCTCACACCTTTTTGTGATTCTTCACAGGACATTCGACTGTTAAAATATTGTGATGATCGATGTTTCGCTGTATCACCTTGTTGTGATTGTTCACGGGACAAGTTCTTTGATCAACTGCTAATATATTACGATGATCAGAGTTTCATCGTCTGAACATCTTTCCTAACCCTTTTTGTGATTATTCACGTTACCCCAAATCAATCCACAATTTGATCGATTTTTAATATATCACGATGATCAAACTTTCACCATACAGGCCCATTTTATTCACACC
The DNA here is from genome assembly GCA_026402145.1 of Polypterus bichir lapradei. Classification (NCBI taxonomy): domain Eukaryota; kingdom Metazoa; phylum Chordata; class Cladistia; order Polypteriformes; family Polypteridae; genus Polypterus; species Polypterus bichir. Next base: position 12,695,735 of record JANRMT010062856.1, read on the forward strand.
TTTTTGTGATTCTTCACAGGACAATCTGCTATTTGATCGACTGTTATTATATTATGATGGTCAGAGTTTCATCATCTGAATACCTTTCCCTAACCCTTTTTGTGATTGTTCACGGTATCCCAAACCCACCCACTATTTGATCGACTGTTAATATATCACGATGATCAAAGTTTCACCATACAGGCACCTTTTCCTAATACCTTTTTGTGATTCTTCACAGGACAATCTGCTCTTTGATCGACTGTTAATATATTATGATGGTCAGAGTTTCATCATCTGAATACCTTTCCCTAACCCTTTTTGTGATTGTTCACGGTATCCCAAACCCACCCACTATTTGATCGACTGTTAATATATCACGATGATCAAAGTTTCACCATACAGGCACCTTTTCCTAATACCTTTTTTGTGATTCTTCACAGGATAAACAGCTCTTTGATCGACTGGTAATATAATATGATGATTGGAGTTTCAACGTAACACCTTGCTGTGACTCTTCACGGGATAAGCGTTTTGATCAGGTGTTAATATATCGCAATGATTGGAGTTTCGCCATATGGGCACCTTTTCCTACCCTTTCTTCACGAGACCCCATCCTCCACGCACCCTCCATATTCTTTAATCATCTATCAATAAATCACAATAATTAAAGTTTCACCGTACTTGGCACCTAACCCTAACATTTTTCCTAACATCTTTTTTCTGAATTTTCGTAGGACGCACAAACCCACCGCTGCTCGAATTTCACCTTTTCACCTTACTGGCACATTTTTTGTGGCATACCGGTGCTAATTCATGAATCTTCATGGGGTGACCCCTACTCTTTAATTTAACTGACCCTGTATTCCCATAAAAAGAGTACTGCTAGTAATGTGAACCTACTTCAAGCACTGTCCAAAACCAACAAAACCTAGAAAACTTGTTTTATTTTTCCTTCCTTTTGACTCCTAAATCTCTTGACTCTCACCCTCCACAGGTTTCCAACCTGAATGAAAATTTCTTCTTCTTCTTCTCTCTCTTGCTCTCGTTGTTTCCGGCTCAGTTCGGTTTTAAAGTCTGTCTCCTTCATTTTACCGAAATCCTCATGAAAAGCTTTTTTTTTTTCATTTCTGTGGGTTTTTTTTATTTCTACTTGTGAAGTCTCATCCTATTATATAGAATTCTGACAAATTTTAATTGGAGTTGATCTCGACCAGTCACATTAGCTCTCAGCTGACACTACTGTCAGGAAGAAACTGACACCCTGCGTCAATGAGGCCTTATCGCTGTCACATTGCGGGAGAACAGAGAATAAAAGCAGAGCTCTAGGTGGTCTTCTTCTCTCCGCACGTTCACAGCTCAAAGAGCCAATTAATGTTGACAAACGGGAAACCTCGGTGCCAAACATTCGGACTGCAATTTCTTTTCATGTTTTTTTTTCTAGAATAATTGAGAAAGTGGGTGATCCACCCAGTACTGTCATTTAAGTATTAAAAAGTGTCTTCCATTCTTGTCTTCACATGCTGACGCCTTTTCTTACAGGCTACGTTATTCCGCCACTCGATCTTTTCTGGTAAATTTAGCTATCTTTCTTTTAAAAGAGAATAGTAGCAAATTCCTTTGCCATTCCGGCTCCTCTGGCTCTCTGTCTTTGAAACCCCCCTTTCCACCACCACCCTGTACGGATGCAACTGAAGACTGCCGGCAGCCCTCCATATTCCAGGAGGCACAAAGGCTCCGTTGCCATGGTGATGTGCTCCCTGTGCAGATCAAATGTAATGGGGCCTGTCAGTGGAAAGGAGAAGGGAAGGCAGGAGGGGGGCTCGGCCTGGCACTAGGTGGCGCTAAGTAGTCCTCTGTACATTTAGAAATGATAGCTGGCACAATACAGCTGTTTAAGCAAGGCGTCTCTTTACAGGCAGTGCAGACTAATCACTAAGGCGCTAGATTTGGAGACATGGGATTTCACATTTATAGCCCACCCCTGGTGAACAAAGATAAAGATTGTTGGGATGACATTTACAATGAAAGGCACCCCATTAAACAAAAAGTGAATGCATGGTTACGGAGATTTATGGTTCACTCTTACTGATCATACACCCACTATAAACAGATAAATACAATAACAGAGTGGAGATTTTCATAAAACTTGTCCTTGATTTTGTCTGGGTTGGTCATGGCAGGGACTGACAATGGTGGTGCACCATGTGAAAGGGGGATTTTCATGACCGTTCACACCTTTTGGAGTGCCCACCAACTAAATAACAAGTGAAGATTTTAATGCCAAGCCAACTCCAGGCTCACGTCTCTCATTTAGGTCCCTTCCACTTCAAAAGAAGGTGTAACCGGACCCTTTTTCACAAGGTTCTTCCTCACCAGGCAGCAGAGTGTTAATGTTAATGCAGTGTTCATGTTATATTTAGTGAGTCTGTCTCCAGTCAGAGCAGATCTTCTCTGAAGTCTTTCTGTATCTTTTCAATCTGGGAGAGTTTACACACATTGCACGTTGCAAGGGCGTTGGGTGTGATCCTTGGGTTTCTTTTTGAAAGGACGTTTTGACCGCTAAGAGAGGGTCCCGAGTCACTGGCTAGGGTACAAACACATGTACACACATGCAGTATACATATACATGGCACATACATATATATTGTCATGATTGGGAAAGCACCACAGCTGGGATGACAAGTTTTGACTTACCCGGCTGGAAGCCCATGAAGAAGAACAAGTATAAAGGATGGAAGCACATCTTAACACAGGGGTACAACATTATTCCTCAGAGCCAGGAGGCTTGTAAAGAAGGACAAAATGATGAAGTGACAGGCATTCTGTCCAGACTGCGTGATGCTCCCTTGTGCAGGATCAACACCAGGAATGGATGGGCATCCCAACCTAGATGGGTGCTGCTCCCTGCCTCAAATGGAAGACAATAGTGGATGGACAAAAAGAGACTGCCCTCCAATGACAGCAGTTTCCCCCATATGCTTAGTGGCAGTGCTCCTCTGGTATGGCTCTGCAGGCTGCGTTGGACGTGTAGTCCTAGTGGGCAGCGTTGTTGGGTTCCACAGGTGTCACCAGGAGAGGACTCCCTTATTTTATGGTGGTTCCACCTTATACTAGGGGGTACCCAAAAATAACCAGAATTGAAAGAAAAAATGTTTTAATATTTTTTTTTCCTTCACAGTACTCTCCATGTGAATGAATGCACTTGTCCCAATGGTTTTCCCACTGTTGGAAACATTTTTGGAATTGCTGAGGTAGAACGTTGTCCAATACCTGCAGCGATTTTTCTTTGACTTCCTCCACAGTACACAAACAATTTCCTTTGAATTCTTTTTTCATAAGAGGGAACAAGAAAAAGTCGTACGGAGCAAAGATCAAGAGACATTTCCCCTCGTTTGAAACACAAAAGCCACACGTAGACCTGTATTTTACTTAAAGCTTCCTCTTTAAAAGCAGTTTCAAGCATCACTGCAGTTTCAGCAGCGGTTTTCTCTAAGAGAAAACAAAATTTAACGCAGTCTCGTTGTTCTTTATGATCACCCTTCACAAAAATCACAGAATATAATATAATAAATACCAACACAAACCAACATGGAATGGCATACGAACAATACAGAGCTGTAAGTGTGCTACACCTACCGGCGAAACTCGCAACTAAGTCGAGATTGCATGCCAGGTACAGATTCCGGTTATTTTTGGGTACCCCCTTGTATGCAAATGTCTCATGAGTGCAATGTTACTGAGCCAGAAATACACCTGAGTCTGGCATAAAAGCAACTGCCCTACCCTTCTTAGGCCAGGAAGGAGTATAGGTTTGAAGGAAGGAAGGAAGGAAGGAAGGAAGGAAGGAAGGAAGGAAGGAAGGAGAAAAAGAAGAGAATTTGTGCTTATGAGGAACTGAATAATAATCCCATAATAAGGCATTTTGTTCAAAATAAACAAGCCTTCTGAACCTGCCTTTTGTCCAGTTGCGCCTAGGGCTCTGCTAAACCTCCAACAGGCCACAATATATACTCACACATTATATATTTATCCTCGCATGTCGGAACCTCTTTTGACTGCTGCTCCCTTTTCGTATTTCCATAATGCCTGCTTCTCAGACTCAAGTCATTTCAATTCTCCTTGCTCGCCTAATGTCGTCTTTTATACTTTGTCTTTGAAGGTGACTCTCAGCTTGCCTCCTATGCTTTTACTACTCCTTGTGTGTCTCACACTCACACTTTCTCTTTCGATTGTGTTACCAAAGCCAAACTGACCAATCAGATTGATCTAAAGGACCGGTCACACACACAAGCCTTAGTGACTTATTATAGGGTAAATACACTGTATAGACTGTATGTGTGGAGGCCTTATGGGGTCCTTATTTAGGGAAACACATGGGAGACTCAAAGTCATGCACAGCCTCTAACAAATCTTCCCCTTCTGTCCCCATGGCAGAGGAGGAAGGTCCCTAATGAAACATCAGCTCAGTTCTACTCCAGGGACTTCGGTGATGAGCACAACCCACTAGGGCGCCGAATATGGTTTTAATGGGTGCCCTGAAATTTCAATATCAAGCAATATTAGAGGCATCAAGATCCCTTACATGTGCAGTACGGCTCAGAGATACATACAGTAGATACCTGGGACTACCAGACAGAACTTTGAGTGACAGCTTCAGGGCTTCCCAGGGACATTCATAGTCCAGGCTGGTTTGTCAGTGGAGTCAAGTGTGGAGTCAAGGCAAACGTTTAAATGACATTAGGAGGACAGGTCACAACTGAGAGAGCGAGAGAGAGGGTGGTCAACATGAGGACTTTGTGTGTTTATTAGAGTGGGTAAGTAGAGGGCCATCCACTGGACAGACCCAGTGAGGCAGAGCAGCTTTATTATGTGGTTATTTCTTTGGTGATTTATGTTGTTCCTTTACTTCACCCTCACCCCGTCACAACAAACTGAATTAAAAAGATATAAGCGGGGCATTGGTTACTTGCTGGGCATTTCTGTCTGACGCACCTTTGACAGTGTCAAAGGGCCAGTTGCAGCATCGCCAGCCAGGAGCCACCCTTCACTGATGTTTTTGTCTATTATTCCTGTCATATCTCGAGGTGGTGGAGAAGTGGCACGTACGTCCCTCCTGCAGCTCACCCTAGGGCCCTTGTCTTCCTCGCACCTTGTCTTTCTGTTTAAGTAAGAGCCAGAAGCTGCCTTGTTCTGCCTCTTCTGCCAATTCCCTGAGTGCCTTCCTTAACCTTAGTAACTCCCAGGGACTTCGGCAAACACTGGGTGGAGATTCCAGTGAAGCCTCTGCAGTCAACTTCAACGATAGATAGATGGTTGCCATCCACCCCGCTTCTTTGCATTTCGCTATCAGGTCTGTGTTTGTATCCTCCTTTCTATCAAAAGTCACTTCCTTCCTCCAATGG
>JANRMT010062856.1:12701518-12717047 GCA_026402145.1 Polypterus bichir lapradei
GAGTTTCTCTCTCCTCTGAGGTTTTGTTTTGCCGATGTGCTCGCCTCCCTTGTCTATCAGCAGCTAAGCGAGTTTCTCTCTCCTCGGAGGTTTCGTTTTGCCGATGTGCTCGCCTCACTTGTGTATTAGCAGCTAAACGAGTTTCTGTTTTGTTGGCAGTTTCACTTTGGCGACAGAGTCGCTTTCTTTGAGCGTCATGCTGTAGCCTCGCACTTCTAGGCTGGGCAGACAGACGAACACATTTCCATGCATAGACGTTTATATATGAGATATATGTATATTGTGACAAACGGCCCCTTCTGCATATAATCTGGGGGAGCACTCATGGGCTGCACAATATCTCCCCCGGGTCACTAGATGGCAGCCCCCCCGGGTGGAAGTGGTGCTTCAGATTCCTGCAGGGCTCCATGGGAGATGGAGTCCTCCACAGCCCTGTTGGGACCTTGGCGGTCACCAGGTGGTGCTACAAGGGTTCCTGAGCCCATCTGGGTGGTTCTTCAGCCACACCTGGAAGTGCAACCGGAAACAGGTGATCAAGCACTAGGAGCACTTCCAGGTGGACTATAAAAGGAACCAGCAGCCATAACTCCAGAAGGAGGAGGAAGAAGCTCTCTGGGAGGAGTGGTGGTGAAGAGAGTAGTGTGCCTTTTGTTTTGTCTTTGTGCTTCGTGGGACTGTGCTGTGGCTGAGGGGCACGGGGAAGACGTGTCCCCCAGCCGAAGAAAAATAAATATTTGTGTTATTGTTACGCGTGCCTCCCTGTCTCTTTGTGCCGGGTCGGGCGCCTATATAGTGCCTTTCTACAATATTTACAAAATGTTTGCACTCCTGTACCATATCTGGCCTTACCCAAGGATCTGGATGCTGCCGGCCAGAGAGAATTGCAAAGAGAGAGATTGGCAAAGGTAAGAAGGTGAATCTGTGGACGTGTGGAAAAAGGTTGGCAGCCCCACTGTTGGCACACATCCACTTTGCTCCACTAAGTCTCTTTGAAGAGCACACAACTATACAGCGCCTTACCTTATAACCTTATCCCTTATTGTAGGAATTAATTCTTTTGTATTTCCATTTTTTTCAGGATCCTGGGTAGTACACATAGTGATACCTTCATAGTGGGCAGAAAATTTGATAAAGTTGACTCACTGATGCTACACATTCTACCAAGATAGACAATGGTGTCTTATTCCAACAGATGTAATCGCTAAAACTGTGAAATCAGCATGTAGGCAAGTGGGAACAACCCTAGAATTTAGTTGGCACAGTTTGGGCATGACTATAGCTAACCCAGTGGGTGTAATGCTGATGCAAGCGCCCCCCGCTTAACAATCTGTTTCAGAAAGCCATTGTTGTAGTTGTAGGTGCTGCGATGACACAACTAGAGGTGGGCGCATACGTCAAAGATGGCTAATGCTCTTCCACTCAACTCTGCACTGGAGACGTCATGTCAGTAATGGGGGGCTGGGGTAACACAGAACGAGAGATTCCACGGTGCTCACTTCTAATTATTCATACATCCTTTATGTGGCCTGCATAGAGAGCAAAGGGATTCATTATGGCGGTGGATTTTCTCTTTTAACCGTTTACTCCAGCTTAACCAGGACTCTGTTCCTGACTTTAATTTCTTCTTGTATTTTATCATTGTTCCTGTTATTATTGATATTGTTTTGTTTAGTTATTTTATTAATATAATGGTATGTCGAGTGATTCTTTAAATTGTGTTTCCTGAGCCTAGGGAGGCCGGGCCCCCTCCTTTTTCTTAGGCAGTTAAAGGCTGCTTACAATGGCTGCTTCAGCACTCAACTTACTTTACGTTTTGCTATTTCCTGGTTTTAAACCTTTGCTCTTGTCAAACGGTATCGTTTCTGGTTTTTGGATTTGGAATTGTTCACTTTTAGGCTTACACTTCAGACAAACCTTATTTACTCCTGCAATTATTACCGTACATTTTGAATATGAAAGAAAGACTATTTTGTTTTTTATTTGCTTACAACTTTTCCTATCTCGCTCTGTGGACATTTTTTGATTTTAAAGCGTTTGCCCATTTTTGGCCTGTGCAGGCTGTAAGCCTACCGCTAGAGTTATAGGCAAGGCCCATTTAGAGTGGCGAGGAGTAAACTTTGTGCACTTCTTGTGTGAGAGTGCAGGTCCAGCTTTCATATTTGAGGTCTTGACCTTTCTGAGTTTTGTGAACAGGCAGAATCAAAACACCAAAGAATTTTAAATTATGCTAACAAAACCCTTCCTAAGGTATTTACCTATGTATATAAAATGCTGAGGGTTGTCTGCCTGTCTGTCATGCAAAAACTCGCAAACCATTGGGTCTTCATCTCAGTCTTAATCAAGAGCTTATGCTGTTACACGACTCAAGAATTGGACTTGCCGGCTTCCCGAGTCACATAATTTGGTTTTGGGTCCTTCTTACGGCAAATGGCAGGGCACTGACAGAAAAAAACAGCAGTGTGTGCATGTGATCCTGAAGCTTCCAGCTTATATTGATTTAGTAAAACACGCTGTGTTGACACAGAGTACCGAAGTTTACACTGAAATCCCATTTCCACTTAACTGACGTCATATGGACCTTCAAACGTCACTGAAAAACCAGGAACAGGTTGGCATCCTCAAAGTTTGGCACAATCCCACCTAGTATGAAAGAGAATATGAAGCTACTGCTAATGTTTCATACAGAGATGAGGTTGAATTAAATATGGAGTCCACAACTGAAAAAAAGCGAGTGTGGGGAAATCCTGACCTTTAATCCAACAATATTGTAATGAAACTTATAACATGCCGTCAGTACTGTAGGCTGCTGTTGGCACATTCCCTAAACCCCCTCATACGCTGGCCCTTTGGCTTTCCCTGTTTCTCTACAATATTCTCTAAAACCTGTCATAATCCTCTGTGCCACTTAATTTTATTCTCCAAAAAGTGTTGGAATAATATTAATCTTCCACGTTGCCTCACAGCAAAAATCTCCTTGCTTGGAAAAGCTGTCACATAATTACGAATCAGTTATGACTTATAATGTATTTATAATGGCTGCTATTATGGAAGTAAATTTCATTTGCAGGCAACACATTTAAATGCTATTTTATTCTAGAAAATTGTCGCACATACCAACATATACATCTATTACAGCATTTTAATGAATTATTCTAAGATCAAAATGTTAGGCTTTTAGTGCACTTGTCAGACTGAGGCTACGCAATCAATAAGAGGCTGCATGTGAGATTTCCCAGCTGGCTGTTTCAAGGTCATGACTGCTATAATTTCGGTAAACTACCAAATGTCATTATTTTTGAAACTCTGAAACATCAGGAATAAGCCTCAAAAGTATCCGGCCATCACTACAAAATATAAATACCTGTACTCACAGATCCCACTCAAGTTAACTAGAGCAAATCCAAAATGTCCAGCCTGCCTTTATAGTGCTGGGGGCGGGGTCTTAACAGTAATGGATGGGTGACCCCGCCTCTTGGGGAGTCACCCACAAAATGCAAGGAACTGCAAAACGCACATAGATATTACATAACATGAAATTAACAGATAATGCAGAATAAGACGAATAATAACTGAACAGAACAATATCTTTCTTCTTCTTTTGGCTGCTCCCATTAGGGGTTGCCACAGTGGATCATCTTCTTTCATATCTTCCTGTCCTTATCATCTTGCTGTGTCACACCCATCACCTGCATGTCCTCTCTCACCACATCCATAAACCTTCTCTTAGGTCTTCCTCTTTTTCTCTTGCCGGGCTTTAGCATCCTTCTCCCAATATACCCAGCATCTCTCCTCTGCACATGTCCAAACCAACACAATCTCGCCTCTCTGACTTTGTTACCAAACCGTCCAACTTGAGCTGACCCTCTAATGTCCTCATTTCTAATCCTGTTTATCCTCGTCACACCCAATGCAAATATTAGCACCTTTAACTCTGCCACCTCCAGCTCTGTCTCCTGCTTTCTGGTCAGTGCCACCGTCTCCAACCCATATAACATAGCTGGTCTCACTACTGTCCTGTAGACCTTCCCTTTCACTCTTGCTGATACCCGTCTGTCACAAATCACTCCTGTCACTCTTCTCCACCCATTCCACCCTGCCTGCACTCTCTTTTTCACCTCTCTTCCACAATCCCCATTACTCCATACTGTTGATCCCAAGCATTTAAACTTATCCACTTTTGCCATTTCTACTCCCTGCGTCCTCATCATTCCTCTGACCTCCCTCTCATTCACAGACATGTATTCTCTCTTGTTCCTACTGACCTTCATTCCTCTCCTCTCTAGAGCATATCTCCACCTCTCCAGGGTCTCCTCAACCGGCTCCCTTCTATCGCTACAGATCACAATGTCATCTGCAAACATCATAGTCCATGGGGATTCCTGTCTAATCTTGTCTGTCAACCTGTCCATCACCAATGCAAATAAGAAAAGGCTTGGAGCCGACCCCTGATGTAATCCCACCTCCAACTTGAATGCATTCGTCACTCCTACCGCAGACCTCACTACGGTCACACTTCCCTCGTACATATCCTGTACAACTCTTACGTACTTCTCTGCCACTCCTGACTTCCTCATACAATACCACAACTCCTCTCAGTCACCTTGTCATATGCTTTCTCCAGGTCCACAAAGACACAAAGCAACTCCTTCTGACCTTCTCTATACTTCTTCATCAACATCCTTTAGAGCAAACATTGCATCTGTGGTGATCTTTCTTGTCATGAAACAATACTGCTGCTCACTAATCATCACCTCACTTCTTAACCGAGCTTCCACTACTCTTTCCCATAACTTCATGCTGAATATAAATAATAAAGCAAACCATGAAGCAATTGAAACATACATCAAGGAGGAGCCCTGACTTGACCATAACATTAACAATGCTAAAACCAAAATTAAACAGAAAATTGGCATCAGAACTGAACTCAGGTTGGGAGCATACGCTGATAGCATGTGGTCATTCCCACCACATGATGAACCACCTGGATTGCAGCAGGTGATACCTCAGCACCACACTTTTATGGTGGATGGAGTGCCAATCCTGTCACCAACCCCCAAGTTTTCCCTGTAAGTTGAAGGACCTGCAGGTTGGATGGAGCAATTGCAGGTTAAGGGCTTTGCTCAAGGGCCCAATGGAGTAGAGTCACCTCTGGTGTTTACAGGATTCGAACCGCTAACCTTCCAATTACCGGTGCAGGTCCCTAACCTCAGTGCCACCAAACTCAGCATTCCAAAAAACATAATACATAAATGCAGATTTAAAAATAAGCCTCCAAAAAGGAGTTAAAAATTATAGACAGAAAATATTCAATTCATACCCATGAATTTACCCGTAACTCAGGTGTGATTGGGTCAAAAAAAAGATTTTCGATTAGGTGGGACAGATGCGATTCAATTTACTAGATGACTAACAGCAATAAACTGTTTTTAGAAGTAAGCAAAGAGCCAGCAGGCACCCTGTTGCTGAGATGCGTTTCCCCCTCGAGGTCTATGAGGAGGACAATCTTCTTGTGTTTTGGGAGATGAGCAGAACAATCTTCCCTCTCCTGTACAAACCTGCGAGGCAGTACTTTATTTGGCAACACTGAGTGCAATTTCAGCATGGCAGGTCTAGTTATCGAATCAACAAAGCAACCAGATGAATCCAAGTAGAGTGGACTCAATTTTATTTCTTCACAGTACTGCCAAAACTCACACAAAATGTGCAAAATCAATACTAAAATGAAAGGGAATGCAAATGCAGCTTAATATATTTAGGCCTGAAGTAACATCTTGTTTAATTCACTTAAGTCTAACCACTCGCATGTGAAGAAGCACCAAAGACGAGTGGCCGATTGTCTTTGTTTCCTCGCTTTCTGTTTCATTAACTGTGTCATAAAGACACAGAGCCATTGCAGCAGGAATTCCAGACGATGCAAGTCTGATTTAGATTTTCTCTGATATTCCGGCAAACGCAAATCGCATTAATGTTCAAATGTCATTTAGTACCATTACTCATGGAGCGGGATTGTCTTACAATTTTTATCATTTTATTTCAGCCCAGGCCAGTGGGGTTCATTTTTCATAACCGCAGGAGTGTGTGGGTAGAAGAAAAGCTGACCCGTGCATCACTGACCACCAGGATTTCCATTTGTTAAGGTCCCATGGCAGGACATGAGAAGCATGACAGGGTGGCATTAAAGCCCCTTTTGGACAGGATTAGTTTTACACCAGAAGGTGTGAGGGATTAAATAATTATTACCGGAGGTAAGCTTTGTAGTCTTAGTCTCATTCAAATCACTCATGAAGAAAAATTAGACTCAGGGGTCACATAGTCATTTAGGGGTAATATAGTTATTGTGTATGAAGTGTTTTGGTATGTTTTTCAAAATAAAAATATACCAAGTCCTCCAATTTGGGGGTTGGTGGCAGGATTGGCACTCCAACCACTTTAAAAGAATCTCACTCTGTTCCACCCCACTTGCAGTAGCATGGTGCTGAGGTGTCACCTGTTGCACGGAGGCACTCAGGTTCTAATTTAGATCCTGAGGTGGTTCATTGTGTGGTGGGTGTAGCAATGTGCTATATCAGCACATTTTCCCAAACTATATTGAATCTATTTACAAGTTATGTGCCCATTAAATAGGAGAGAGATCCATGTTTCTAGATTCTAGACGCTCTGCCTGAGATGTGTTCTAGAAGTTGTATCCTTAGGTAGGTGATCCCTTACCCCTTTCAGAGCTTATATTTATAAAGTGTTTTAAGATGTAAATATTATCTGTTTATCTTCAGTTTCCAGTTTGTCCAGCCCTGAAGAAGTGTGAATGCCACACGGGTTGGATGGGCATCCTGACCAGGGAAGGGGATGACTCCTTACCCAGACGGGAGGATCCGAACAGGCAGATGGGCATCCCGACCAAGTGATGGCTGGAGGAAATGGATGGATAGCCCACCGGAAGTGGAAGATATTGCTAGGGACTTTTTATTCCCTCAGAACAGGAGATGGCAGCAGCCCTCTGTATCTGCACCCATTTGGGAACCAGTAAGGAATTCTGGGAGATGAAATCCAGCAATACTGTCCTGCTGGGGACCACGGGTGCCACAAGGGGGCGCTGTCGGGAAATGCGCTCATTAAAATGGGACTTTTATGTGACCCGGAAGTACCTCCATCGGGCAGTGGGCCTAGCATCAGAAGCACTTCCGGGTCCTTAATAAAAGAGACTGCAGTCCCTTGTCCAGGTGAGTCGGAGCTGGGAGGACGTAAGTAACACTCAACTGGAGGAGGACAGTGCGGTGGTGAGAGGAATTGGGAGGAGGAATTGTGATTTGTGGAGAGAGACAACCTGTCTTTGTGCTTTTGTTACTTTGAGGAGGCGAATTTAATAAACCTTCTGTTATTTGAACCCGAGACTCACTGTGTGTTGATGTTCAGAGGTTTGGAGTACACTGACGTCCTCTGCTTCTATCACAGTAGATTCCCGGGATGCGTCGGCCTGATGGAAAACAATATGACTATTCATTGTTAGAAGTTTTAATTCTGGACACTATGGTTACTTCGTCCCTCTGGACTACCTCATTTCTAGATAAGGGTGTTTGACCTGACCTGGTATATATTTATATAACATGTCTAAAAGGATGGAAGCTGTGTGCTCAAATATATTGTTAGAAGCCTTTGTGCTCGAGTTAAAATGTTATCTAAAATATTCAATATTGTAAATATTAACGTGTAATACAGATTGGGTTAACTAAATATACTTATTTGACAATTGACCTCCCTGCTTCTTAATTGGTATTCTGCTCCCAAACTACCCTGAACCTGACTTAGAAGTAATATCCAAAAAAAGTACTTTCCAAATCAGGAAGACCAGATAAAGGTCAAGTGAATAACAACGAACCAGAAGGTTCTGGGTGATGGTTTCAAAAGTAGCTGACTGTCATGTACCCAGTGTCACATCCACAGAAAACTCCATGAAAGAATCAGAGATGAATTCAAAAGTAGTGGGAAAGACAAGAATGTAGTGAAATGAGACTTTTATTTTGGGTGTGTTAAGTTAATGAACCAATCAGAGTAAATGTCAGATGCCGTGTAAGCGTTAATTCAGCTCAGTTGTGCAAACTCAATTGTCTATAAATGTGTCTCTTTGCATTTATTCTGTGTCCATTTGCTGACAACTTCTGCCCAGGGCACTGTCCCTTAGTAGATTGCTGTACAGAATGCTGAAGAGAAATAAATGATGTAATGAACAAGTTTCCTCCTGCCTGATTCCTGACTCAAAGAAGTCCTAGTTTAATATATTTCCAATTTAATTTCTACCACACTTTTAATGGATTGCACATTCACATATCATTAAAGATTAAGGAGCCATTTAACGTTTATAAAAAGGCTGTAAAAAATAGCATCCGGTTTACGTTACTCTCAAGTGAATCAACATGTCATTAAAATTCGGTCATTTGAGCGATTTGGACCGGATTAAAATTACAGAGTTCCTCCAGTAATTATTACTTTAGACAGTACTTCAAATGGAAATGGGAGATGGGGTATCCCCTCTGAGGTCTGTAGACATGCTAATACGTACAATCTGTATCATAATTAGGGAGGGTGAGGTGGGGTGTGGGTTTGGGTCCCCCTGGACGGTGCGAATAGACCTATTGTTTTCAGAAACAAGTGTTGCTAATGTGGTCCCAACTGATGTTACAAATACATTAATTACTGATGCTCATAAGGTAAGAACAGGGCAATGACAGTGCAGAGTAGCGGTGTGTACCAGCCCCCTTCAAGCACTGAATTTAATAGAGCTTAATTCTGACCCAAAGGAGGAAGCTGGTGACTCTTGAGCTGCTGTGTCTAGACAAGTCAGTATTTATTGATTCCTGATAAACACTCAGTGTTAGGGTTTGAGTTTCAATTTCATTTTTTCATATTCCCCAAGAACCTTTTAAGACTTAATTATTGTTTTCCAGGTCACAGTATTCATTTCTTTTAGTTTGGATTTCATATTCAAGTACTTAAGACTTATTTTACATTATTCCACGATGGCATTTTTAAATATTTATAAACATTGAAATTTTATGGGTGCTATGACATTACTATGTGATGATGGCCAGAAGTACAGAGTGAGTGTAACGGACACGACAGTATAAAGGTCAAAGTGCACATCCTGGTTATTTGAGGTTGTGATCCAAACAAAACTTTTGCTTATGTTGATTGAAATCATTTTGATTTTTTGCTATGACATTAAATAATTTGACTCCTCAGTAACAAAATGAATTGCTATGGACTCACTCCACACAACATATCAGTTAGATATTGATTTGCGCTATGGTAACTGCTGGTGACCATCTGAGACAGAAATGATCCTTGTAGTGTGACCTAAAGGAGTGACTCCATTAGTCAGCCATTTAGAGACCATCTATGAACACTGTGAGGGGAGCACTTCCTGGTGACATCAGCGGCTCACTTTCTGTGTTAGCCTTCTACTTTTCTGCACAGTGTCACCACTTCACTTCACCCATCCACCGTGAAAATCCCATCCTCATTGCCTAGTGAATTGCCGTTGACTCACAATCCAAACCATCTCAGTTCAAACATTTGTATTATGGCAACTGCTGGTGCCCCAGTCATGAACCTGCATCATCTGGCTCAGTAGCAATCTCCTTGCAGTGAGAGCTACAGGACTATCATGAGGACGATGTAAAAAAATTATAATAAATATATGTACATTGAAAAAAAAATACTTTAGAAACCAATTGTACTTGCCACAGGTTAGAATTAGTATATATATATTATCTCAGAAACTGACTGGTCAGCTGGCCTGGGGGAATACAGGTAGGCTGAGATGATAGGGGATTAACAGGCCAGCATAGCCTGGAATGGAAGGCAGAGTAGATTTTACGACTCCTTCTCCCAGGAAGAAAGTGTAGACTGGAAGGCAGGTTTGAGAAGGCAGATCATGATTTAATTATCTGTAGAAGCGAAGGTCTGTGATACGGTTTTCATAGTTATAGCTAGAAATCCACAAAGGTAGAAAATGAAATAGTCTTTTATTACTGAGCTTTCAAACCCTATCAGGTGTCATCATCAGAGGAAAATGATTTGACATACAGGAATCAAAGGCAATATATAGCAAATGACGAAGTGGGGGTAAGTGGGTGTTAGAGGGGTGGATTAGTAAGGTGGGATTCGGAGGGTCTTTTTTATTATTTGGAAGTTCTTCTTTTTAAGCCTGCATATGGTGGACTCATGTCCAAGTGTCTGTTAATGGCATTTTGATTTGATAGCCACGATTCAGGCAGCTTTGTAGCACCCTTAGTATTGTTTTCCAGTTTAATAGTTTGTCCGTACATCGTTTCTTTCTTGTTTGTCTTAAAATAAATGTGTGCATCCTTTAAAACTGAAGAGAACAGGAACAACCATGGACTGGACTGAGGGGTGGGCTGGATTTTGGGGTTCAATCTGTCTGAGCTCAGTCACCGGTGAATGCACCTCCACCCCGAATCAAAAAGGTGTGCTAAGAAGCTACAGAATTCCTTTAAGTTAAGGCTGATACAGAGACTTCTCTATTTCTCTCTCTGTCATTTTCCATCCTGAGGGGACCATCTCTATTGGAGGCCGTGTTCAGACAAACCATGCTGCCCACTTATGACACTCAATTTAAAGCAGAGGCGTGGGCTCAGCCAGGCCCACCCTGATTGGTCATAGACCCAGCCAATCAGTGCATTGCATATGAAATTTTCTGTTAAATTTTGTAATTGATTGAGTATTTGTTATTTTATCTTTCCTTTGGTTTCAAAGCAATATGTCAAATCCCATTGGTTTACTAAATTTTCAATAAATAAATAAATGGGGGCAGTGTTACGGTCGGTGTATGTGTAACCTGATTGGTAATAGTCATTAGACAGCTCACAGAACTTTAAGTTGCTTAACTGAGTATTTTCAACAAGCACCAAGAGAAGTTTTCCTATTTTGAGGGATTATTTCTGACATGGCGAAGCAAACAAAAATGCCAAGGTTTTTCAAACAGCATCATTTAGATGAAGACGAATGCCCGGGCACAAATCAGACACACAATATACAACAGTGTGCGGCTGAGAAAATGACTGGAATATTTCAATCGCGTCTTCATCTGACGAGACTGTGGCTTTAGCGGCCCCAAAAGACAAAAGTATGCCGTGACAGAACCATCCAACGATTTGTCAGCCATTGACGTACCAGCCATCATTTCCATTTATTTCTGACAACTATGATAATGGGACAGGCGTGACGTTTCTCTGCAAACGTTGTAGGAACAATTCAAATGGATCGAATACAGCATAGCGAAAGATGTCGTGTTCTGCGAAGGCACAATGTTTGATTGCCTTGCTAATTTTTGCTCAGTTTTTGCATGGCCCTAATAATTCAGTTATGGGAATGTACCACAGTATGTATAGATGTATTTTCTGAAAAAGTATGCTTAAATATCCTACTAAAAACTAGAACACCCATTTTGACACAGGCCCACCCTAACATCTGTTCCTGGCTACGCACCTGGTTCAAAGGCTATGTGGAAGCAAAGACCAAGCCAGACCCGAGACTAATCAACATAATAAGACAGAGAGCCACCTGGTAGCCTATTATCAGGTTGTATTATGTTAACCAACACTCATTGTACTCTGCTATTTGGGGCTTTTATCTATAATTAATGATTAATTAATGTGTCACTTTTTCTTCTCCCTGTCCTTGTCCTCAAGCTAAATGCATGGGGTTACGGATGTAAAAGAAATGGAGAACTGCTGAACTACAGTGACCAGGCTGGTAAGAATAAACCTTCAAAAGCTGTGAGTATGGAGTTGGAGGCATTCTCTTCAGGTCAAAATAATAAAGAGGATTAAAAGGAAATAGGGTCTCCCTTGGACCCTCCACGATAAAACATGAGATTAGCCCAACTTTTGCCATTCAAGTCACCTTCTGGTCACTTTTTCTCTAAACTCCTGCCATTAAATGTCACACTCTTCAGCTGTTCTGATTCTCAGGCTTATAAAACTCAAGCCTTCAGGCTTTGTTTTCATAACTAGACTTCTAAGGAGCAACCATCCAAAATCAGCCTTACCCCAAACTCTAGAAGCAGTCTTCTGGCTGTTAGTTACAATAAGATAAAAAAAAAATTATTACAAAAAGAAAGTAAACTAAAAGACGATTAGCACAGCAAAAGGGTGAGATCGAGGAGAGCCATAGCTCCAAACCAGGAAGACAGACAACAAAGGACTGAGAAAAATTCAGAATACGAGGACTGAAAGAAGGTCGACACCAAACTGAGAACTTCTGATGCCAGGCCAGGTCTACTTGGAAAAGAAGCTTACGATCGCTTAGTTCTTCACCTTCGACCTGAAGACCTCAGCTTTAGGTGTTTTTAGTTTTTTTTTTTTTTGGGCCAGAGCTAAAATGTGTGTCATTTTGCAGAGTCACTCCTTGTTGTTCAACATTGTCTTTAATTTCGAAGCAGTGGGGCTTGTATTGAAGAGGCACGCTGAACAACCTTCATATCAAGGTAAGGCATGCATTATGCAAAGCGAATCTGAAAGGCACTTGAAACTTTGGACGAGTCGGCACCACAAGATTCAAGCAGCGGCCACCTTCTGATGCCAGTCTGGAGGGCATCATTGCTCCTCAAAATAAATGATATGGCAGCCACTTAGTGACATAAGTGAACAAGGGACAAGCATTTGGAAAATGACAGGAAGCAGTCCTTGACAAAACACCTATCTGCCAAACCACAGCTTAGGGGGCACTCGCTCTACCCTGCATGTGTTTGTCCACTTGATCACAGGGGCTACCTGCAAGTGACCCCAGATGTCTGGAGCTAACAGACACAAGCAGCGAACACAGGGCTACCAGACAAGAGATGCTCATAGAGACTGCCATCACATATACTGTGCCAGAAGTGTTTTAATTCAATGGGTGACCTCGTTCTATACAAATGACATGCTTTATCCCTTATATAGCGCCTTGCTTTGGCAGAACATGGAACGTTAAATCCTTACAAAGTCTTCCAACTTTGTCTTACATAAATGACTTTCATACCAATGCTGTTCAAAACTGTTTTACATTGCTGAATATAGCGCCTTTTAAAAACACCCAAAGACTATAAAACATATTTGTGAGCTTTATTCTGGGACTCTTTACCAAACCCTGCCCTCCATATTTCTTATTTAACACAACCTCTTTCTTTGTAAGCACAATAATTTTTATACGTTAAATGCTACTGTAAAATATAAACTTAACATTCTCAAACCTGCTTAATCCAGTTCAGGGAGAAGGCAGCATTGGGTACAATGTGGCAGGATTGGACAGCGTGCCAGTCTCTTGCAGGGCACACACACATCAACAATGAGTAAAATTTGCATTTGTACGTCTTGGAGGATTTGGCATGAAAACTGAGGGAAGCACAAACATGCAGATGCCACACAGACAGATGGGGGATTCACAGCCAGGAATGTGGATTTGTGAGGCATAACCATGCCACCCTCACTAACCACTGTGCCACAAACAGTTGATATTTTAAAAACAGCTTTAAATTGAGGAAAACCTACATGAAAAACGTAAAAAAATAAATAAAAAACAAACAACCTCACAAGACAAACGCACTGAGAAGCAGCCGAGCAGAAACACGAGTTTCCCTTTCACCGCCTTGCCAAACTGGAATGTTTTACAAACACAAAGTCGTTTTATCCAAGCTGATAAGGTTTTTAGTTTTTTCAGGCAGCGCGCCAGACCAGCAAGTTCCAGAGGCAATCAGAGAGCTAACAGCACTGACAGCAAAAAGCAGAATCTGAAAATAGGGAGAAGTTAAAGGAGGTCAAACCGAGAAATGCTTGTGACTAGCGAGCCTCAGCCAGCCTAAACATCTCAAGACGCAGCAGGCCGTTATGAGGGGGATATCAGTGAAGTGAGCCAGCAAGCACGGGGTCTCAGACGAAAGGCATTAAGAGCAAACCAAGGCACTATACACCGTGTCAAATCAAATGAACACCATTCATGTGCAAAAGGGCCAAAGGCCAGCAACACACAAATAAAAAGAAGCAGAAGAACCCAATTATAACAGATCTGTCCATTTAATATAAAGCCTTCCATTCATGAATCATTTTATATGGTATCATTCAAATCTGTCTGTAATACAGTATCTTTCATTCATATACAGTATATATTCATATTTTATATCTATATAGACCATGTGGCGTGTTTCCCCAAGGGTGATCCAGCTCGTAGGATCCTCATTGTTGGGGACCCGAATGGCTGGACCAGGCCAAGGGGTCGCCCACGTAACACCCGGCTGCGGCAGATAGAGGGTCATTTCCGGAGGGTGGGACTGGACCGCGTGTCTGCCTGGGGGGTTGCCAACCGGGATCCCGAGCTGTTTCGTCATGTAGTGGGTGCGGCAACACACTGTACCAGTGTAGGCTCCCCAACTTGACTTGACTTGACTTGATAGGGGGCATAGCAGGACCCCAAAAACATATAAACAACTATACGGACTTGGGCCAAGGTTGACTATTTCTTCTAAAGAAACTAGGGGGCTTCGCCCCCTGCTCGCTTCGCTCGCCAACCCCCCGGGCCCGTGCTATGCGCTAGCCTCTTTGCAGTTCTGTCACTCGTGCATAG
Organism: Polypterus bichir lapradei; assembly: GCA_026402145.1. Taxonomy (NCBI): domain Eukaryota; kingdom Metazoa; phylum Chordata; class Cladistia; order Polypteriformes; family Polypteridae; genus Polypterus; species Polypterus bichir. Next base: position 12,716,132 of record JANRMT010062856.1, read on the forward strand.
GGATGCGGATGTACAATTTAAACAGATTTGTATTTTCATGGGAATTGTTACATATGCATCAACGTAACGTATAACTGCCCGTAATTGAATTTCGTTTCTTTCTGTCTATTAAATAAAACAACTTTTTCGAAATGTTTCGCTCTGAGATTTGTTAATTGTCATAGCAATAGCTATTCTAACCAGAAACCGTTAACATTTTAATAGGAATGGCATATCAAGATCTCCTTTGATGTCTAATGTTATCTGCGGAAGATGAACTACATTACCTTTCTTGGATACATCCTTCTTTCTACAGTAATTCGGCCGGTGGAAGGCCAGATGGTGTTAACAGTTGTAGATATTTTTTGTGATGTTGTAAGTTGATGTTTTCATCTTCCACAAGATCACCACCAACTGTTTCAGCATAGTCTATGGATATGCATTTAACCAATTTGCCGTGTAACCGTTCGACATTATTAGATGAATTTAACCAATTTGTCGTGTAACTGATAGACAATTTTCGTGTTAATTCGTTTGACTTCATCGTTTCTCAGTGCTAGGATTGCCCGTGTACTCATTTCTTCTGTTGTTAACCCTTCGGGATGAAATTCTTCAATAAGATTTGGACAAAATATGTCTTCTTTTATAGGGAAATTAAAGTGAGAAAAACGTTAAAATGTATAAGAGCTGATAGCGCAGGAAGTGCGTCTGACAAAAGCATTCACACGACTGAGAGGTGAGGTCTTGTTTGAAAATGTTTGAGAGGAGGGCGTGACTTGAAAAAATCTCTCTTCCAAAAAGTCTCATCTCCAAAAAGTTTTGTTGCGTCTAAGGATTTTTTTTATATAATAGAGAGATATGCCAAAGTTAACACAGTCACAGAGCAGGATTTTCTTTCTTTCTTTCTTTCTTTCTTTCTTTCTTTCTTTCTTTCTTT
>JANRMT010062856.1:12717057-12730377 GCA_026402145.1 Polypterus bichir lapradei
TTTCTTTCTTTCTTTCTTTCTTTCTTTCTTTCTTTCTTTCTTTCTTTCTTTCTTTCTTTCTTTGTACAGTGGAACCTCGGTTTGCAAGTAATTTGGTTTACGAGTGTTTTGCAAGACGAGCTAAAATTTTTAATAAATTCTGACTTGATAAACGAGCGACGTCTTGCAATACGAGTAGTATGGATACGCTTTGTCTGCTGAGCATCATGTGATCACTACTGAGCTGATGGTTCTTCTCGCGTGCGCGGGTGTGTGTGTGCGTGTCTCGCTCATGTGTGTGTGTGTGTCTCGTGCTCGCTCGTGTGTGTGTCCTGCTCACGTGTGTGTGTGTGCCTCGCGCTCGCGTGTGTGTGTGTGTCTTGCGCACACGCTTGTGTGTGTGTCTCTGCTACAGCACTGGGAGACTGCGATTGCTTTGGGATGCTCTTCCGCGTGTCGTTCCGTTGGGTGGAATCCCACAAAAGTTTAGAAACTCAGTCACACCAGCCATGATTCTTTTCAAAGATAAAGTGCAGGTTATTTTGCTTTATGTATTTTTACTTTATATTTTGTATTAATCATTTTTATATGAATAGTTTTGGGTTGTGGAACGAATCATCTGAGTTTCCATTATTTCTTATGAGGAAATTCACTTTGATATACGAGTGCTTTGGACTGCGAGCACGTTTCCGGAACGAATTATGCTCGCAAACCGAGATTCCACTGTATATGGAAAAATGAATGAATGGTCCTCCTCCTTGTGGACAGTGAATGCCATCTAGGATGTCCCAGGCTGGCAATGAGAGCACTGTGTGCCATGGCACAGAGTAGCTCATGACAAAGCCGGCAGAGGGCTTTCATAGTGGTCATGGAGAGTTGGGGTAGGTTGACCAGAGCCCTGACTGATTCATTGCAATGATTCATTGCAATAATCATAATTAATGATTATGATTACAACTTGAATGAAGTTGTCAGGAGCCAACCCTGGATAAGGCACCAGTCCATAGCAGGGCATTCCATGCCAGTTTGAAGTGTCAAGATGCAAGACATGCATGTCTTTGAAATGGCACAGAGACATGGAAAGAAAATCCACACAGACGGTGCTCAGGCAGAGACACCCACCACTAAGCCTTCCATTCATAATCCCGAAAATGAAGTTGACTACGGAATTCTGTGTAATGAAGTAATAGAGGCAACACATTCAGTACAGCAGAATGAAACAATCAGCTTGTAATGAATATTAATAAAGAAAAAATGAATAACAGAATAATGGAGACGGTCACAGCACACAGTGTCTGCCAACCTGAAGGATATAAGGAGCAGATTGCAATGAAATACCGGATGCTCGATCATCCCGAGGGTACAACTACAAAATAGATGAGGCAACTGCCGGCCAGCATGCTAATGCACTGCAGTTCATTGAGGGCACTGGAGGCGCCAAGAAGGAGCCTTAAAGCCACACTTAGCTCACACTAGGATCCCGGCTTCTCCCAGACGGCCACAGAGATTCACTTAGCCGCGGCTTGCTACTCTTCTGAAAGTGACGTTCAGAAAGCTGGGAAAAGGCAGCTGGGAGGGGAGGCGTTGATGGGCAAAGGCCGCTGGCTTGGAGGGCCCTATGCACAAACACATCCCACTGCCCCGCTTCTACCAATGCGCCAACTGGTGGAGTGTGGGAGGTGACAGCTCATTGTTGCAGAAGAAAAAATAACAGCATAGGAGACAGCGGGCTGCTTCAGACTTCAGCCTGCTGCGCCTCACCTGAAGCGTCACCTCCGAGTTCTGAGTGCCAGTTGAGCCACTTTTGGGAGAGTAGCCGAGCAGATCTCCGTATGACAAGCGGGATTCAGTAAACAGAGTTTTACTGAACTCAAGTCACAGATGCCATCTTGAGCCTGATTCTGGGGTGGTACACAGCCAGAATAGAAAGCATACAGTCACCCCGAGTGACTACAAGCTGGGGGGCATGGTGCCCATATGAGTAGCAAGTGTGAGTGGGGTGAGCTGGGAAGAAGATGCCAAACTTAGAGGACGGGTCAAGGTAAGCAGGATGCAGCATCGCCCACTGAGTGCTGTGCAAGGCCCATCTAATCTCATGCAATCAGGGCATAACGGGTATTGTGAGCGGATCATGCAGAAAGTAAGGTGTCCACGAGTCTCCAAACCATCCACATGCCCAGTAGAGAGTTGGGAAGCCATTACCAGAGACCAGCCAACAATTTCAGTCTGATTGACTCTCCTAGGAGATAAATTCAGAGGTCTCCAGCAATCACAGCTTCATTACCCCACGGCAAAAAAGAGAGGGGTGGACATCCCAAAGGAAACAGACAGGCCTGTCAAAAACAAAGGTCTGAATGGCAGGTGAGACTCCACAAAAAGGAACTCAAAATCAAGAAGTTCCTCTTTGGCTGAGGAAGCAGAATAAAAACACTTGGGGAAGAGAGAAGAGGGTCATCAATGGCAGCACATCTCTGTTCAGAGAAGTTCAGAACACTAACTCAGGGACAGTAAGTGCACGGCACCAACTCACCAGCAACCAGAAGCACCTGACATGTCTGATTTACTTCAGAGAGAGGAGGCTGTTGATGCCATATGTGGACATCAGTACTCAAATCTGAACTTAATGTGGGCTGCATACCTCATGGGGCTGACCATCTCATCATCTGGGGCTCGGTGAGGGGGCAATATGACAGACTGGCAACCTGGCTAGGTGGTTGGTGGTACCTTTTCTAGAGTGGAAGCCAGAATATTAGGTGGGCAGTGGACATGGTATGCTGGTTGGCAGCACACACTCCAGTTTGGACTCCCACAGGGTTGCATAGGAAATGTAGTTTGAACAGGTTGGCTTGTTGGGGACCTCTGGAACTCTCAACTGATCTGTTAGGAGGCCAGCATGAAAATCCATCTTATTGAGAAGTGATTCTGAGCTGCACTTCTGATGTTCGAAAGGTAGTCCTGGATCTGGTGTTAAAAGAAAAGCCTGTCCAGCTCGGATGGTGAGCTTGGAATTGGGAGTTAAGTAGGAATAGAATCTCACTTGGAATAGAGAAGGAGGACAAGAAGGAGGAGGAGGGAGATGTTTCACAAGAATTAAACGTTTGTGCTATGAAGCCGTTAGAGTAAGAGGCCTGGTCGATTCAGATGTGTCCTGAATCACTCAAGGTGAGGACTGAACCAGCAACTTTGTACTTGAGAGGGCAGTGACTCATCCACTAACTTTCACAACCTGCCATCAAAGTCCCATAGACCTCGAGCATATGGAGTAAACCCTCTGAGGGGTGCAACCAGCTGTCAAAATATACTGTGCACATTTACAGTACTTGATTTCAAATCTCAATAACGGATGTTGAGCAGGTTGAAGGAGTTGCTACTGAATTACTGTGATAAGGCGCGGAATGTGTATAATATGAAATGATACCATCCAGTATAACGGACGCCATGGGAAGACTGGCACCCAGGCCTGTGTTGTGCTGGGAACCATACCCAGCTGGGACACCCCATTGCGTGGAAGGACAGGGGGAGACAGCCTGTACAGGGCATTGTATCCCCTGGAACGCAAGGTGACAGCCCCACTGGACTGCAGTATCACCATGGATTCCCACAGGGCACATTGGGAATTGCAGTTCATTGGTTCAGACCTGTTCGGGTCCATTGGTATTGCCGGAGGGCACAGAAAGGATCAGCGAGCCCAACTTTGTCTGGCTCCAGCCTCACCCGGAAGTACTTCTGGGCCACAATTTTGCGACACCAGAAGTATATAAATGGAGCAGCCCCACTCCAATCGGGGGCCAGAGTCGGAAGGAGGAGGACAAAGCTTGCTGTGAGGAGGCTAAGAGAGGAAGATGACGACAGAGAGTTACATAGAGTGCTACTGTGCATTATAATTGTAATTGTGTTGCTGGTGTGGGAAACTCTTCCCTATAAGAGTTTCACACAATAAAATCCTCATTCATTGGAAACTTGTGTCTGAGCCTGTGTTGTGTTGGGAATTTGGGGAGCTGCTGCACCCCTTAAGGATCCCACCAGTTATCTAATCTCTGCCTGCATTCTGCCATGCTACACACTCGGTGAGGGCTGGAAGTGCACAACCTAACTGTAACCTGCTGTAATGACCAGAGGCTCATCAAGACCTCAAAATATATGTGTTTTCACAATGAAATTAATGTTGTGGGCTTCAACAATCTATTTTTGATCTGAAAATCAATACTTGCTTCCATAGGATTAACTTTATTGTAACCTTGGCCTATTTCACATTAATCGAATATTGAATTTCAAAGAAAATCTCCATCATCTCTGTTTTTTTTGCCAGGCTTTGGTTAGTTTGCCGATTGGCAGTGCAGAGTGGCGTGTGGTTGTCAAAGCTGAGCTTGGCCGTGTCAAGTCCCATGGGAAGTCTTTGTCAGATTTTCTTCATTGACGTTTCTAAGAATACTTGAATTGCTGCATAGAACTGCAGGTTCGTCACAAGCATTTTATAAAGTTGTACTTCCCAGTCGTGAATAAAAGAAACTAAAGTCTATCTTGCTAACAAAGTGCAAAAAGGCACAGAAGCCGTCATTAAAGGTCACATTCACACACCCCAATCGGTTATCACACAAGGCCAATGAAAACTGTCTTATCAATTGAGCTCTGGAAGGTCCTGGAGCTGCCAGCGAATCCCATTGGCACAACTTGAAAGTTCACCACGGCACTCCATCCAAATGTGACGCCCCATGTGCCATCATTCCTCCCCAACAGCAAATACAATAGACCCTTCACCACATTTCTGGAGGCGAGATTTCACAGTGATCGTGCCGTAGTGGTTCATATTTAGGTGAATTCCTTTTTTACTTTTACTTTCTTATTAATCATCAGCAAGTACATTCTTGTTTTAGATACTTTTCCTGATTAGATGTATCTGCAGGTAGGTGTAAAGGGACTAAAAATAGGCTTGAGGCCTCTCGGTCAGTCTCTCATTGTTTCACTTCATATGTTGCCCACTCTTACAAGTTCATTTTTCACTCATTGCTTACAGTTTGCTGGCATTTCTTCTGGTGTGTTTACCTGAATTGTTTTCCCTGTAACTAACCATTTTGTTTGTCTCCTCAAAGGCACGTGGTTGTTTCAGCTTCTATTTTCCATTCGATGTAGTTGCGCCTGGGTGTACAGGAACTCAAAATATGCTGGTGCTTCTCGTGTTCATTCGCCTTCATGGCTCCTGCAGCTCTGGTTCAAGTCACATGCTGACAGAACAAAACGCTTTATCGAGTCCACGTATGGCTCAAGGATTGCGCTCTACTCAAAACATTTCAAAAATGTCATTGGGAAAATCCCGTGCATTTGATGTGTTTGCTAGGATTTTGTTTTCAAAATTATACAAAGCCAAAGGAGATTTTAGTTAATTCAACGCTTTTGCAATCGCCCGAGCCTGAGGTGCATCCTTTTCTCTGTACAGTTAGGTCCATAAATATTTGGACAGAGACAACTTTTTTCTAATTTTGGTTCTGTACATTACCACAATGAATTTTAAATGAAACAACTCAGATGCAGTTGAAGTGCAGACTTTCAGCTTTAATTCAGTGGGTTGAACAAAACGATTGCATAAAAATGTGAGGCAACTAAAACATTTTTTTAAGACAATCCCTTCATTTCAGGGGCTCAAAAGTAATTGGACAAATTAAATAACTGGAAATAAAATGTTCATTTCTAATACTTGGCTGAAAACCCTTTGCTGGCAATGCCAGCCTGAAGTCTTGAACTCATGGACATCACCAGACGCTGGGTTTCCTCCTTTTTAATGCTCTGCAGCGGTTTTCAGTTGCTGTTTGTTTGTGGGCCTTTCTGTCCGAAGTTTAGTCTTCAACAAGTGAAATGCACGCTCAATTGGGTTAAGATCAGGTGACTGACTTGGCCATTCAAGAATTTTCCACTTCTTTGCTTTAATAAACTCCTGGGTTGCTTTGGCTGTATGTTTTGGGTCATTGCCCATCTGTATCATGAAATGCCGCCCAATCAATTTGACTACATTTAGCTGGATTTGAGCAGACAGTATGTCTCTGAACTCCACCTCAGAATTCATTCAGCTGCTTCTGTCCTGTGTCACATCATCAATAAACACTAGTGTCCCAGTGCCACTGGCAGCCATGCACGCCCAGGCCATCACACTGCCTGCCTCCACCTTGTTTTACAGATGATGTGGTATGCTTTGGATAATGAGCTGTTCCACGCCTTCTCCATACTTTTTTCCTGCCATCATTCTGGTAGAGGTTGATCTTGGTTTCATCTGTCCAAAGAATGTTTTTCCAGAACTTTGCTGGCTTTTTTAGATGTTCTTTAGCAAAGTCCAATCTAGCCTTTCTATTCTTAAGGCTTATGAGTGGCTTGCACCTTGCAGTGCACCCTCTGTATTTACTTTCATGCAGTCTTCTCTTTATGGTAGACTTGGATATCGATACGCTGACCCCCTGGAGAGTGTTATTCACTTGGTTGTTGTGAAGGGGTTTCTCTTCACCATGGAAATGATTCTGCGATCATCCACCACTGTTGTCTTCTGTGGACGTCCAGGTCTTTTTGCGTTGCTGAGTTCACCAGTGCTTGCTTTCTTTCTCAGGATGTACCAAACTGTAGATTTTGCCACTCGTAATATTGTAGTAATTTCTCAGATGGGTTTTTTCTGTTTTCGCAGCTTAAGGATGGCTTCTTTCACCTGCATGGAGAGCTCCTTTGACCGCATGTTGTCTGTTCACAGCAAAATCTTCCACATGCAAGCACCACACCGCAAATCAACTCCAGGCCTTTTATCTGCTTAACTGATAATGACATAACGACGGACTTGCGCACACCTGCCCATGAAATAGCCTTTGAGTCAATTGTCCAATTACTTTTGAGCCCCTGAAATGAAGGGAGTGTGCTAAAAAATGCTTTAGTTGCCTCACATTTTTATGCAATCTTTTTGTTCAACCCACTGAATTAAAGCTGAAAGTCTGCACTTCAACTGCATCTGAGTTGTTTCATTTAAAATTCATTGTGGTAATGTACAGAACCAAAATTAGAAAAAAAGTTATCTCTGTTCAAATATTTATGGACCTAGCTGTATATTTATGACTGCATACACCTTGCCTTTCAATGAACTATATATTGACTAAGGTCTTCAAACGTGCTGAATAATTCAGAAATGCTAATTTTAAATTGAAATTTCACCTCATGAACACTAAAAAAATAAAAGGTACCGGGTTGAATTGTTTATTCACCATTTTTGAATCATCACTATAACTTGCGCACGGCCATCAGCAGTGTGTCTGTCTGCAGAGAGAGTGTCGACCTCGTCGAGAGGTTTAATTGCCACAGCAGCCTCTGGTGATTCTTCCTATGAAGTCAGTAGACGGATTGGGAGAGCATGGGGGGTCATGAGGTCAATAGAAAGGAGTGTGTGGTGCTCCTGATATCTATGCAAAAGGACTAAGGTCCAAGTCTTTAGAGTCCTGATGCTTCCTGTCTTCCTATATGGTTGTGAGACATGGACGCTATCCAGTGACCTGAGATGAAGACTGGACTCCTTTGGTACTGTGTCTCTTCAGAGGATCTTTGGATACCATTGGTTTGACTTTGTGCTGCTCATGGAGTCCCGAATGAGGCACATTACCTGCATTGTGAGGGAGCGTCAGTTACGGCACTACAGCCATGTGGCGCGATTACCCGAGGGTGATGCGGCTCCTTGTTCAGGACCCAAGAGGCTGGACCAGGTAAAGGGGACGTCCACGTAACACCTGGTTGCAGCAGATAGAGGGTCATTTCCGGAGGTTGGGACTGGGCCGCGTGTCTGCCTGGGGGGCTGCCAACCAGGATCCCGAGTTTTTTCGTCATGTGGTGGGTGCGGCAACATGCTGTACCTGTGCATGCTCCCCAACCTGACCTGACCTGAACCTGACTATTACTGAAAGTTCATTGGACACAGCAGAACCTGCAAATCCACACCAATGAATCCTTTATCTTAATCAACTACGTGTCACCAGGGTAGTTTAGAAGCTGGTTGGCTGATGTCCTTGCCTCATACCATTACTTAAGAAATTGTCATTCGGTAACACATCATTAGTCAAAAAGGACAAAGTTTCAATGATATTATTTCAAAATTTGTTTTGTGCGTGTTAGCGATGAGCAAACTGGTTGAATTCACCTCACCCTGAATTCTGCAAAAGCTAGGAAAGATTTGGGAATTTTGGCAAACTCAGCGAGCTGCATTGAAGTTATTGGGGAAGAAGAAACTGAACTGGTTTTGAGTGCTTTATAATAGTGCAAAAATCTGTGTCCCATAGGGCTAGGGAAGCTTCTAATTTTATTTAATTTTATTTGACACGTACATTATTTGAAATAATAATAATAATAATAATAATACTGCGGTGGGCTGGTGCCCTGCCCGGGGTTTGTTTCCTGCCTTGCGCCCTGTGTTGGCTGGGATTAGCTCCAGCAGACCCTGTAGTTAGGATGTAGCAGGTTAGATAATGGATGGATGGATAGATAATAATAATAATAATAATAATAATAATAATAATAATAATAATAATAATAATAATAATAAATTGCATATTTTTTCCTCCAAGTCCTTACATGTAGTTTTGTATGTTTAATTTTTTAAAAATTAAAAAACTTGCCATTTATTCTTTCAGCATGGTGCCATGGTGTTTAATGTAATTTGGCATGGTGTACAACATGGCCGTATGTATATTTTGGGTTTTAATTTCCATCCATCCATTATCCAACCTGCTTTATCCTAACTACAGGGTCACGGGGGTCTGCCAACACAGGGCGCAAGGCAGGAAATAAACCCTGGCCAGGGCGCCAGCCCACCACAGGGCACGCACACACACACACACACACCAGGGACAATTTAGGATTGCCAATGCAACTAACCTGCATGTCTTTGGGAGGAAACCGGAGTACCTGGAGGAAACCCAAGCAGACACGGGGAGAACATGCAAACTCCACACAGGGAGGACCCAGGAAGCGAACACAGGTCTCCTAACTGCGAGGCAGCAGCGCTACCCACTGCGCCACCATGCCACCCATGGTTTTCATTTTTATTTTGTACTAATAGTTGTATTTGATTTATTAGGGGTGAAGCTCTCCTTTTTTTTTGTTTCTGGAAAGGGAGCGACAATAAACGTCTGTGTCACCCCTACGTGCCTCTGAGTTGACTTCTTTCCCACACAACACAGAGCAGAATGGATTCCAGTCGTTTACACATCTCCTTTGATGACTTTACTGCATGCTTATATTATAAAGTGAAGGCAAACCCTGGGTCAGATCATGCTTTCTATCAGATGGTATCTTCAGTGGTGACAGATGGTGTTACACCTCTCAAGGGTGGCCAATCACCACAATGAATGAGGTAATTAAATTCCCTTTGATATAAAGAAGAGAATACACCTTGAAACCTAGGAAACTCTGGGGATCTAGAGTGTTGGGGCCATTCCAATGCAGATTAGAGATTACCATGCCATATGTTTAGAGCATATGTACACTGCTGAGGGCCATGGCACGGCTACTGAGAGAAGCTCCACCACTTTGGTTCAGAGACGATGAGAGTCAGGCCGACATGAAGGCATTTCAATGTTCACGCACTTCTGCTAATGAAATTTTAAAGGCGCCTGAATCGACACACTTTTCCATAGCAACACCTAAGGATGACCCTCAGAGGTCTGTCTGCTGCTCTGAAACACCGCTTTTCACGTTCTACGGTGCAAAAACATCAGCCGCTGAAAACTGAAGAGCAGAACAAAAGGAACAAATCCGGGAAAATAATAAAAAAAATCTCAAGGCCTCGGCAGTAGCTCTGCAGAAACAATGACACTGGAGCGCATATAATGCCAGTGGCATTCACTCTTGAAATAACAGCCCCGCAAGGGAGGTCGACACGCTCGCGACACGGGAGGCGAGCCCAAAATGAAAACAAGCCTTTCACAGACAGTGTGGCAATGAGAAAAGGAAAGCAAGAGGAAGGAAAGAATGAATGAAGGCCCGAGCACAATACTTTTACTGTGCCTGTGCAGCCATCCTCGCATTGGCATGTCCTTAAAAAAATGAATTAGAAAATAAGCCCGTTACACTCTGGAGGAGCTCAGCTGACTCAAAGCCACGAGAGCTCTCCGGATAGACTTACACAAATAAGCAAAAGTGAGTGCACAGATTGGCATGTGTAGCAGACCAGACAGTTAAAAATGTGAGGGAGAATGACATGGACAGACATTCATAACCACCACTAGAGGGCACCAACCAGGCTTGGGTTGAATCCTGTTGCCTGACTTTGAGAGGCAACAGGGCACCAAAAATGCCTTGACAATGCATGTGTCTGTCATAAGAACAAGTGGAAGAGAGCAATCAGTGACAACATGTTGGTCTTCCTATGGTTAGATGGTCAGTTCCACGTGTATTGTGGTACATTGGAAAGGGAAATCGTTATACAGCTTTAATATGTGCTAGGAAGGAACACGGGATTGCAGAAGGGTTACGAGACTGGGTATAACAGAGTCTGCATCAACACTTTCTATGTCACCCTCCATGGATTTAATGACATGCATTGCTGGAGTTCTGTCGTGGCATCTGCCATGGACCGACTGCCATTACCGTGAACTGGAATGAAACTCTGGGATTTTGTTCTGTGAAATGACACCGGTATGGAATTTCATTTTTAGATGGGTGAGTGGTTTCACATTTTTTGTGACTACTGTTTGGTGCACAGAACTAGAATCTTCACTGGTGACTCCACTTCCATCCAGTCATTTGTTTGCCGATTTCACTCTAACTGGTTGTACAGTCTCAAGACAATGAAGCTGATGCTGGTGGCATCGGACACAAGGAAGAAACCATTCCTGGATGGGGTTCCAGTCCATCAGTAAAGCAAAGGGTGTCAGTTCATCCTTAAAGCAAGAACCAGCCATGAACCCCTAGTTGAGACACCCGTACATCCGTAAGTTGTCCTTGTGCTGGATGGGGTGAGAGTTCACTCACACAGCAAGAAGTGCCTTGAAAAAAGCATTGAAGAAACCAACCATACACAGGACACCAGTCTATCCCACCCACCGACCCAGTCCTTCATACAGAGCCAGTTCAGAATCACCGGTCTTTGGGATTTGATTAGAAACTAGACTATCTCAGCACAGGGAAGACGTGAAGAGGCAGGGCACTAACACCTGTGCCACCATATTGTAAATGAAAATCGATACAATAAAGTTTCCAAACAAATGCTGTCAAGAAGTCTGAGCCACAGTTCTGTCAAAATGATACACATGGCGAGGGAAACTAAGACAACGTATTTCAGTTTCTGAGCTAAGAAAAGTTTATGGTACTGTGTTCTATATTGTAATGTGTAATTTATTAAAAAGTATTTAGTGATAGGTCTACATATGCCACTCCACCATTAACAGCATATATATTGGGAATGCCACAATAGATGGACTGGCAACCTGACTGGGATGGAGAGCGAATCCTTCACCAGCAAATGGGAGTTCCACCAGAGGGATGCTGCCATCTTGTGTATGAGCGAATACACGGGCCTGGGAAGCAGTCTCCCTCTGTTGTTCTGTTATGACCTCTCGACCAAGAAGGGTAACGGCAACCAACACAGCCATGATGCCTGTCAATCCATGTCCTTCTATTATGACATCCCAGCTATATATGTATATATATTGTCACACACATGCACATGGGAGGCACTTAAAAGGATCGAAGGAAGGTAATTCCACACCAGACCAAGGGGTGGTGAGATGCACTGATCCTTTCTCTTTTTCCATTGCAGACCCATTAAGGGAAATCCCACCTGGTCTCCATGACATCACTTCCGATCAGAAGCCCCATGACGTCACTTCTATTTCCAGTCATCATTACCTCACTTCCTCTGACGCACTTTAAATGCCCACCATCTCAAACTCACCAGTTAATTCTGTTTTGGACTTGAACCTGTACACATCTGTTATAAAAATTCTTCTATTTGCAACCGGGGAACAATCTTTTTGTGGTTCTTGTCTCATCTTTGACAATATATACTATCTATCTATATACACACTATAGTGATACCCTTATTGCTTCACAACAGAAGCCACTACCACCCCAGAAGAGGGTCACTACAGACCCTAATTCCTCATAGTGTGCTTGAAATTCTTCAGTTCAATAGTGGTGAAACACATTGTAGCCTCACCAGCATACTGGGAGGGCAGCTAATTAGGTATTTTCCAGTATTTCTTTACAGCTTGGACAACCTGTGGGAAAACCTGGTACTGTTGGGAGGAGTTATACCCATACAACACCAAAGATTAATATTTCCCAGAACCCCACAAGTGCTCATAGTAGGGTACCTGGTAGTTGTAGGGGCCACCACTTAAAGGGCATTCTGATCCTTTGTGGGGAGCACTATAGTGGGAGGTATCACTTGGACCAGAGCACTGTTGCCAGAAAGATGTCCAGAAGTGAGAAGGAAGAAAGATTATGGTAGTGGGTACATGAACCAGCCACGCCCCACTGAGTAGTTTGATTGTTCAGTTAGGCCCCAATGGCTGCGTCTTTTGTTGTTTTACCTGTGTGTTTGAGTAGCTTTTTGTCTTGCCTTATTAAAGCCTTTCATTTTGTTGTTATTTTGAGGTTCTCTGGTTATTCTGTTGGTCCTAGGGGCTCTAGAGTAGCACCAAAGTCCACTATGTACATGAAAAACAACTAGTGATCAATGCAACACTGTGGTCTGTGAGCCTGGCCGCTTCTAAAACACTCAAGAGTACATTTAGCATTCATGCACACATCTACTGTTTAGAGCATATACTGCAAATATGACCTGCTAACTGAGATAAGGCAGGCGAAAAAATCAGAGGACCATAAAGAAGGGACCTTAAGACAGGGAGTGTGAGAGGTGCATGGTCCATGTTTCGTAATAGGCAGATAATGTTGAAGGGTGTAGTGATGGTCAGGCAGATAGTCAAAGAATGTGGTAAACTGGCAAGGAAGCCCAATCTACTTACAGCATTGGTGAGAAGAAACTGTGAAGGGCTTCTGCTAGGACTAGGGGTTGATTTGAACATAAAAAAGGCTGGTGCAGCCTCGTTGAAGCCAAGCCTGTTGAAATAGACAAACTGAAGACAACCAATCCAGTCTGTCCTTAAGAAAGACGTGTCAGACAATTGGCAAAAAAATCCGGTGAAGAAATGCAAGAACATTGTACTGTTTAATGGCTTCCTTTGTCTATTGGTATATGTAAAATATATTATATACTGTATATGTGTATATATAGGAGTGATTTTAAGGCAAATTAAGTATATGTTTTCTTCTGTACTATGTTTACCTAGTCTTAATATTTCTGGCATGGTTATTGGGGAGGGATAT
>JANRMT010062856.1:12745784-12763135 GCA_026402145.1 Polypterus bichir lapradei
TACAACTACTACTGCTAATATATAAAATACTACTACCACTACTACTATTACTGCTAATAAAGATACTAATATAAAATACAACTACTACTGCTAATATACTGTATAAAATACTACTACTACTACTACTACTACTACTACTACTACTACTACTAATAATAATAATAATAATAATAATAATAATTAATAAACTCCTGCTACTGTTCCTAAACATGCTTGCCAAACTTACTTAACACAGTAAATACAGGGTCAAAATGGAGGCCACCCCAGACCCACCACCAACCCCCGACATTGGTCCTCGGTGCATTGTGGAGAAACAATTCTACAAACATCAACTGTTTGTGTTGGTTTGTGGACCACCCTAATGTATTCTCCTCCAGCCCTTGGGTTTGTGGGTGGAACCCCAGGAGGCGGGGCTACCCTGGCATCACTGCTGAAGGACCGCCCTCCAACTAAATATTTGGTGCCTTCTGACACTTCACTACTCTGTTCTGTTCGCATGGACCTCTCAACCCTGACCAGAGAAAAGCAATCCCATAGAGCATCTCCTTGAGACCCTTCAATACTGAGACCATTAACTACGAATTTAATGTACGTGTGGACCATAGCGCCTTCTGACATTTCACCTTTGCAACATCTGCAACTTTTTTCTTTCCAGTCCTGATGCAGGTGAACATGGAGATAGATATGTTCCACCCTAAGACAAAAAACAAAATGGATGGATGTGTAAAAAATTAATTTGATGTAAAAGCTCAATTCATATTTTACCAATTTATCCATCCTTCCACTCATTGCCCTTTTGAGGGTGTCAGGAAGCTGGTATGGGAATTGAACCAAGTGACTCCAGCTGGCACTGGGACTTTACAGTGGCTACTCTGGCACTGTGGTGCTTTTCTGTTTTGTCATTCTCAATAAACAATGGAAGAGTGAAGAGGCAGACTACAAAGACTTGATGATCTGTTTTAGAGAGACACATTTTAATATTTTATCATGTACATGACAATTCACCAGAGCTCCCTGGGTGAACCCTGTGCTTCCTGATACAACACATCAGCAGTCCAAAATCAGCTGACTACCTTTGTAGAAAACCCCATTGGGACTTTGGAAGAGAGTTCAGTTGAAGTGTCAGGAAGCACGGAGCTGCAAAGGAGTCATCCCATAATACTAACATACAGAGGAGTTGTCCTGATGTCGACCCGAAATGTCAAAAATGCTATAACATTATAAGCCAAAATGAAGCACTCCAAGTGGGACTTTAAGATGTATCAACAATGGATTCAGAAGGGATTCGGACCCCTTCACCTTCTGCCCACTTTATTGTGTTGTAGATTTCATTTTAAATTGATGGACTTGCCATTAATCTGAACTCCATAGCCCATAAAGACAAAGTGAAAACATGTTTTCCAAAAGGTTTGCAAAATTTTAAAAAATCCAAAACTGAAATCTCTCATATATTCCTCGAAGTATTCAGACCCTTTGCTGCGGCCCTCCACATTGCGCTCAGGTGCATCCTGCTTGCTTTAACCCTTTCAGGATGGATGTCGACGTTTGTCAACAGGAGGGGTTGACGGCGGCTATCAACTGTGAACGGTGACAAACCTTGTCGTTACGTTTTTGTTCCACTCTGTTTGATAGAAGGAATGTTAGCTGTGTTGGTTTGACTGAGATTCCCTGCGCTTTCGTGACTAGCGTGGAGCAAGTTACGGCAAAAATGGCATCGACACCTGGCGAGAGATCGAAGCAAATGTGTAAAGCAAAATACTCCGTAGAAGACGTTTTGCATATTATCGCTGGATCTGACTCTGACTTGTTGGACTCCGATGTTGATACCAGTGATCGAAAGCGAATGTGAGGTCCCCAGCTGATTGATCCGCAGCTGATCGTGGTGCTGAGCAGGTTTGTGTAGCTGATGCGCCTACGGCAATGTTCTCCAGGGAGGACCGCCACTTACAATGACAAGAGGAATAAACCAGACAGCGTTGCACTGTGACTGCCGCCACTTAACCCCCGCCACTGCTAAACGGCTAGTGCAACAAGAGACAGGTGTTTAATGTTAATTTATGTGTGAAACCATTGGTTTGTGTGCTTTTCAAAAAAAACGTTTTTCGGAAAATAATATTCAGCCCTCAAAGAGTTAATTCTCCTTGAGAAGTTTCTAGAACTTGATTGGAGTTCACCTGTTGCAAAGCAACTTGATTGGACAGTTTAGAAAGGCTCATATATTCTTGTGTATAGAAGGTCCCACAATTCACATGGCATGGCAGGACAAAAACCAAGCCATGAAGTTCAAGGCCTCTGTGAGGAACAGATCAGGGCAAGAGGATCAAACCATTTCTAAGGCTTTGAGTGATCCCAGGAGCACATCGGCCTGAGTAATTGTGAAATGGAAAACGTTTTGAACCACCAGGACTCTTCCTAGAGTTGAACATCCAGCCAAACTGAGTAACTGGGCAAGAAGGACATGAGTCAGGGAGGTGGCCAAGAATCCAGTGGTCACCCTAACAGAGCTTCAGAATTCCTCTGCTGAGATGAAAGAACCTGCTGGAAGGATCTCAGCAACACTCATCAGTCAGGCAATTAGGGTATAGTGCCTAGATCGAAGGCATATGATGGTCCACTTGGAGTTTGCCAAATGGCATTTAAAGGATTCTGACAGCAGGAGGAAACAGATTATCTGATTATATGAGACGAAAAGTGAACTCTTTGGGCAGAACTTCATGCACAATGTCTGGTGAAGACCTGGCACTCCTCATCACCTGCCTACTACCATATTGACAGAATAACTGGAAAGAACTGAGGGAACAATGACTGCAGCCAAAAACAAAGAGGACCTTGTTGGAAACCTGCTCAAGAATGCATACCACCTCAGACTGGGGTGACGGTTCACCTCTCCACACGAAAAAGACTTAAAATATACAGCCAAGATGATGGTGGAGTTTCATCGGGACAAGACTCTGATGGTCCTTGAGTGGCCCGGCCAAAGCACAGACCTACGCCCCATCAAACATCTGTGGAGAGCCCTGAAAATGGTAGTTCACTGACACCTCTCATCCAATCTAATGGAGGTTGGGAAGATCTGCAAGGAAGAATGGGATAAACTGCCCAAATCTTGGTGTGTAAAGCTTGTAGAGACTTACCCAAGAAGACACAAAGCTGTAAATGCGGCCAGAGGGGATTCTGCAAGGTACTGATACTTAGATGAATAAGAGATTTCAGTTTAGAATTTGTAATATTTTAGCAGACGGTCTGAAAATGTTTTCACCTTGTCGTTATAGATTATTGGGTATAGACTGATGGCAAATGTATTAATTTAAAATTAGATCTAAAACACAATGAAGTGGGCAGAAAGTGGAAGGGTCTGAATAGTCACTGCATCCACCATATGTCTGATTCTCCTTCTTCTTTCGGCTGCTCCCGTTAAGGGCCGCCACAGCGGATCATCTTCTTCCATATCTTTCTGTCCTCTCCATCTTGTTCTGTTACACCCACCACCTGCATGTCCTCTCTCAGCACATCCATAAACCTCCTCTTAGGCCTTGCTCTTTTTCTCTTACCTGGCAGCTCTATCCTTAGCACCTTTCTATCATTATACCCAGCATCTCTCCTCTGCACATGTCCAAACCAACGCTAAATCTCCCCTCTCTGGCTTCCGGTCTCCAAACCGTCCAACCTGAGTCGACCCTCTAATGTCCTCGTTCCTAATCCTGTCCATCCTCATCACACCCAATGCAAATCTTAGCATCTTTAGATCTTTTTTGGTTTCCATCCCATATAACATAGCTGGTCTCACTACCATCCTGTAGACCTTCCCTTACACTCTTGCTAATACCCATCTGTCACAAATCACTCTTGACACTCTTCTCCATTTGCTCCACCCTGCCTGTACTTTCTTCAACACTGCCTGTTATTCTGTACTGTTGATCCCAAGTATTTAAACTCATCCACCATCGCCAACTCTACTCCCTCCATCCTCACCACTCCACTGACCTCCCTCTCATACACACACATGTATTCTGTCTTGGTCCTACTGACCATCATTCCTCTCCTCTCTAGAACATATCTCCACACCTCCAGGGTCTCTTCAACCTGCTCCGTATCACAATGTCATCCGCAAACATCACAGTCCATATAGACTCCTGTCTAATCTCATCTGTCAACCTGTCCATCACCATTGCAAATAAGAAAGGGCTCAGAGCTGATCCCTGATGTAATCCCACCTTCAACTTGAAAGCATTCATCACTCCTACTGCAGACCTCACCACTGTCATACTTCCCTCGTACATATCCTATACAACTCTTACCTACTTCTCTGCCACTCCCGACTTCCTCATACAATACCTCAACTCCTCTCAAGGCACCCTGTCATATGCTTTCTCCAGGTCCACAAAGACGCAATGCAGCTCCTTTTGGCCTTCTCTATACTTCTCCATCAACATCGTCAGAGCAAACATTGCATCCGTGGTGCTCTTTCCTGACATGAAACCACACTGCTGCTCACTAATCATCACCTCCCTTCAAACCGATAACTTCATACTGCATGTCTGTTTCTCCATTGTTATCAAATTCAAACTAAAAACTTAACACCACATCTACCCTAACCTATGATATTTCAGTAATTTCCTGGCCATGATGGTCTTTTACTTTCAATACAACATATTGATTGACTTAATACAAAATTATGAACCGATCAGCAAATGACGTAAATGTCTGTAATAACTGATTAGTTGGTGCTACTGAGCCTAAACTCGGTGACACGCAGTGATTGAGAAGGTTACATATATTAAATATTACGCACATGTGAACAGATGCTGCTGTTCTTAGTTTAACGTCTAAACGTTTTCCTCATATGCGGTGTCACTTTTTCTAGGCCTCCCCATATTTCAAAACCTGCCATCCCTTCAGCTGAATTGCTTTGTCAGTGATGCTGCCCGACATTTATTACAAAAAATAGGCTTGTGGCGCCACATCAGCAAATCCATCTACCTGTTGTAACCTTCATCTGGGTCCTTGTAGATTTAATTGTTTTTCAATACCTTCTTCTTTGTTGTTAAATTTATTATTTTTATTATATTTTCACAATGTTTTTGTTTATGTTCTGGTTAAGAACCAAAAAAAAGTCAGCATGCCCACCTCCGACATTCCACCATCCACAAATTTATCTATTATTACGATTTTCTGACTCACAAAACTTAAAAAAAAAACAGGCTCTACCCAAAAAAGGAGTCTTTAAGGTGTTATGACGGGGTGGAGGAGGGGGGGGGGGGGGTCTCAAGCACGTAGTCCCAAACTCTTCCAATAAGGCCCACATTAGGGGGATATCACTTTCAAACCCTGGCAACAAATAAGGGCAAGCACAGAATCTTTATAGAATAAAAGATTTATTCTTCACAAAAAGGATTCCAATCACAATGCAATCACAGGCAAGTTCAAAAACAGAGCAGAAAGTCGACAAGCCAGAGATTCAAAAATTCACAATAAACACAAGTATACTCACCAACTCCCTAGCACATTCACAATGAACTAATCAGGAACTGTGGAAGACCCTCTGGATTTATAGGGCAGAGGGCAGTTCCTGGCAGTCATTTGCAATGTCCTTCTGTGCTTTAGCATTAAGAATACAGTATAAAGTAATATATATATATATACATATATATACAGTGGTGTGAAAAACTATTTGCCCCCTTCCTGATTTCTTATTCTTTTGCTTGTTTGTCACACAAAATGTTTCTGATCATCAAACACATGTAACCATTAGTCAAATATAACACAAGTAAACACAAAATGCAGTTTTTAAATGATGGTTTTTATTATTTAGGGAGAAAAAAAATCCAAACCTACATGGCCCTGTGTGAAAAAGTAATTGCCCCCGTGTTAAAAAATAACCTAACTGTGGTGTATCACACCTGAGTTCAATTTCCGTAGCCACCCCCAGGCCTGATTACTGCCACACCTGTTTCAATCAAGAAATCACTTAAATAGGAGCTGCCTGACACAGAGAAGTAGACCAAAAGCACCTCAAAAGCTAGACATCATGCCAAGATCCAAAGAAATTCTGGAACAAATGAGAACAGAAGTAATTGAGATCTATCAGTCTGGTAAAGGTTATAAAGCCATTTCTAAAGCTTTGGGACTCCAGCGAACCACAGTGAGAGCCATTATCCACAAATGGCAAAAACATGGAACAGTGGTGAACCTTCCCAGGAGTGGCCGGCCGACCAAAATTACCCCAAGAGCGCAGAGACGACTCATCCGAGAGTTCACAAAAGACCCCAGGACAACGTGTAAAGAACTGCAGGCCTCACTTGCCTCAATTAAGGTCAGTGTTCACGACTCCACCATAAGAAAGAGACTGGGCAAAAACGGCCTGCATGGCAGATTTCCAAGACGCAAACCACTGTTAAGCAAAAAGAACATTAGGGCTCGTCTCAATTTTGCTAAGAAACATCTCAATGATTGCCAAGACTTTTGGGAAAATACCTTGTGGACTGATGAGACAAAAGTTGAACTTTTTGGAAGGCAAATGTCCCGATACATCTGGCGTAAAAGGAACACAGCATTTCAGAAAAAGAACATCATACCAACAGTAAAATATGGTGGTGGTAGTGTGATGGTCTGGGGTTGTTTTGCTGCTTCAGGACCTGGAAGGCTTGCTGTGATAGATGGAACCATGAATTCTACTGTCTACCAAAAAATCCTGAAGGAGAATGTCCGGCCATCTGTTCGTCAACTCAAGCTGAAGCGATCTTGGGTGCTGCAACAGGACAATGACCCAAAACACACCAGCAAATCCACCTCTGAATGGCTGAAGAAAAACAAAATGAAGACTTTGGAGTGGCCTAGTCAAAGTCCTGACCTGAATCCAATTGAGATGCTATGGCATGACCTTAAAAAGGCGGTTCATGCTAGAAAACCCTCAAATAAAGCTGAATTACAACAATTCTACAAAGATGAGTGGGCCAAAATTCCTCCCGAGCGCTGTAAAAGACTCATTGCAAGTTATCGCAAACGCTTGATTGCAGTTATTGCTGCTAAGGGTGGCCCAACCAGTTATTAGGTTCAGGGGGCAATTACTTTTTCACACAGGGTTTGGATTTTGTAGGTTTGGATTTTTTTTCTCCCTAAATAATAAAAACCATCATATAAAAACTGCATTTTGTGTTTACTTGTGTTATATTTGACTAATGGTTAAATGTGTTTGATGATCAGAAACATTTTGTGTGACAAACATGCAAAAGAATAAGAAATCAGGAAGGGGGCAAATAGTTTTTCACACCACTGTATATTATAAAAAAAATGTGAGACGAGACGTGATCTTTTGAAGAGAGATCTTTGAGAGACAGAGACACAGAGACACTTTCACGTCCTGCGAGACGGGTGTGATACACATGCAGAGCAGGTTAGAGATAATGGAACCAGGAAAATTCAAAAGTCTTAAGACAATAAGAGTAAAGCTCACATTAGCGCAAACAAATGGAAAATATTACTCGGTGAAATAACAGAACAGCGAAAAGAGATCGAATAGTGTTTGAGGATGTCTGGGGGAAGAAGAGAGACAAGGCAGTGACTTTAAAACATTCGAAGCGCTGCACAAAATCACGCCGCACAGGAACAGCAGCAGCAAGCCAGCAGCTAATCGAGCAAAGAGGAGGTTAAAAAAACAACTGTTATTTGATTCCTATTGTATCACCATTAAAGAGGGTGTTTGGCGGAGCAACCATGTCTCCCTGGGCGGCATTCAGCCCCCCTCTTCATAATGGCACGTAGTGCTGGTGGGGGGGAGAGGGTAGGATCACGCGGCACAGCAGCAACAGCAAGCCAGCAGCTGATCAAGCAAAGAGGAGTTAAAAAAAAAAGGAATTTGTTTCCCATTGTATTACCGTTTAAGAGGGGTTTTGGAGGAGCGGCCACGTCTCCTTGTGGTGCGTTCAGCTCCTCTCTTTACAACGGCGCGTAGCACTTGGTGGGGGGGGTGGAGGAAAGGGGTTGGTGAGCGAAGCCTAGTGTATATATATATATATATATATATACAGTACAGGCCAAAAGTTTGGACACACCTCCTCATTTAATGTGTTTTCTTTATTTTCATGACTGAAGGCATCAAAACTATGAATGAACACATGTGGAGTTATGTACTTAACAAAAAAAGGTGAAATAACTGAAAACATGTTTTATATTCTAGTTTCTTCAAAATAGCCACCCTTTGCTCTGATTACTGCTTTGCACACTCTTGGCATTCTCTCGATGAGCTTCAACAGGTAGTCACCTGAAATGGTTTTCACTTCACAGGTGTGCCTTATCAGGGTTATTTAGTGGAATTTCTTGCTTTATCAATGGGGTTGGGACCAGCAGTTGTGTTGTGCAAAAGTCAGGTTAGTTGGACGATCATTTATTTTTCAACAGGACAATGACCCCAAACACACCTCCAGGCTGTGTAAGGGCTATTTGACCAAGAAGGAGAGTGATGGAGTGCTGTAAATGGTCATGAAAATAAAGAAAACACATTGAATGAGGAGGCGAGTCCAAACTTTTGGCCTGTACTGTATCTCAGCAGGACTGCCATCACACCTGGAAGGAGATCATGGGACACCTGGGGCACTTCTGGGTGCTCTATAAAAGGAGCCGCCTCACTCCACTCAGAGATCCAGAGTCGAGCCGAAGCGGACAAAGCTTGGGGGAGGAGTGGAGGCGGAAGATAAGTGTGAAGAGAAGAAAGGTTCGTTGTTCCTTTGTAAAAGTGACAATGACAATAAAGATCTGTCTATTTATTCTGCTTGGTGCTTCGTTCTGTGCTGTGTTATAGGGAGCAGCAGAAAAGCGCTTCCCCACTGAATTAATGTAAACATGTGCTGTGCTGGACTTGTGGGCTCTGCGTATGTTGTGTCAGGGGTTTGGGGAGCTATACACCCCATGGTGTCCAAAATATATATAAGACTAGCTGTGCATGCCCATGCGGTAAAGTGCCTGGGCTCCTAGAAACTACTGAAATCGTCAGAAAAAAACTGAAATGCAGAGTCGGCGGTTTCGTTTTTTGCAGACGTTCTCACCCCCCTTGTCTACAGTATTAGCAGCTAAGCGACTTTCACTTTGGCAATGGAGTCACTTTCTTTCAGTTTCATGCTGTCACCTTGTTAACTTGGGGCCCCCTTGCCAGCTCTTTGAGCTTCATTCTGTAGCCTCACACTTCCGGGCAGGACAGACAGACAGACGTACTTCCACACATAGATGTTTATATACAAGATACAAGATTCACATATACTGTATATATATATATATTCACATATACTGTTTATATATATTCACATATACTATATATATATATATATGTTCCACCATTTTGAACCTGTATATCCAGGTTAGGGATGTTGGGAGCCACTGCTTATCCCAGCAGCCTATGGTGCAGATTTTGGGCCATCCCTGGAGGGGCATCAGTCCCATTCAGTCCCACTGGGCTACTTCAGAGTTGCCAAAGCACGTCTTTGCTATGAGGGAGCAAACCTGGAACACCACAGGCAAACCCAGCTGCATAATGAGAACGGAACTAAAAGGTTCACTGGGATCATTTTGAGCAGCAGCTACAAGTTGTGAAATGTGCGCCTCCATCCGCATTGCAGAGTTTTTCAATTAGTCAGCAAGCCACACAAAAGGAATCGATAGAGGGGGCACTGGTATGACAGTCAGCCAGAACTGGATTGTTATCTCTGTGTATCCCAGTAGCCACCAGCAAACACTTTTATGCTGGTATGCAGCAGAGGCGAACAGGGCCTATCCTAGCAACATCATGTGGGAGGCAGGAAACCCCCCTAGGTGGGGTGGGTCCACTTGTAAACACAGTCACGTGCACCAGGGTGATTCAGAGCATCCAATGAAGAGAGTATTCGCGTCTTTGAGATGTGGGAGGACACAGAGAGAAGGCATGATGTCCACACACAGAGAGGCCAGACTAGAATTTGAACCCAGAACTCAGACGCTGCAGTGCTAACCACTTGTGCAGTCAGTCAGGCAGCCATTTTCCAACCCGCTATATCCTATCCTGGAGCCAATCCCAGCCAGCACAGGGAGCAAGGCAGGAACAAAGCCCCGGGTAGGGCGCGAGCCCACCGCAGGGCACACACACCCACACACACCAAGCACACACCAGGGATCAATGCACCTAACCTGCATGCCTTTGGACTGTGGGAGGAAACCCACACAGACATGAGAGAACATGAAAACTCCACGAAGGGAGGACCTGGGAAGCAAACTCAGGTCTCCTTACTGCGAGGCAGCAGCGCTACCACTGTGCCACCATGCCACCCACTTGTTCACTTGTATTGTACATGTAAAGTACACTATGAGCACTGATGTTTCATTTTAGTAAAATGCTTTTATGTTGTAACCCCAGTGTACATTTATTTTATTACACGTGGTCTTGCACATGACCCCTTGCACCCTTGCTTGTGTAATTACTTCATAGTACCCGGGAGGCACACAAGTGCCATAAATTGCACCCGATTTAATATCTTGAATGCTAAAGCAATAATCAGAGGAAAAGAAAAGCCACATGGCCCCACCGGGTCCTGCTCATATGAAATGCTGCCTACATTCATTTTTAAGTCCCTTGCTTGAATGAGTGGTGTCACACACGTGCGCTCGGGAGGCAGTCAGAGGGTTCAAATCGTGGTGCTGAGTCGCAAGATTCAATGTCTCAATGTCTTTTCTCCTCTTTCGACTGACCTTCCGAAGAACGACTAAATACGTCACTTCCACCGATTCCTGACCTCACTTCCGGCACCCAGAGATGCCCTCATGCCACTTCCTTTTTCTCCAAACATGCCCTTGCTGTCTCCCTACTATAAAAGCCTGCCATTTTTCCTTTCAGTCAGTCCTGGTTTGGAACTCGACAGTCTCAATTGACTACTTGTTCTTATTACAATAATTACGGGGTGGACCCCCAACTCTTTGTTACTTGTCCTGTGCTATCCTACAGTGGTTTTGGTGCCTGCCCTGACATTGATGCTACCAATTAGACTTCAATTCTTTAAAACTGGATTAAACAGGCTCACCAAAAGGACGTCTAACCTAAAATGAAGTCATACGTTTGAACCCCAAGCAGCCATGGAAGTCAAACGTTCTAATTGCGCTCACCCGGTGCCCCGTTACAGGCTGGTAAATCAACCCCACTAACAGCTTTTCTAGCATCACAACCTTTATTTTTAGCCATTTCATCCCAATATCAACACTAGAATAAAAAAAAAAAAAATTGAAACATAGGCTATTTAATGGATCTAAAAGAGCAGAAGCCGTGCGTGCTGTGACCCTGCAGCCTAGACTCGGGAAAGATAAATTGGAATTATTCCATCCACTGACACAGCAAAGCGCTTTTGACCGATTCCCAGATGTACGGGCCTTCCGTCAGCCAATCAATCATCGCCTGCCGCATCTCCTTTGTGCCAGGCATCCATCATAAAGTGAGAGCGGCTGCTGCGAGGCAGAGCGAGAGAGAGCTTAATGTCGGCAAATCAAGAAAAGCCCGGATAAAAAGAAACGCGAAGGAGCAGACAAAGTGCGAGCCGCAGCAGCTGTTTGGGAAGCACAGTCAACATGAGCCGGCAGACAGGAGACCAATTTACAAATTACTGAGAGGGCTCTGGAAATTAAAAAAAAAAAAAAGAAAAAGGTATATAAATATCAACAACAAAAAAAAAGGAGTCCAACGAAAATAAATCATCCTGCAATTTGGACATGGCTAGGAAGTCAATGTGTTCCCAGAATCTTCTTCACATTGGAAATCTATCGGACTTAACAATTAAAGTGGGTGAGCCTCCGGCGATCCTGTCACTCAATATATTTCTCAGTGTCTTTGCAACTGCTTGGCGCGGCAGCTCATCTCATGTATCTGCATGACACAAGAGGACAAGGAGACCTTTTTAAAAAGCATGATTTCGGTAAAATGATTGGTAACATCAAACTATGGATATTAACATATCAATCGATGGTCCTCCCTCCATCTTACTTGGGCTGGCAGCATCAGTAAGGACAAAGTGAATATCCTGCAAAGGACTTCTCTCTCTTTACGGCAACATGGAGTAAACTTGAGAAGAGTGGAGGTGACTGGGACAGGAAACATCGAAGGAGATAATAAAAAGACATCAAAGTCGAACACAAAAAGAGGTCTATAACTTTACTCAAGAGCACCAACAACTATCACTTTCTTTGGAATTATCTCAGATGAACAGGAAGCATTTGTCCTGAAATTTATGCCTACAATCTCGGATGTAATCGGCTGACTTACTTACCTGTAGCGGACTAAAACTCACATAAGATTCACACCGTCGATAGGACGGTGATTTTTTTTTTTTTTCGGTGGCCCGACTCACACACACTCCCTCACAGAGACAAAAAAGCAACTGGAGATAAGATATAAATGGAAGACCGTATGAAACAATAATAAATTAAATATAACTAGACAAATACATACGATCCCACCCAAGTTCCCTTTACGCCGATTTACAATAAACACGAATTCAACAATAACAAAAACCACACGCAATGAAGTCCATGAAAAACGGCAACTGATGGGATGAAATGATGGAGGTAGATAGTCCAGAGATGAGCTCGCTGTACAAGAATATAAAGACAGTCCTACCGGTATTTGAAGATGACGTATGATGGGACGAATGATCGACACAGACTCCAAATCAGTCCTCACTGTCACCAGACGGTCTGCACGCGCGCATAGGAGACGATCCAGGACAAAACAAGAACCCACAGGTAGTAAACGAGAAGGCAAACAGGCAGGCAACTCAAGACACAAAACAACAAAAACTCTCCTCTGTAGAACTGGCCTCCTTTTAAATCTCACGTCGGCCTCCTTGTCCCCAGCAGCCCCTGCGCCCTTTAGCAGACGACAAATCAGAGCCACTGCAGGGACTGCTGGGAGATGAAGTTTCTTTACCCAGTAGTGCCGCTGCATAGCTATCAATGCTGCAAAATGACAACATGCATCAAACTAAGATGGTGTCACAAAATGACACAAAAACTTCCAAACAATCTGAGAATAAAGTTATATCAAGAAAACAAATAATAGAAAAAAAAAATCTATGTGTGCATAGTGTCAGAAAGGCAGGTGTTGGAAGCGTTTTACGGGCTTTGGGAAAAAGGAAAATACATATATATGTTCCAATTTGTTCTGCTAGAGCGGAGTGGAGGAGAAACCCTCCAAAGACATTTCATGTGTCACACACGAGCGAGTAGGAAGCAGCTAAAAAACCCGACGGGAAATGCGAAACCACAATTTCAGGGGGCGACGGCGGTGTACTAACCCATCTCTCTTTTATTTTAACAGGAAGACGAGAAAACACCACCGTAACTTGAAGTCCCTGTCGCTTCTGGGTTTCCTTATTTCCTCCAGTCCACCTTGATGACGTCACGCATCCCAAGATCCCCAGCGCCTCCTTTCCTGGCTATCCCATTTCCGTTCCCACCTCATAAATGTTGTCTCCCAGTCAATGTCTGTGTTGCACCCTTTGTGAATTGACCATGATAAAAAACCTTTTCATCTACAGTATACGGGGACGGATTTCCAGACTCTTAATATTGTATTCTTGTGCTTCTTTTTACACGTTATTTCACATGAGTCACCTCAAACTTTTCTTTCCAGTCTCAATTCATTTCACTAATTCCATTCCTTTGAACATACCCATTTAAGTGAATTGATTCATCTGATTCATGTAGAGTCTGGTGTACTGTATAAGGGAAGTCCATGGGGTCCTTCTGATCATATCATAAGTATGCAGTTTTATAATTTGTACGTTATTTATATGTTGTCACATACAGTTCAGAGACAGTTGAAGGGCTCCGGTGATGTTAGTTCCCCACCAATCCATGGGGTGGCGCTGCGTGATAATGTTCTCTCTTTTCCTCCCTCTGCAGACGGGAAGATTGAAAGTTCGTCTCTAATGATGTCACTTCTGGTATCCTCCCACTTGGACCCGCCTCTTCCTGCCTGGAAGCAATCTGACCGGCAGAACTGGAATCTTGAACAGTCTGAATAGGACTCCAGTCTGAGAAGACTCAATTTTTGCATTTTCATGTGCTTTCCTTTGATCAGTTACTTCACTTATACAGGGTTTGCCCATGGATGCCCCAACTCTCTCACTGTCTCTTTTTGTCATATTACTATACAGTATATATAATGGAATATGTTGTCACACACGTGCACCTTGGGGACAGCTTAAAGGCTCTGGTCATGGTAATTCAATGCCAATCCACAAGATGGCAGCATACACAAATGCCTCTTCTCTTCTTTCCGCTACAATCCTTCCCCCTGGACCCGCCAATTCCTGCTTGACATGAGACTCGCTTCCTGAGGGACATTCTTTTTTGCTGAAAAGCCTTAAAATGTTTGCCTTAATAATATACTGGGTCGCAGTGTCACCTCAACTCTGTCTTTGTCTTGTCATACTGTGATGCCGAAGGGCGCTAACAGCCACCCTAACCCCGACACTGACAGGCAGGAACACTATTTGCCACACAGCACACAGTTTATTTACAAGTGGCAGCACTAAGATAAAACACCAACACAATCCCTTTGCTGCCATCTCCAGTCCTCCTGACAGGCTTTGTCCACTTCCTCCCAACTCTGGCCGCTGACTCCTGGCGACTGGCCCCTTTTTACATGGCACCCAGAAAAACTCCAGGTGCTTAACGAACTTCTTCCAGTAGCACTTCCGGGTGTGGCGGAAGTGCTACCAAACAGGGCCCTGAAAACATCCATGCGCCCCCTGGCACCAACAGGGTTGAGCTTCTATGCTCCCGACCCGTGGCCTCGCTGTAAACTAAGGGGGTTGCCCTCTGTCGGTCCGGGGGAGAAACAGGCTTGAAAATACTTTCTCCCCTTGTCCTTCCATAATCAGGGTGTCCCAGCCAGGTGAGGGCCACCACAATAAATATATAAAAGTATCATGGTTTATTAATTTACATATAATCAATTATTTATAAATATATGATTAATTATATATTTAACATGATAATTAATATGCCATTGTCCTGTTTCCATACACAAAGCATGGCAACACATTTAAGATAAATAGTTAACATAAGATGTTCAATTACAGAATCACAAGTGAATGAGAACTGCACCACTTGTAATGATTCATTCACAAATCAAATGAACGAGAATCATTAGACCGGTTTTCACGTAGCGACTCATTTACAAATCAAACTGTTAGACAGATTCTCGGGTAGTGATTTGCTGGCGAATCAAGTGAATGAGAATGATAAGACAGGTTCTTGTGATTTGGTTGCCCACGACTCAAATGATGTCAAACTCCTGATTCACATGATTCTTGAACACGTGCTCGATACATCTACCAAACTTAGGACACACAGGCACTTTAGCATTCCCATTGAGTTCTACTGCTCACGAATCAATTCATATAATTCACTGGAAAGAGTCAGACAAAAAGAGTTAATTATTCATGAAATCGCCTGTCACTACTTCAGC
This sequence comes from Polypterus bichir lapradei, assembly GCA_026402145.1. Lineage (NCBI taxonomy): Eukaryota > Metazoa > Chordata > Cladistia > Polypteriformes > Polypteridae > Polypterus > Polypterus bichir. Next base: position 12,761,266 of record JANRMT010062856.1, read on the forward strand.
CCAGGACAGAGCCTCTCCAGTCAAAGTTTTTTTCCGCTCTCGGCTACTAGCCATACTTTTGTTCAGGAACGTTTCATGCTTTTTCTCTTGTCCTCCAGACAGGTTTATTAAACAGGGCATCCTTTGGGACCCCAAACCTCTTTCTGGCTTTGTCCTTTTCTAATGAACCATAATTAACTTTACATCTTCAAATGAGTGTCTACTTAGAATTCCAAGAGCTAAACTTAAAAGAAGTGGTGAGGCGGCCTTCTGCTGTTATGCACCTAAAATCTGGAATAGCCTGCCAATAGGAATTCACCAGGCTAATACACTTTAAAACACTGCTGAAAACACATTACTTTAAAATGGCTTTCTCATAGCTTCATCTTAGTTAAATCCTGATGCTCTATATATTCAATTAATTATCATTACTATTCATGGTGACTCTAAAATCTGTACTAACCCCTATTGTCTCTTCTTTTCTTTTTCCAGTTTTCTGTGGTGGCGATCTGCGTCACCACCACCTGATCAAAACACTGTGATGTCCCTACATTTAAAGGCCAGACGTCCACATGACCATCATCATCAAATTCCATGAAGATTGATTGAGGTCATTTATGTCAGGTAGAATGCCTAGAGGGGTCTGGGTGGTCACATGGCCTTGGAACCCCTGCAGATTTTATCTTTTTCTCCAGCCGTCTGGAGTTTTTTTTTTTTTTTCTGTCCTCCCTGGCCATCGGACTTTACTTTTATCCTATGTTAATTAGTGTTTCCTAATTTTAATTATTTATTTTGTCTTTTTTCCCTTTGTTCATCATGTAAATCACTTTGAACTAAATTGTTTGTATGAAAATGTGCTATATAAATAAATGTTGTTGTTGTTGTTTTCTGTTCACAATAACAAGAAGAGCAAAATAAGTTCAAATAATTAAAAATGAATACCAATCATAATATCTATTAACAAATGCTTCAGAAGTTTGACTTAACTGTAACATTATTTATCTGGAATTTAAAATAGAAATGTACTAAAAGGTGACTCCACAAACATCTAAAGCAGAAGGTGACACGGCACTACCTAACCTTCAGTTCTACTTCTGTGTTCACAAAATAAAACATTAGAAAGGGCAAAATTCCACTTTGTACGATTTGCTCTGTGTGCCAAACAATACTAAATACCATCAATTTCCCATCAGTCCTGTCATTCTCCATTTAGTAAAGACGTGGAAGTGATGTAAGACAGAGAGTGAGTGGCATGATAACTCATTCTGCCTTCTTTAAGCCATGCAGTATTCAACCTACGGGAGCACTAGTGACGTTTAGTGTTCTCCATATTGATACGTATTTGTGTCCCATGAAAGATTATCCTCCAAACAAATGATAAACTTTGTGTATAGTAACCTACCCAGCTTCCCTCTTCTTCTGCCGGTTTCTGCCCCTGAGGTGATATTGGCCATTGTAGATGAAGGTTCAGGCAGCACCTCCAGGGTATATCTAAGTTATCAATGATGAGTGCTCCTCTGCGAGGTCTGATGTGGAAGCTGATGATAGCCCAGATGCTTAGACCTTCTCGTGTCATGAATGGCCTCAAGTGAGTCTCGATGAGCTGAGGTTTGGAAAAAATGGAAGGGTTACTGCAATCTGGTGGGCAACCCATAGCTTTTTACTTTAATGGTATTTAATGGCAATGATATACAGTGGTACCTTGGTATATGTCCGCTTTGGAATAAGTCCAAATGGTATACGTCCCGTTTGGACGCGGAAAATTTTGCTTGGTATACGACCTTTGTTTAGAATACGACTCGTGTGCTAAAACACCGCACGCTACCCATGTTTACCTCTCTCGCGACAAAGCCACAACTGCCCACGAGTGTCAGTATGCCAGCTGCTAGCA
>JANRMT010062856.1:12766404-12787860 GCA_026402145.1 Polypterus bichir lapradei
ATAGATAGATAGATAGATAGATAGATAGATAGATAGATAGATAGATAGATAGATAGATAGATAGATAGATAGATGGATGGATATGAATGGAACTATTTGTTAGATTAAATTAGATTAGATTATGTAGATTGAAATTTTTCTGCCAGACGCATTAAGGGTATTAGAGGCTAAGAGAAGCCCAAATGGCTGTGCTGGGAGACGGCGTTAAGGAAGCGGCCTGACTTTTCAGTAATGACTTTGCTGAGGTATTCACCTGAGAGTGTCAGGCAGATTACAAAGCCAACACAGGAGTGTTTCAATGATATCTCATTTAGTCATGACGAGCCCGCACTTCAAGTTAATAAACCAACAGAATCGGATGGGATTTGACTCACTGCCCTCAAAGAAGCAAAGGAAATTATGAGAAAGTCATTGACATTTATTCTTAACGGATCTAGGGAGACTTGAAGTTAAGTGGCGGGGTCCTGTTGTTTGAAAAGGTGGCAGACAGAGGAGTTTTGTACAAAGAGCGAGTGGACTTTTGTATACAGAGTGGTTATATTGACTGACATCCATGGACATGCCATGAAAGCTAAGCAGTAGGGTTTGAGGGAAGATGTTCTGTGCATCTTGTTCTATTTCACTTATTTTCATGCCTGACTGTCACTAAAGGTCCACCATATTGACAAGGACAACAGAATTTAAATAGACTCCCAATTACCCAACATATGTCCTCTCTATTTTCCTACTCCACCCTGAAGTATTTTGTATTGCAGAGAGGATAAAACACCCACACCAGGGTTGCTGTAGCCTAACAAGGCAAAACTTGTTATTGGCAGTGTATGATTAAACCCCTGCCCTCATGCAGAAGTCTTGTGCCCAATCTGTCACCTCAAAAGGCACACCAACCTCTAGACTTCATTCCAGGTTAGCTTTAAATGGGAAGCAAACAGAAAAAAAAATTTAGACCACTGAAATGGTTAACTGATTCCATGCCTGCACCTTGAATACTGTCATTGTCAAGTTATTCCATTAAAGTAGCACACTCGACTGATCCCATGTGACAACAACATGAAAATTAAATTAAAAAAGAAAAAACCTGCACAGTGCAGAGGTGTGAGGACTCAAGAACGTGTTCTTCTTTTTAGGCTCAATATGGGGCAGTTGGATCTGATCAGGTGGATCAGAGCAGTGTCTACTGTCATGTGGATACTGTAAAATGTTTTCATGGTGAAAGGGGAGCCATCTGTCAGTAAACTGAAGTTCTCAATTTACTAGTTAATCTATCCTCACCTATGGTCATGAGCTGTGAGCAGTGACCAAAAGAACTAGATCGTGAATAGAAGCAGTAGAAATTAGTTTCCTTCTCAGCGTGCCTTGCAGCCTTAGAGATAGGGTAAGAAGTGTAGACACTCAGGAGGATTGCAAAGTAGAGCTGCTGCTCCTGCACATCTAAGGACCCAGCTGAGGTGGTTTGGACTTCTGATAAGGATACCGATCGGACGCCTCCCTTGGAAGGTACTCTGGGTATGTCCAACCAGGAGGAGGTCTCAGGGCAGACCAGGACACGCTGGAGAGATTAGCCCAGTCTGGGAACACCTTAGTATCCCTTCAGAGGAGTTGGAGAAGTTGACAGGGAAAAGAGGTGTCTGGGCATTTTTGCTTAGACTGCTACCCCACAGCCCGAACCCGAATAAACTGCAGAAAATTTTAAAGCTTTGTGTGCTGGAAATCAAGGAATACTACTCCATGATATTCTGCATTTAAATAGCAGAGGCAAACTTTGTGATGCTGAGCAGAGCATAAGACGTGATTCAAACATCAGAAAAAGTAAAAAACTGGGAGATCGAAAGCACAGGCAACCAAAGGTGAGACGTTAGGCAAAAATCAAGGTCCAAAAGCTTAGAAAACAAGATCATTAACCATGAGATTCAGTGGGATGTTTTAGAAAGCAAAACTGCACACTTTTAACCCACTGTGAAATTTCTCAGCAGTCACAAATTTCTCAACCATGTCCACAGTAACTGCGACAGCATCTCAGACAACATGAACACAGAATAGCAACTCCTGCAAATGACAAAACAGCAGCAAAAATGGTTTCAAATTAAAAATACAAAATCTAAGCAAAATGATTAAAAATATTTTTTTAAGAGAAATTGATTCCTTGGACCAGAATGGAATTCAATTTGATACTAATATTAAAATATCAGCAGCAAAAAATAATAAACCTGTTACCTCATAATACCTAATGGTTATTTCATGGTTGAAACTGTTGTCTCCTTCCTCGGCCACTTTCCAGTGTTGCTGCCACTGCCCCAGTCTTACACAGTTCCTTCCATGGGTTCTATGCACTCTCAATTACACATGCACGCCACCATTTCCACCACACACCACTCATTTTTGGTCTGAGGTAACGCAACTTTCCAAAACTTTTTAAGCTGATCCAAACCAGGATCCTTCCAGAGACTCACCAGCATTCTCGCACATCGCCAAAGAGATTTTAGCAATGAAGAAGTGCCTCTAAAGTGTTTCTAGGTAAGTACCATCAAACCATATCCCTCTTTCCATTCTCTGTGCCAGAATACATGTTTCCCGTGCTTTTGCAAAGAGAGAAAAGGGTTGCAGATAAGAGGATAATATATACTTGCTAACGGTGCAAATTTTAATGATGTTTCACAATTTTTTCCTGTGAGTTGTTTCTCCCATCACTAACTGTGGCAGTGGAGAGTGCTGTCTCCATCATAACAAGTATCATCTTTTCCTAGTTTAGAGTTGAGCAAATATCTTTCAAAATCATCTTATCAAAGAATGGCTACATGATGTCTGCACCCCGTTTGTCCGCTACGCCTCATGTGGAACATGGAATCTGCTCCATATCTTTCACAACTAATTGTCTGCCTCCAGAACTAGTTGCACAGTCCTTGGTGGCATGCATCACAGGACAGTCTTTGGCACCTACAAGACTCCTAGTCAGATACAGTATATGACCAACCATGAGAGTTTCACCCGGTACTAACACCCCTCAAACAAGTAGCCCCCTTCTGGATGGATGAATTCTTTCTTTACAGCGTTTTGCTTTTCACATGTTGCCCGTTGTGTTAACAGAGTTCCATGCAATCAGACCAACAAGAAGGTTAGGAGTTGTTTGAAAACAAAAATATTAAAAAGCTATCCCAATGTCTGTTCATTTGTCAGTTTGGTGGCAGATACACAAGGTTGCCCGGTGCAGAGCTTGCTCGCTGAAGCTGTACAGACAGTGATACGTGTTTTTTATAATGAGAACCATATGCCCCCCCCCCCCCCGCCCCTTTAAAGTTAGGTTGTGTTAATACCCAAGGGTCAGCTCTGCTGAACCACAGTGTCATTACTGTGTCAAACGCAACAGCGACATCAGGGAAACCTGTCTAATCCGATCAGAGAATGTGCTTGATATTAAAAGTACAGAATTGCATTCCTTCACTTGAAAAGTCGGCTTTGTCTCAGTTGCCACAGAAACGTTGAGCAGAAAAAAAAAGAGCAATTAGCAGAGCTGAAAACGACTGAACTTGTACCTTCTTACATCCAAGCAGGAATTTGTTTCAGATTGCTGTCTGCCATTTGTGAATAAAATTTCTTAAATACTGCCTTCTGCTTCAAACTGACCACAACATCTACCTGACAGCCCACAGCCACTACACTGGACAGCCTTTGGATGAGTCCGTCTTCACAAGTCTATTGACTCTGGAGCTGAACCCCATGCACTAAATCTTTTCTCTTAAATCGATATATTTGGTGGAATTTTCATCAGCAGCTACCTATGAGGCACCTTTGAGTCACACATCAGTGCCTGTCACACCAACTACCTGTGTAGGCCGGTTCAGTCCAGTCAAGCTAATTTTCTTTATTATTTAGACAGCCTATGAGGAATGTGTATGTTCTCACCGGGTCCTTGAAGGCTTCCTACCAAGTTTCATGAGGCATTACCAGGATTGGCATCTTAAATTAGTCCGATGTGGCATATGTCCCATGAAGGACTTGCATCCCATTCAAGGTCGTCTCCTTCTGGGACGGGTTTTTGTATCCAGTGTCCCTGCCACTGTCATGATGTCCATGTATTTTTAAACCACCTATGAAGTTTCCACCAGTGAGTCTGAAATCACCGTTTTCCACCATCTTCAGATTGTTGGGGTCATTTAGTGATCAATAAGTGGTGAAGGTTGACATCAAGCCATAAAAATCATGACAAAACCTCTATTGGAAAAGTGTAGTCAGAAAAATAGAGACCCCATAATAAAATAGGAATAGGTATGGAAGAAGTAGAAGAAAATGCTCAAACTGTTCTTTATACAACTTCCAGTTAATCCAAAATGCTGCTGCAAGAATTAGTACAAGAACAAGAAAATATGAACTCATAACTCCAATTCTTAAATCCTTACACTGGCTCCTGGTTAAGTTTAGGGCAGATTTCAAAATCCTCCTTTTAACATATAAAGCCATTAATGGCCAAAGTCCAGCTTACTTATCTGAACTTATCATGACTTACAAACCAGAGCGCACATTAAGATCTCAAGATGCTGGTCTGCTTATGATTCCAAAGATTAATAAAAATAACAGTGGAAGGTCGAACTTTTAGTCACAGGGCCTCAAAGCTGTGGAATAGTCTATCTGCTACTATAAGAGATGCCCCTTCAGTTTCAACCTTCAAATCATGACTGAAGACTCACTACTTCAGTTTAGCACACCATGTCTAGAGCTGCTGTGCATACTGTATCTCAGTTGTTAGTCACTAGCACTAAAACATAAGTAATATGATAGTTATAATTTGTTACTAACCCTCACCTATTTTGTTTCTCTTCCCGGTACTCAAATGTGGCACTTGGTGTCACTGCCCTACTTCCAAGTGGTTTTGCCTGCTTAAGGTGAAGTCATCTCTGATGGAGAATCTCAGGAAGAGGGGTCCTTTCATTGGATTGGCTGGCCCAGCACTGACTCAGCTGTGGAATGGCCAATAGTGTGAGGCAGCTTGATGGCCGAGGTATCCAGGGCTCTAAACAAATCTGAATCATATTATGTGATATCATCTACTGTTGAATTCTGCTGTGTACTTGTAATATTTCTATTGCACTACTATATTGTATTGAAGATTACTTGTGTTCTGTTCTGTGTATTGTATTGTATTTACCCCCTTTTTTTTGACACCCACTGCATGCCCAACCTACTTGGACAGGAGTCTCACTTTGAACTGCCTTTCCCAAAGCGTCTTCCATTTTTTTTTTCCTTACAAGGGTTTTTAGGAGAGTTTTTCCTTGTCTTCTTAGAGAGTCAAGGCTGGGGGGCTGTCAAGAGGCAGGGCCTGTTAAAGCCCATTGTGGCAGTCCTTGTGTGATTTTGGGCTATATAAAAATAAATTGTATTGTATTGTATTGTAAGAAGAAGAAGAAGGGGTTATTTACTAATCACCATTACCATCATTAGCAATTAATTCCATACAATTATTTAAACTTTCTGTTTTCTTTTGTTATTTTCACCTGACAAATTAATGCAAAAATGCTTCAATGCTTCAAAATGTTTGTCAATGGAAACAATAATTAGCAGTAACACTTTACAAATATCGAGAAATCTTTTTCCATTTACAAATAAATTACTTGTCAGTCCTTGAAATGTTATGAAAACATGGGGAGGAAAGCTTATCACAGAAACAATAATGCACTGAAGGATAAATTTGGTGGCTTGAAATAGTATTTTTCCTATCCCAAATGACCATGCAGGCTGTGTAAACACACTGATGGACAGTGGGCTTACTGCAGGGACTGCAGTTTTCAAAGGATACATCTACATTTACATTCAGTGGAGAGCACACCGAGTATCTTCTCACATTGCCAGTTTTAAAAACACACACCAATGTCAAAATGAAAATTTCTATGGAACCTCAGCAACCCACTCTCCTACCTGTCAAGCACCTTCATTTTGTTCTACCAAACGGCGTCATGACTAGGTTTTAAGGGAATTTATTTGGTATTTTCTTATTCTTACAGCTCAGGTCTTCTTATTATTATTGTGTACAAATTAAAAAAAAAAAAAAAACATTCTGTGACAATTGTAGTATGTTTAATAGTTCTTGTGCCCTATGTCCTTTATTTTGTACCGAAGGGGGTAGGACCACTCAATGAGGAGGCTAAGGAGCTGTCTGCGTCAGAAAGGGGAAGGAAGAAACTGCAAGTTAATAAAATGGGCACGAGTCAGTAACCAGAAAGACATTAAAGCTAAAACAAGAACCAAGGATCATAAGTCAAAGGAGTGTGAGGTCGTAAACTGAGCAAAAAAAACACAGTGATAATCAGAGACGTCAGAATGGTGTGACTGTCAGTAAACGTTACCCCCTCGCTACCTGTGATTGCATTTAGATGATGAAAGTTCACAATAGCATTGCAGCAAAATGACTAATAATACCTGATTAATTAATGATATGATTTTATAAAGAAATGAGGATAAAATAATAAACCCGACATAAGAGGAACCTAGGAAGTCTTAAATTTAATATGAGAAAAATTTCTCATTGTGTAAGTTTTCATTCTGACACCTCCCCAGTGCCACTTAGGAAGTAGCAGATCTTGCCATTTATCTCCTGTTTGCTGCCTTTCGTTTATATATATATATATATATATATATATATATATATATATATATATATATGTATTGAATTTCCTTAGATTTTGACATTTGGCTTTCGCGATGTATTTGGATTTCTCCTTGGATTCGTTTGATTTCCAGTATACTTCATTTGATCAGCTGTATCGTTCTCCATTTTTGAACCTCTTGTCACAAAATGAAGCTCAAGACATGAAGCGTAATCCACAGACGTGTCCATGCTCTCCGTAAGCAGCCATAGAATAAAAGAGCAAGAACTGCACAGAACGGCATCGTCTCCTCATATCTGACTTTGTTTTTGATGTCAGCAGCTGAGCTGGGCAGCACCTGCCCTGTCCTTGAAATGAGCAGTTACTGATTGACAGAGCTGCCATTTGAAATTGAGGGTGGAGGGCAACGGCCAACTTGTTAACCGAGAGGGCGGCCGCCCACGTGGAGAAATGAATGACAGGCACATCTTTAATTAAACTCTGGGGAGGAACTGAAGACGGGCAAATGCAAAGGCTTCACACTGGCCAGTGTGACTGAGGGAGCCAGGCAGGGTGGTGGCACTGAGCTTCAAGAACCAGCTGCTGTGACAAACACAAGAAAACAGCGGCCTCGGCTACTGCAGTCCTCCTGGCACAACAGGCCAGCGCAGCCTGTGCTTCTAACAGCAAATACAACAGGAAACTGGACAAGAGCACAAGAGCCATTGAGTCAGAGGGTAAACACTAGGCCGTGTGCGGCTGATTGTGGAAAGGGGCTAAAAAATAAAGATTATTCAGTTTAAATAAATAAACAACATCTGAGTAATAGCACCGTGGTCAGCAACCTGGAAATGCTGTCAGCTGTCGCATTGATCATGGAAAGGCGCTATAAAGGTGCTACATAAAGTAAGATTAGTGTTGCTTTGTTACCCAGCGCACTGCAGTTGTGAAAAAGAAAAAAAGTTTAAAAATCACAAACGCTGTGCTGAATATTCTGCTACAACAAAAGCCCTTCGGAGCCGTGGTGACTAAGAAAAGGTGCAATATAGATGATAAAGCAATTAACTTTGTATTTTGTAACTCCAATTGTGAAGAAATAAAATAAAAAAACAAAAAATCATTTTGCCAGTTGAACTATGCCCTGGCATTGCATCGATTATAGAAAGGTGCTATTAAAGGTGTTATAGAAAATAAAGAGTATTGTTATTGTGCTACCAAGTATGCACTGCAATTATAAAAATTGTAACAATATATCTATTAAAAATGAAATTGCTCCATAGCAAAAACGCTTTGGTGTTGGGTTGACTAAATGAAATAAAAGTTATTTACATTTTGTTACCAAGTCTGCACTGCAATAATAAAAAGAAACTAAAAAATACCAATAAAAACGTTAAACATTGTTCAATAGCAATATTCACAATAGAAAGGCGCTATATAAAATACAATTGATTTTTTTTGCTATTTTGTAATTTTGATATTTTGTTAACTAAATATAACTAGCCAACCCGCAGCATACCATACGCCGCATAATCAGGCCGGTTTTTTAATGACTTTTAAGCACAGGGATAAAATTAACATTTGAAAAATCGGTAATGTAATAAATCAGCAAGAAAAGCAACATTGTAACAATGCACGGAACGAGCCAACACACAATCGTCCGTGACTGAAAACTGGCGGACCGCCATCGTGCCTTCTCCTGCCAGACGGAGGGATGGGGGTGCACGGCGTGGAGTGTGGAGGGTGGAACAGGAGAAGGGGAGAAGGACGTCCATTCCGCTCCCTCCGTCATGCTAGTCGTCTTATTTCTCGTTCAGTATGCACTGCCTGCTCATGTGCCCACCTCCAACTCGTCACTTGAGTCGTTGTCGTCTTTGCACAGTCCAGATGCACCTGTGACTCACGTCTTCCGTGTTCCTGCAGGAGCATCTAAGAAGACGCCTGTTTGTCGCGGATGCAAATTGCTGTATGTAGCGTGTAAAACAGTTTGCTATGGTGCAGGCGGTCGTGCGTCGTAACCGAAAACTCGGTTTTTAAAGACTGCTTACTTCATTGTGTTTTAACCTCAGTTGTAAAGGATTGTTTTAAGGATCCCATGGGATACCCCTCACAAACCGTTTTACACGCTGCATATGGCGACTCACCTCCGCGAGAAACATGCCTCTATGAACAGTCAACGTGGCTCGGAGGTGCACGTGGCCTCTACGACAGACGAATATAAAAACGACGCCGTTTTTTCTGTGTCGTTGCATCCGAGTTGGTGGGCGTGGCTCCGTGAGTTCTCGTCGTATCCAATGGTCTTGGAGTTGGTGGGCGTGGCTCCTTCCTGCGTGCGCCATAGGTGTCTTACTTGTTGGCGGCTTAGTGAATCCACGCCCCTTCCGGCGTGCTTTCCATGGGTGTCTTGCCTTAGTGAATTATATATATAGATAATAAAAATGAAAAAAATAAAATTTCTTCTACAGCAAACATGCCTCGTGTTGTGTTGGCTATAGAAAGGTGCTACAAAAATAAAGACTATTGTTAGTTTATTACCCAGCATGCACTCCAATTATAAAAAAACAATAAACAAAAAACAGATTTTGCCAACTGAACTGAAGCGAATTGCCCTGGCATTGAGGTGATTGCAGAAAGGTACTATATACTGTACAGTAGGCGTTACAGAAAATAAAGAGAATTTTTATTTTGTACCCACGTGTACTGTGATTACAAAATTAAAAAAAAAAAAAAAAAAACTATTTTACAGCAAAAATGTCTTAAGTTGAATTGACTATAGAAAGGTGTTATAAAAAATAAAGGCTATGGTTGCATTTTTACTCAGCATGCACTCTTTTTGATTCTAAAAAAACAAAATTAAAAAATAAAAAATAAAAACATGTGTTGTCAATAGAACCAAAGCAAAATGCCCTGATGTTTAGATGATAACAGAAATGTGCTATAAAGATGATATAGAAAATAAACATTTTTGGTATTTTGTGTGCACCGTATTTATAAAACAAAAAATTAAAAATCATTCTATAGAAAAAAACGTTTTATGTTGTGTTGACTATAGAAAGGTGTTATAAAGATGCTTTTAAAAAAGGTAAAGATTATTACCCAGCTTGCACTGCAATCTAAAAAAAAAAGAACCAGGTTTTAAAGTAAAAAACCATAAAACATCGCTAAAGCAGCCTGGTGCTGTGTTGAATATGGAAAAGTGCTTTAAGAATGGCGCTATATAAAATAAAGGTCACTTATAATTTGTATCCAACTGTGCACTGCAATTAAAAAATAATCATTATAAAATATAAAATTGGACCATAGCAAAAATGCCTTGGAATTGTGTTGTCTATAGAAAGGTACAATATAAAACAAAAAAATATTACTCTGTTAATCATCTTGTGTTATAATGTGAACATTTGTACCATGTCCATCAATATAAGTGCCTTGGTTTAGAGTTGACTAGAGAAAGGCGCTATATAAAAACACAGGTTATTACTGTTAGTTTGTTAATCAGAATGTGCTACCATTGTGTAAAAAAATGGAAATTTGTTCTGCCCATACCAGATTATAAAGCACTTTGCTGCAGTGTTGACTATGGAAAGGCGCTATATTTTGCTAACCTGCTTGCACTACCCTTACAGTTGTTAAAAAAACTAAATAAATCATCATGTAGAGAAGTGTACTGGAGCTATGCAGCACTGACTACTGAAATGTGGAGCCTGCACTGATAGAGCGCATCGCCGCACCCACCACATACCAAACCACCACAGAATCCCAAATAATTGCAGTGCGTGACACCTCAGCACCACACTGAACAGTGGGAGTTATTTTTAAAGTGGCTGGTGTGCCAGTCCTGCCACCAACCCCAGAGTTTTAATTGGAAGTCGCAGGACCTGCTTGCAGGGCTGGGTGCAGGTTAACGTCATACCCCGAACGGAGCGATTACAGGTTAAGGGCCAACAGAGTGGCGCAGATCCCTACTGAAAGGTGCTTTATAAAATAAACATTATTGCTTTTTTAAAAAAATTTTGTTAGCCAGCTCATGCTTTAATTCTGTAGACTTCTATGTGGCAATTGTTCTATAGTTATGAACGTATAAAGTGCCTTAGTGTGGGTCAGGTTCAGTGAAAGATGCTATATCATTTTTTTTTAAATCTGTACTATCCATCCATTTTCTAAAACTGTTTATCCAGTGCAGAGAAGCTGCAGCGTTTCCCAGCAGGCACTGGGTATAAAGCAGGAACAATCCCTGGACAGGGCACCAGAATCTGTTTTGTGATTTAGTAAAATATAAAAATACCAGTAACGGCACACTGCACAATACCCTTGACTTGAGCGTTTCTAGTTTTATCCTCTTTCTCTGTATGTTTAGCATTCGTTTGCTCAGAGGTTGATGTGCTTTCTGCTTCCTGAGCAGCTCTTCTTTTCTCCACCCTAGTGGCCCGCACCTTCTCTTCTATTGTCGGCATTTTTTTCACGTTAAAACTGATTAAGTTAGTGTTTGCGTTTCCTTAATTTTTCACTTTAGCTGGCCACTTAAGTCTTCAATCTGCATCAAGAATGATTTAAGATATGAAGAGGTAGGGGAAGTGACTGCGAAGGTGGTAAGGAATGAGAACGGCACCCATACGCATGTGCCACACAGCCGCCCTGCTGCCGAGAGTTGATTGTACATGGTGGTCCAGCTCTAATTATGCAGATCCAGATCATTTGGATGACTTGGATTTATGCGAGGATGATTCCAGTTCGGCGTGAAGACGATTCTTCATGTTGTCAGTGTGCACACTTTTCGATGGTCCAGGATTTTTCGGGTGATTTTCTATGTAATAAACTTAATAAGTTATAGCATAATGAAAATTGCATAATTAGATCTGGACCACCCTATACAATAAAATAAATGACAAACCTTGGAGGTCAATCATTACCCCGAAAGTGGATAGTAGACGTCACATTGTGCAGGTTGGTGCACGAAAAACCGAACTGTCTCCGACCGGCTGGCTCGAGCTATTATACAGGCAGGTGCCGTCGCAATCGCGGAGCCTCGTCGTCATTACGGGGAGCATTACTAAGGAAGCTGTGAGCCAGTGGGTACAGATGTGCGTGAAAGAGATCCAGAAGATGTATTCTCTTCAACAGAGAATTGGAATAGTGGAGGCGTATGTGTCTCCCGGTTCTTTTAAGGAAATGCGGGACATTTTCACACAGAGCTTTCCAGCCATAAACCTACCAGCAAAGAACAGTTTTCACGAGTTGGTGAAGAAATGGCGTAAGACTGGGTCAGTTGCAAACTGCAAAAAGAATCGGGCCCCGTCCATTCGAACACCTGCGGTCGTAGCAGATATTCAGGAATCGATGGCCAGAAGCCCCTAGGAAATCGACACGTAAATTGGCACAACAAGTGAATGTTTCGCACAGGTCTTGTCAATGTGTGTTGCACTCACTACAAATGAAGCCGTACAGAAAGACTTGTGTCCAAGAACTGAAGGACGACGACAAGGAAAAACGTGTATATTTTATTGCACGTGGCTCCTTCAAACAATTGCAATTGGACTTTTGTATTGCATATGTTTCGTTTTGTGTACGAGCTAAGAAACGTACATCGATGTTGGAGTCGGTTTTTCGTTCGCCACCCGGTATATGTGTACCAAATTTCGGGTTTGTGAGCTACATGTGATTTAAAATCCTGGATTGACAAACGAACAGCCAGGGTAGCGTATTATATAAGAAGATAGCACACAATTCATCAGCACATCACACTCAAAATGCTGTGGGATGTGTAGCATTCCAGCCGGACTTTATTCAGACGATGCACTCAATAATCATGACGAATGGACCATGGTGGGGTATTCCAACACATTTATTCACAAATTACCATAGACACATCGTAAGAGCTGTTCGCCTTCCAGCTAGATGCTAATTTAAAGATGAATGGAAAACGATAACTTTCTCATTAACCTTTTCTGGTGAGCAAACAGTAGCAGTTCGAACTTCCTTCCCGGAAGTTGCCTGTTCCCAATTTCAAAATAAGAGTCTAATGAACATTATAAGGTATAATTCGTTCAGGGATTTAAGTATCTAAAATACTGTATATCAAATAGAACAAATAATCTGGGTCATTTACAGATGTCATTCATTATAAGCAGACGCTATATAAAATAAAGGTGTAAAAATATACAGACATAAACAAGCGTATTATAGCTCTGTACTCATAAAGTGTAACTGGCTGGTGTTCACTGCAGAAAGGCACTATGTAAAGTAAAGACTGCTCTTTTGGTAATTGGCTCGTACTACAAATGTAATTGAATAATTGTTCTACAGCTCTGTAATCATAAAGTGTAGGATCTTATTCATTGTGCAAAATGAAGGCTGTAATTTGTTAAATTGTAGGTGCATTTTAAAAAAGAAGCACAAGTAAACAATTATATTGTACCCGTAAATCTATAAAGACCCTTAGCATGGTACTCACTACACAGAGGTCAGTCAGTTTTTGTCCAACCCGCTATATCCTAACACAGGGTCACAGGAGTCTGCTGGAGCCAATCTCAGCCAGCACAGGGTGCAAGACAGGAACAAACCCTGGGCAGGGTTTCAGCCCACCACAGGACACACACACACACACACACACTAGGGACAATTTAGGATCACCAATGCACCTAACGTGCATGTCTTTGGACTGTGGGAGGAAACCCATGCAGACACGGGGAGAACATGCAAACTTCACGCAGGGAGGACCTTGGAAGCGCCCCCATGGTCTCCTTATTGCGAGGCAGCAGCATTACCACTACGCCACCCCTACACATAGGTGCGATATGAAATAAAGGTTAGTCTATGATGGACTGGCATCCCAGTCTATAGACTAGAATAGACTCTGAAGTGGATTAGGCAAAATGAAGAAAAGATCAAATGGTGGATAAGTGCAGCAGTATATCATCAGGGAATGCTCTTTGCTGGAGTAAAGACACTATATAAGATTAAAGTTGTGTGTTTATTTGACTAATAAGTCACAAAGGGCTTTTCTTCTCTCACTAGTGTCCGTAAAGAGCACTGAGGTGGTCAGTCGTCCATCCCACTCAGGTTAGGATCGTTCCTGCTCCCATTCAGGCTCATAGGGGAGACGTGTCCGGCCGAATCTGGGATGAGCTGCCACTGCGGCGTGAAAATCCCATTACAAAGTCCCCAGAGAGCCGTCATGTACTGCCATGCCCTGCAATTTGTTCCGGGTCACTGGGGGAACAGAGGAATGCCAATGTTTTTAATTATCATTAAAATGCACATTAAGAATTTTGTTGGCCCCAAGGCGGACTGTAAATAAGCACAGGATTACATGTGCCAAAGCAGCCACGAAGCAGTCAGCGTGCCCAGCCATGGACCTTTACCAGGCAGAACTGAGCTCAGCAGTTACAAAGCAAATTTAAATTCTGATCCTTTTGAACATTTGCTAGCATTTCATTATTTTTCAAGTATTTAAAATCCAGCATGGCGCTGCTGAAGCAGGCCGTCTCACTGTGACATGGCAGCATGTGACCTTGTGATCGCATGAAAGGCGTCAGTGAAAACGTTGAGTCAGTGATGGGAATTACACTGGCACATTCTGGGCGAGGAGCAGGGGACTGTGCCAGGACTTCATGGAACACTAAACTGTCAAGCGCTTTTGAGGCAGATGGGCACTGGGGTGGAAGTGTTCCTTGTCAGCAGGGTTTGGTGGGGTCTGCCTTTACTTGTTATTATTCAATAAGTAGACAAGATGGCCACGGCTTAACTGGGATGGGCGGCTTTGTATTTGGGCACAGATGGTGGGAGAATGCTGCCCTGTTGTCAGCTCCCTAAAAGGAGGCCTCACTAAAGGCGTTTCATTTCTCAGTGTTTTGTTTTAGTAAGTGGGGTGGCGTCTCTCCACCTGACAGGTCCAGTTACTAGACCACCATTGTCCTCCAGCATCCACTTTTTTAAATTCTTTCAGGTGGTCTCAAATATCCAGCTTCTTCAGTTCACATTTGGAGTGTTCAACTATGTGTCCATTTTCTGCATGAAACCACCCAGCTTTGGGAACAAAGCAAAAACAAACACCACATGGCACATTCACTGGTACTGGACTTATTACGCAGCTAAGGGATACCCAGACAAACCAAAGGGTAAGAAGATACAGAATTCATATCAGACTTTAACCCAGGTAACTTTAATAACTGTGCCTCTCCTGCCCACTGTCATTATTAGGCGTACACCTTTAACTCTGTGGTAGGATCAGTCTGAAAAATAAAGGAATGGATGAATGAAAATTCCTTCACACAGCTGCCTCAGACCTGTGGTCAAGAGACAAGTTAAGGACTTTTAATGAAATATAATGACAGAACAACCTTGAAAATAGCATCCTGCACCATTCCAGCATAGTCTTTCTTTTACCAGGAGAGCCTCTAACAAGAGTGAACGGATGGCTACAGGTCCATGATTTGTCCCAGCCTTATGTCTGATACTGCCAGGACAGACAATCGGTATTAGAATAAGCAGGATTCAAAAACAGATGGATAGACATCAATTCCAGCACAAGCAGAAACTTTCAAATACCTAGCAGGTACAATTTATTCCCTAAAAATCACCAAAGAAAACATTCAGGCAGCAGAACTCAGCTTTAGGGACCTTCAAATTAGGACTTGAGGGACCTTCAAATCTCAACTCGATGTTATTTTGAACAATCTGGGTGAACAGGATAGATGAGATTATTAGGCTGAACGGCCTGTTCTCTTCACAGTTTTCTAATGTTCGAATGCTTGACTAAGAAACTTGCTCCATGTGAAAGGAAATCTGAACCTGTATTTATCAAACATCTCAGAATTACTCCTAGGAATTGCACTTAAAATCAGACTAGGATAAGAACTTGTCCTACCTCAGAATAGGGCATGAGAAATAGTTACAAAGCATCCTACTCCCACTCCAATCAAGGAGCAGAATAAATGACCTCATGATTTACGACACCCCGAGCCGCATCTCAGGAAGGTGATATGGAGTTTCCTGGGATGATATTTTGTAATTTTCTAAAACTAAAGCTAAGGCTTCATCTCAAAGATAATAATCTCTCTATTATAAAAAAAAAATCCTGGAGAGAAACACTAGGGAGTCGAGACGTGATCTTCACGTTAAGATCACGGAAGACATTTAAAAGAAACCGCGAGATTAAAGAGATTGGCCACAGAGCGTCTCGCGGGGACCTTAAACATGAGACATTGTACTAAGAGATTGACCCAGGATCGTCTCGCGATGACATAGAACATGAGATTCTTGCAAGACACGCCCTACTTACAATCAATATCAAATAGGCCAAGAGGCAGCAAAACATTCAATCATCTAAAGGATTTGAGCAGACACAGATCCAGGGCTCTCAGCGCATATAAAGTGTATAAGGACAGTGTGTTATAAGTGAAACGTCATCAACTAAGCGAAGAAGAAAGCAGCGCGGAGAAAACAGACTCAAAAGCGTTGAAGAGAAAAAGGAGCAAAAAAGAAAAAGAATAATCGAGGTGCAAATTCAGAAAACAAGGAAAGTAATTATCAGCCTGGAACAAGTGGAACTGAAAAAAAAGCACGTCCAATCGGGCTCAGAATTAAAAGACAAAGTAGAACTTCATAAAGACGTTCACAAACGTTGGCGCTAAACACATGCAGAGCAGGTTAGAGATTATAAAAGCAGTGGAATTCGAAAGGTTCAAAAAAAATGTTGGCGTGATACACATGGAGAAAGTTAAAGGATATGAAAGTAGGAAAATTAGAAAGTATAAAAAAGAAAGTAAAGATCGCAGGAGTGCAAACAAACAAACTGCCTCATTTAACTAGGCACCTGTATAACTTTGGTTTTGCACAGTAATCACTGCACTACTGCACCGTAACATTTACTTCTACTTTATTCACATACTTTTACTTATTTATTATGTTCTACTATACTGTTATCTTTCAATCTATGACTTTTTGGTAATCTAACTGATATTCTTCTAACTTTGCAGAGTTTTTGATAAGCGGATCAGGATGCATTTCACTGCATGTTGTCCTGTATAACTATGCATGTGACAAATAAAGAATCTTGAGAATTTCAGAAATGAAGTTTACCACACATGCATTTATTGGTTACTTTGCTGATGATGTAGATCGTTTTGTCTGTGCTGAAATTCCAAACAGAGAAACCTATCCTGAATTATGGTACAAAGTCATTAAACACACGTCTCATTGACCTCATTAAAAAGATTCAGCATATTGGGACTATTGTTTTTAGAGAAGTTCTGAAATAAATGTGAAACTAATGAAACAGCAACAATTTAAAGAAAAAAAAAATCTTAAAAGTGTTAAAAACGGGGGTTGATGAGCGAAGTGAGCAGGGGGCAAAGCCCCCTAGTAAATTTAATAATAATAACGTAGAAGGAAAAGAAGAACAAGAAAAAAACATAATAAGCTAGGTTATTGCTCTGAGCTGCACATAATTGCCACTTCACAACAACATCAAGAATAATACTGTAACGAGCACTGAGATGGAAAGACCAAGGTGCACACACGCCGAATGAGAGTAAAGCCCAGTAACGGACGTGTTTATTTAGCTTGTGAAGGATGGCCGGCTATATATTCCGGACCACACCTCCAAGCCACCAGATGGAGCCCTCCCAGCGGCATGGAAGTTCCCCGAATTCCAGCAGAGCCTCATGGACATTGTAGTTTTTATAAACAGTACTGCTGGATACCATGGGGGCCACCAGGAGCCGCTATAGGGAGGCTTGGGGAGTGCTACGTGCCCTATAACCCGGAAGTACGTCCTGATCACGTGAACAGTAGGAACGACGTACTTCCAGGGTGAAGAAAAAGACTTTGTATCCGACCCGGAAGTGATAAGGAATCTCATGGACTGTAGGGTAGATTCACTTCCGGGTCAGGAAATATAAAAGGACCATGGGAAGTCCCAGATGCTGAGCTGAGCTGGGAGGAAGGGTGGCTAAGTGTCTGAGAGTTGGAGGATTGATTATTATTATTATTATTGTATTGATTAATTAATGAGTAGTGTGGAGTGGAGGGTGCTTGGTGCACATAATTATTATAATAAAAAGAATTATTGTACTTTTTTTGGTGTGGTACCTGAGGGTTCAAGGGAGTGATAGTGCCCCATACTGTCACAAGCTGTACTTTCAAAGCAATCACCTTCCCACTGTTAAAATAACAGTTACTGAAACTATTTTGGTGCTGTTTCTGAAGTCACGTTCAACCTTCCCGATCATCTTCCACTGTGCTGTGCCATCCTTATATATGTGATCCTCCTTATTTTCTGTGAGGCTCTATTTATCTAATGACCTGGTAGTCTCCACCACCTTCTTGAACTTTCCCAGGCTTGTAAGGCCATGGAAAGGTTCATGGAAATCAAAGCTCAGTGTACTTCTGTGAAACTTTACTGTCAATCACCCATCCAGCCCCACCTATCTTCAGTGTAATTTACTGGCTTCCTAAGTTTACATCCATGATGAGCACTTGTGAGTTAATACTCTCATATTGCTTGTGATTTACAAATGCATGCCCATCCACACTTGAAGCAATGATCTTGATGTGTGTTGGGCCGAGCGATTTGTGATTTGAATGAATGCAGCTTTGCTTTAACATCTAATTTAAAATCTAGAAGTCTTCATATTGCTTCACATGTTGTAAAGATGCTCAAAGTTTAGTGTGAAGTTCAAGAAATGGTTGTTTGTGAGATATTCAAATTGCTGCTATTGTGAAGCTGCATTTTCCTTGTGCCTAAAAAAATGTAACGTTACCAAATTTCAGCTGATCACGTGACATACCAGATTTGTTGGGAATATTAGTCCATCTCTGTCAAATCAGTATCTTTTTATGAGCTCATTGTTGTGCAGAGTTTCCAGAACATTTAACCTTTCCCAGGATGTGTGTGCTGATCCCTGCCTGAACGCCATCTTCTGGCAGCTCATGAGCTCTCCTCAGTCCTGGAGAAGTCAGGAGTAGCTCCTTAAATTAGAAAAACTGATACAATGCTTTGACTCAGAAACGTAGGATTGAATTTGCATCACACTGGGATTTTTGAGCCAGTTAGGACTGTTTTCCTATTCTGAGGCGCTTGATCAATATATGCACTGAATTCAAAAGGGCTCGTCTCTTATGTTCTTCTCCTCTGCTCTGCTGCTTCCATCATCGCTTGGGATCTCATTTTGTAGACCAGCGTTTCTCAACCTTTACATATTTGCGACCCGAGTTTTCATAACAGTTTCAATCACGCCCCCCCCCCCCAAGGTTTTTTTGAAAGGAGCTTACTAATACCAATTTGTTCTTTTTTAATTAATGATATATCATAGATGCATATTTTATTATACCTACTTAACTTTTATCGACATTTATCTAACTCTATATTTATTTTTCTAGTATCAGAATGTAGTTTAAGTTAATTTGTTTTGGTTTCAATAGATGTATTTTTCATATTTTTGATTCTTTTTGTTACTTTGCGCACCCCTAGGGGGGCCCGCCCCATAGTTTGAGAACCACTGATATGAACAACAAAGGTAAATGGAGTTTTTGTTTGGGTGGAAAGGGACGCTGGAAATGGATGCAGCGAACGCAGTCCCCCAAGGATGCTCTAACACTGTGAGTGTGGATATTCTTTAACAAGGCAAATCAAAGGGAGACGCATCTCTGCAGACAGCCCTGGAGATCTGATCTGATAAACCGGAGAGCTCACGGTGGGTAAAATTGCACATTTCAGATTGATGATGGACCCTTTGCTTTCACTCGATAATCATAAAAACCTATGAGTCATGGGACAGTGTGAATGTTTTATGCATTTATGAAGATATACGAGATGTGGCATGAAATTGAGTCATTGGGCTTGATGTTTTATCTTGTTATGTGATGTGTGTTCGAGGGTGGGAGCACTGCAGTGTGGGTATTTGTATAGCTGTCTGAATGATAATACCCCTCAATACACTTGTTTGTCTCAAGCCGATTGCCGTGTGGGCTGAGATCTGAGATTTGATTTGTGTATAGAGTGAAGTGCTGGTCACAGGCTCTTTTATTTATTTACTGTGAAAAATGGAACAGGAGACCAACTATTATTACAATTCCTATGCAATTAGCAAATAATAAAGAGAACTACAACCTATTAAAGATGCTGTTAGACAGAAGGCACTGAACACAACTATAGAGCATTAAGGTGTGTAGCTATCAGTAAAGCCTGTCCATTAAAAACACAGAAATCTTTATAGACAAGAGAAATCTTTATGTACAATCAGCACAACAGAAAATAAGTATCATATATAATTTTATTGAAAAGCAGTAAGGCATATTATAACTGAATAAACAAAAAATATATAACAAATGTCATGGATGGCACTTCTGGGCTGTCAAGATGACTCCCAGTCCATTACCTGGTTGGGAAGCCACTAGAAAGAAAAGGCAGGACACTTCCTGTCTTTGCCAAGTGGTTGGCATGAGAAGCCAACAATTTGTGAAGTGGGGGGGTGGATAAAGGACTGTTACACAGCCAGGAGGACAACATAATGGAGCAAACGGGGAGGACTTCATACGCTAGATGGCAGCATCCCTGGGCCTCAGTACCCAAATGGACACCCACAAGGCATGCTGGGTACTATAGTGCCATGCAGCAGTCTTGCAGGGTTTCATGTGTGTGCTGCTAGGGGATACTGTGGGGATTTGTCATCTTTGCTTTGGGGACTACCGCTTGACCTGGAAATGCTTCAATCGGACCATGCCCTAGAAGTACATTTGGGTCTAATGTAAAAGAAGCTGTTTGACCTCATCTCAGGGGGCTGGAGTCGGGTGGAAGAGGACAAAGCAAAGGACAAAGAGAGAAGACGACAGTTATGTGTGTGCTTGTGCTGGTATTACTATTACAATGAAGCCTTTGTTAGGACATTCAGTCAGTTATTATCCAACCCACTACATCCTAACACAGGGTTGCAGGGGTCCGCTGGAGCAAAATCCCAGCCAGCACAGGGCACAAGGCAGGAACAAATCTTGGGCAGGGTGTCAGCCCACCGCAGTTTGTTAGGACAATTTATTGACATAAAACCTTACATTTGAACTCAGGACTTGTGTTGCTGTGGTTGTGTCTGTGGTTAGGGGTACTGCAATGCCCAGTAGTGGTCACACAAGGTGTTACAAACAAGTAAGACAAATTGTTCAACAAAGGTAGTTGAAAAATCAACAAGAATAGAAAGACATACAAAGTAAAAGATTTGTTCAGATAGCGTGAAAAACACGATTTAATGTCTCTGGTATCAGCCGAGTACTACAAATTCACATTCAGACAAGTAAGGTATTTCCCAAGACTACTGTGACCACCGGGGACCTAGCAGCACCCCAAACCTCCAGACGCAACTACACAACACAATCCTAGGTTCAAATATGAAGTGTTTTTTCCACACAATACCTCCACAGGGTTCAAATTTCCTCTTTTTCAGGTTACACAACAAAGTAATAAGTTAAGTTTTTCTTCTTCCACACCTCCCACATAGTCTCATCCACTTCCTCTGAACACATTTTTTGTTATTTCTTTAGAGTATTGTTGACCCTTACATTTGAACCCAGGAATGTGTTATGTAGTTGTCTCTGGGGGTTTGGGGGTGCTGCTCCATCCCCTGGTGGTCACAAGTGGCATAGTCAGCAAGTTTTCATGGCAGGTGATTTGCAGGAACCTATAGAAATGTAAATTTGTTGAGAAAGAACCCCAGACCAGCCTAACATACTACATAATGGAAATTTGAAATAGAAGTCAAAATCTATCACTAGGGCCAAAACATTTCGTAAAATTCTTTCTTCAGGGCCCGAGGGTTATGACTCTGGATGAGACGGAAAGCTATTTTATAAAAAAATAAACAAAAGTTACCAACTATCTATCTATCTATCTATCTAT
>JANRMT010062856.1:12788260-12800760 GCA_026402145.1 Polypterus bichir lapradei
TCTATCTATCTATCTATCTATCTATCTATCTATCTATCTATCTATCTATCTATCTATCTATCCCTCTGTCTGTCTGTCTGTCTGTCTGTGTTTTCTCCATGTATCTGTCACTATTAAAGCATTGGGTTTGATCGTACCACTTCAGGTCGTGGTGGTGGAACAACCTGATGACCCTAATCACAAGCAAGTTACTAAACGAAAACTAAAAATATTACAATAGATATAAAAAGAAGATAAACATGGGGATGATAAAAAAATTACAAAATTTACAAAAAGCAATAAAATATCAAAATCTTCACAGTAACATTACTACAAGCTTGAGGAGAACAGGCCATTCAGCCTGACTAAGCTCGCCAATCCTGTTCACCTAATTTCTCCAAAATAACATCAAGTTGAATTTTAAATCTTGGAAAGTAAAATCCCCCAAGTAAAATTACAATGACACATGGCACTACATTGCTTCATTATAGACACATTGAATAAATGACCAAGTAGTGTGGCGGAGAGTAGGACTTTAGGGACTCTCAGATCTCGATTTGATGTTATTTTAGGGGAATAGGACTGATGAGCTTTTGGGCTCAATGGCCTGTTCTCGTCAGAAGATTTGTAATCAGTTCCTCCACTGCCATGGCAAACATCATCCTGTTTATAGAGAAAATGGTGCCTGCAACCTCATGTCTTCACAGTATATTCTAGCTGCTGCCGTCTGCAGACATTTTAAGGTATGAGAGTCCTTAATTATATAATTGATGAGGACGGGCTGCTGTTTAATGGGGTAATGAGTCGGCCGCAGCTGCTAATTTGGGACTCGAGGAATGCAGAACATAAGGAGGGACTACAGCTGGACTGTTCATGCTCAAGGCAGACTGGGGGTGCCTACACCTAATGCCTTTGTCCTGCCTGGCTGCCAATTAGATTATCCCATTAAAGAGAAGTGCAGCTCCCACTTGTATACAGCGGATTCAGGACCCTTCACTTTCTTCACACTTTATTGTGTTGCAGATTTCATTTTAAATGTTTACATGTGCCATATTTGTCCTTCAATCTACACTCAATAACCCAAAATGACAAAGTAAAAGCGTGTTTTCAGAAATATTTACAAATCTCTCTATTATAATAAAAAAATCCTGTGATGAGAAAAGACTTTTTAGCCTGGGACAAGATGTGACTTTTTCAGAGAGATACTTTCACGTCCCGCGAGACGAGACTTTGTGCCAAGAGATTTAACCAAGCCCGGGGCCGGAAATAAAAGACAAAGAGTAGATGACAAAGTAGAACGTCGTAAAGAATTCAAAAACGTTGGGGCGATACACATGCAGAGCATGTTAGAGATACTGAAAGTACTAAAATTCGAAAGTCTAAAAAAAATGATAGTAAAGATCGTATTAGCGCAAATGGAAATTATTGCTCGATGAAATAACGGAATAGCGAAAAGAGATTGAATATGTTGTTCGGATTTTAAATTTAAGTGGGAGACTTGTAGATCGTCTAATTTGTTTTGCCATCAGGGAAAAGTAGTGTTTCTTTGCAATGAAGAGGCGTATCCGCAAGAATTTAAAGATTTGTTGTTTGGTGAAATTGAAATCCACATACGCGAGTGGCAAAGTCGTGAAGTGGCTGGTGCGTAGCCCAGGCTGGGGGAGTTGGTGAGCAGAGTTTACTTAAAAATCAAAAACTGGAATCTCTCTTTCTTTTAAGTATTCAGACCCTTTGCTGTGGCACACCAAATTGTGGTCAGGTTCATCCTGTTTTCTCTAATTCTCCTTGAGATGTGTCTATGACTTGATTGGAGTCCCCCTGTCGCTAACTGAACTGATTGGACATCATTTAGAAAGTCACACCTGTGCACGTAAGGTCTCATAATTTACACTGCACGTCAGGTGAAAACTCAAGTCGTGAAGTCCAAGGAACTCTCTGCAGACCTTCATGATCAAATTGTGATGAGACATAGATCAGGACAAGGGGATAAAACCATTTCTAAAGCTTTGTGTCTTCCTAGGAGTTCAGTGGCCTGAATAATTGTAAAATGGAGGAAGTTGGGAACAACCGGGACTCTTCCTAGAATTGACCATCTGGACAAACTGAGTAAGCAATCAAGGAGGGCCTTAGTTAGGGAGGTGACAAAAAACTAATGGTCACTATAACAGAGCTTTACAAGGCCACTGCTGAAATGGGAGAATCTATTGGAAGGTTTCCCATCTCAGCAGTCCTCTTTCAATAAGGTGGTTATGGTAGAGTGGCTAGACATGGCTAGACAGAAGCTAGTCTTGAATAAAAGTTTACAAAATGGAATTTAAGGGACTCTCAGAACGTGAGGATGGTCCAATGACACAAAAATTGAACTCCAAGAACTATGTCTGGCAAAGACCACTGCTCACCACCTACCTGATTCCATTCCTATAGTGAAGAATAGCGGTGGCAGGATCATGCTATGGGTGTGCATCTCAGTGGCTGGAATGGGCAGACTGGTTGGAACTGAGGAAATGGTGAATACAGCCAGATCTAGAAAGTTCTTGAAGAAAACCTGCTCCAGAGTGTACACAACCCTAGTCTAGGGTGAGAGTCCACCTTTCAGTAGAACAATGACCCGAAGCATATAACCAAGACAATGCTGGAGTAGATTCAGGACAAGTCTCTGAGTGTCCCTGAGTGGCCCAGCCAAATCCCAGACTTAAACCACATAGAATATCTGGAGGGACTTGAAAATGGCCACTGCACTCGGGTCCCAATCCAGGTGGTTTGTTTTGTGGTGGGTGCAGCACATGCTTCTAACCTCTCTCTCCTATGTTTGAACAAATTAATACGGATCGGGGCTCCATACTAATGAAATAAGAGTCAGGAAACAAAATAAAAACAAGTTACTAATTCATTAGAACGAGTTAATAATTCATCCAAACTGTTTTTTTTTTTTTTTTTGCTCGACACCTATGGGGCTCCGTAGCCTTGTGCTAAAATCATTTAAATTAATTTTCCACCTCATCATGCAACACTCAATATTCTAGAATGACAAAGTGAATCCAAGGTTTTAGAAATATTTGCAAATTTATTAAAAATGAAAAAAAAGAAATATCCCATTCACACAAGAATTCAGGCCCTTTACTCGGTACTTCATTGAAGACCCTCTGGCAACAGTTCTTGCCAGGAGTCTCCTTGGGCCTAAAGTAAGAAGATTTGCACCACTGGCTTTGAGGATTTTCTTTCATATTTCTATGCTAAACCTCACAAGGTCTGTCAGTCTGGATGGAGACCGTCAGTGGGAAGCTCCAGAAGATGTTCGATGGGGATCAAGTCTGGAGTAATTCCCAAAGGTGTCCCTAAGCCACTTCTTTGTTGTCTCTCCTTTGTGCTTAGGAACATTGTCTTGTTGGATGATCAGCCTTTATCCTATTCAAAGGCCCAAAGCTCTCTGCGGCAGCTTTTTATTAAGGATATCTCTGTACTTTGCTCTGTTCAGCTTCCCCTCTACTCTGACAGTCCATGCCACTGATAAACAGCCCCACAGTATGATGTTGCAATCACCAGGTTTCACTATTGAAATGGCATGGTGCACGCTGGTGAGCAGTGCCTGGTTTTCTCCAGTCATGATGCTAATCATGGTCTCATCAGACCAGAGAAGCTTGTTTCTCACAGTCGGGAGTCCTTCAGACACCTTTATGCACACCTCCAAGCACACTCTTATGTGTCTTTTACTGAGGAAAAGGATTCTGTGTCTGGCTACTCTGTCACAAATCCCAGGTCAGTGGAGAGTTGCAATGATGCACATCCTTCTGGAAGTTTCTCTGATCTCCAAACAGGTTCTCTGGAGTTCAGCCAGAGTGACCACTTGGTTCTTGGTCATCTGTCTTACTAAGGTCCTTCTCTGATGATTGCTCTTTCTGGCTGAACGGCAAGCTAAAGGAAGAGTTGCAGTTGCTTGGATCTTCTTCCATTTAAGAATTATGAAGGCAGTCAAACTCTTGGGAACCCTTCAATGCTGCAGGAATTATTTGGGTAGCCTTCCTCAGACCTGTGCCTTGACACAATCCAGCCTGCAGGTAATTCCTCTGTTTCCTCTGAAACACATTGTCAACTGTGGGACCTTCTATAGACAGGTGTGTGTCTTTCATAATCATATTTAATAAATTTAATTGACCAGTGGTGGACTACAAACAAGGGGTAGAAATATCTCAGCGATGGGATGCACCTGAGCCATATTTCAAGTGTCATAGCAGAGTCTGAATGCTTTTGCCAATGGGAAATTCCGGCATCTACTCTACATTTAATACATTTGCAATTCCTGAAATCTTGTTTTCACTTTGTCAATTTGGGGTATTGAGTGTTGCTTGAAGCAGGACAAATACGAATCCAAGCAATTTTAGCATAAGGCTGAAACATAACAAAACGAAAACAGCAAAGGAGTTTGAGTTCTTTCTGAAGGCGTTATGACTCTTCTCGTTTTTGGCCTGAATTGCACTTTTTCCACTTAGCTTTTATCAGTGACCTTGAGTTGTTGTGTTGCTGAATAGCTGAAAATGAATCAGTTGGATTCCTTTTTTCTCTTTTTGTCAGCACGAGGATTGAGGGGAAGAAAGAAGTAAGGAGAGAGCAAATAGAAAATCGATAACACCAAGTCCTCAGCGGAGTCTTAACAAGCTCGTAATTACAACAGAAAGACTAAACCGGGAGATGGAGACGGAGCCATGCTTGTGTTTTGGGGCTGAATCATCACATGACGACCTATCCATAAACACTGCCTTTCGCTTACCACAGTCCATGCTCATGCCACCCACACGTCAAGCCTACATGTCCTACCTGCATCTTTATAAAACTTGACTTATATATGAACTATAACCAGCTTAGAGGTTTGAGACGCCAGGTCAATCTGTCTATAACAGTAGGAGTGCCACTGATATCCCTGAACGTACGACTCCCATGCTGCCCAGACTTAACCGTATTGACACACCAGTGTTTACCAAGGCACACTACCTACAGAAAAACATGTTGTTATGATTCCGCATGCTTTGATATTTAATGAAAAGACATTTTCAGCTTCTGTTATTGTTGTTTATAGTTAACTAGCTGTCCGCCACGGCTCCACCCACATAGTAGTGAAACAAGTCAACTTTAAGAATCAGTACAAAAAAATAAAAAGAAATGTAATTCTGGCCAAGCGGAAGGTAAGTATACTCCAGCGTCAAACATTGGCACTGTATCTGATCGTGTTCAGCTCTGACGGGAGAGCGGTCCCCACTTGGGGAGAAATGCAGGTGGCCGTGGTATCTCTGGCAATCAGCAGCTACCCTCTAAAACACACGTAGCTTTGATCTCGCTCTCAAAAACGTCAAACGTTACTCCTTAATGATCTGTAGATAATGTCTCCTGAACAAACAGATATCGCTAGCTAAGCAGAGGCAAGGTACGCACCAAAATGTGGCCAGAGGTAGAGCGACTCGAACGGAGGCTGGCTAGTGAGTGAGGAGGGCCCCGCCTGGCTCCCCACTCCTAACGTCACACTTCTCCCTCCCCTCGGCCCACAGCCTCTGTCTCGGATTAGCGCAAATATACTGCTTCTGCAAACCAACTATGATTCTTAGTGCAATGAGAGAAGTTGCAAAATCAACCGGAATGTTCAAGCAAATTATAGAAAAAAACCCGATCTAAATCCATTAAGTAGTTCTCTCGTTCACTAGCTAAGTGGAGGCAAGGTACACTCAGAGGCTGGCGAGTGATTGAGGAGGTCTCCGCTCCCCTCTCCTCGGCCCCCTGTGTGTCTCTCGGATTCGCACAAAGACATCGGTACCGCGAGCAAACTATGATGCTTAGCTCTATGAGAGAAGTCGCAAAATCAACCAGAATGTTCAAGAAAATTATAGAAACAAACTTGATCTAAATCCATTAAGTAGTTCTCTCGTGAAAAGCGGACAGACATACAGACAGACAGATGTTGAATTATATATATATATATATAGATGATAATAATAATTGTGCCATTTCTGTCCCAGTTTTGTTCTTCTTATGGACACCACTATGTCGAGTTGCCATCATTACAACACGGTTTCGGTTGTTACAGAGTGCATCTCTGCAAACACCATAATTTACATAATCGATGGGTCGATATGAATAAATCTTTATTTGAGTTTGTGGATAGTCTCAAACAATCTTAAGTGTGTGCATGTTTACTTCTTGTGGTTTAGGTTCTCTGATTTCTGATCCTTTATTTTGTCCCCTTACTACGATTCTTTGGTTGGCCTTTCAATTAGCGGCAAATGACGAACAGATCTATTGGCTCGACTTTTACTTTGTTTCTCGATTCCTCTCTGGGTCATTCTCATATCTCAATCCGCCCTCCTTAGGGTGAGGTGTAAACATCCGTGTGGCTTGGGTAGATGTGCCGCAGGACACCATTCTCCTCCTGTGTGACTCCAAGTCACAATGCCCATCGACCACAGGGGTTTAGGTAATAATGACATTCTAGAAACAATCTCAATTTTGCAGAGAATTTTCATGAAAGGCCTAATAAAAAGTAAGATGATGATCAATCAACACACAGAGATATTCACTGGCAAGAGGTGCCAACAGAGGAATAACCCAGGGGGCTGACTATCTGGGGTTACTCATAATTTTAACCAAGTAATGAAATTTATAAAAACTCATTATTTCGTTCAGATGGCACAAAGATTTTTTGGCAGCCGCAGAGAAATATGCGCAACAGACATATGTCTGTGTCATTTGTGAAGAAGATGGTTTGGCCACTCAGAGCTTTCTGTGATACTCCCAGGATGATAGAGATGCTGGAGAGGCTAGCCTCTTCACAGAGCTGGTCATTTTTCAGTCACTTTGGCACTTTTAATGATTGGTAATTACCCTCCTCCCTGCTTTGGCTACACCTTTGATTGATCTTCAGGGCCCTTTCAGTCCTTCCACAGACAGCAGTTTATCATTTGCTCCCAAAACGGGAGGGAACTAAAAGTGAATGACTGTAATTACAGCCAGGCCGGCTGAAGGGACATGGAAGGGGTTGCAGAAAGCTACTGTGAGAGCGAGGAAGAGCTGCTGTTGCGACTTGATTCCCTTTTCTAATTTTGACTACTCACACAGTTTGGACTCTAGATCTGTTACTGCCTGAGGTGTCTGCTAGATGTGTTTATGAGGTGTTTCTTCCAAGAACTCTGGTTTCCTTCTACAGTTCAGAAATGGTTTGAGCTGTGTGTTCGAAACAGGTACATGACAGTCAAAGAAAATGGTGGGAGTGTTCACGCCTGGTCCCAAAAGCCCAAGCTGCTGGGTTTCTTTGCTTTAAAGTAACCTCTTTGCTTAAATATTTATCTTATTTCCAGTACCTTCACTTATTCTATGAATTCAGAATTTATCCACAGGGGATACTTTAGCAAAATGCAATTTGTTGTTTTGCCTTTTTTTTTAAGGAAATGCATGTTTGCCCTTTAAAATGCTTTTTAAATTAATAAAGTATACCTAATTTAATCAAATCTAATCTAATAAGAACCTACAATATATCGAATTATATTGGTGAATTGTTCAAAGCACAAAATACAGGATGGGCAGCACAGTGGCATAGTGGTAGCGCTGCTGCCTCACAGTAAGGAGACCAGGGTTCACATCACGTCCTCCCTGCATGGAGTTTGCAAGTTCTTCTCCCTTGTGTCTTGTGTGGGTCTCCTCTGGGTGCTCCAGTTTCCTCCCACAGTCCAAACACATGCAAGTTAGGTGAACTGGTGATGCCAAATTGGCCCTAGTGTGTGGTTGAGGTGTACGTGTGTGTCTCTCCCCTGCGATGGACTGGCACCCTGTCCCGGGTCTGTTCCTCCCATGTGCCCTATGCTAGCTGGGATAGGCTCCTGCAGACCCCCGTGACCCTGTTCAGGACTAAGTGGGTTAGAAAATGACTGACTGATAAAATACAGAAAACCTAGGGGGATTCATACAGGAGATTCAGCAGCGACGTGATTACAGGTGGGCATATCCATGGCACAACCATTCCTGGCAGTGTATCACAGAGCAGCCTCATTCACCGACCTGCTCACTTTTACATATACTGTGCCAGTTTCGAGTCACCACTCTGACACCTCTAGAGAAAATGCACACAAACACAGGAAGAAGAACCTCTAAATTATATACAGAAGGAACCTAACTTGGCATCTGTTGTGGTGAGCTGGCAATCCTAACTGCTGCACTTCTGTGCCAGTTCCACTATTTAATTAATAAGTCAAACAAACATCAAGCAGCTTGTGACATTTCAAGTCGATGCATAGGCAACAAGCAGTGACCTTTACATGTGTACTTGTACGGCCAATCAGTACACGGCACTGTGGTGTTGTCGGATGGTACACAATTGCATTCTGGGACATTGTACTTGGATTAACGTACTTAACACATAGAAACAAATTTTTTAATTTACAATTACACAGCATTATGATTGTTTTTTCAGTATATTTTGGAATTTGACCTGTATTGTCTGCTCTGAGTGACACAGCAGTATATCAACAAACTGAGAGGCCAGTCAATATTCGTCAATAGTCATTGAATCACAAGGTGACACAGGTCCTGCCTTAAGGACATCTCTGAGGCCTATGGCATCCTGGGACATAGGACATGGATTAATGTTTAGTAATTGTGTGCATTACTCAAATATGGGCAATTTTTCATATTAGATATCAAATAAATTGTGCTTTTTTCAAAACAAATTTATATACAGTAGTGTGTTCTGTCTGACGTGATCCTATAGCAGAAGACCTTCTAATTAGGACAACCAATCAAAAATCACCAAATGTTGTTCCACTGTGGGATTGTACCCAGAAAACTTTTATGAGTTAAGAAATAAATTAGCAAAAGCCAAAACCAAACATCAAAGAGAGAACAACAAAAATTGCAACGCAGACCCAAAAACTCAAAATAAACTACAGGGCCTGACAATTCACAAAAGAAAGCACATGGTTTGCAAATACAAGGGGGAGTCAAGCTAAAGTTAGAAAATAGGATTTATTAGAAATGGAATGAACCTTAAACAAAACTGATGATGTCATTTCTCAGTGTCGTCTCCACCCTTCTCAATGCACTTGCGCCACCTGCCTGGATTCCAGCAGAATAAAAGGTTTGGTCTTGTCCACTTGTCCACTTGGTCGTGCTCCACTTTCTTCACATCGTCATCTATGTTGAATCAACAACCACCCAGATGTTTTTTTAGAGGTCCAAAAAGGTGGAAATCACACCGTGCCAAATCTGGCGAATAAGGAGGATGTGGCAATACCTCAAACTTCAGTTTCTCCAGACAAGCCTTGACATTCTTGGCAGTGTGTGTCACTCCTTGAGACAGCAGTCCCTGCTGCTTGGATCGAATAGCAGGCTTCACACTGGGCTCCAGCAATTCACAGTAACTTGCACGACTGACTGGAGTAACCCTCAGCATGTCGTGTTTGACAGTAACTCGGGTACACAAGTGGTGGCGAGGACAAGATAAAACTTTTTATTCTGCTGAAATTCAGGCACTTCAAGGCAGGTGCATTGAGAAGAGTGGAGACGTCATTGAGAAATGACAGCATCAGTTTGTTAAGGTTCGTTCCATTTTCTAATAAATCACATTTTCTAACTTTAGCTTGACTCCCCCTTCAATTTCAAGTAACCTAGAGCTGTGAAAGGTAACCTTTATATAGTCATGCTGATAATGAGATTATCTCACTGTCCCGGTGTATTGTGGGATACATTGCAATTGTAATACTAGCTAAGTAATAAGTGGCGAGTTCCGTCGAGAGTGTTTTCCTATGCAGTAACCTGCACAATGCTATGTGTCGGTGCATCTTCATATGTGACATGTCACAATTTCAAAAAATTCTTTGTATTCAACCATAATTGTGTGAGCAACACACATAAAACAGAATTCATTTTACTGCAGATAACCTGCATTACAAAGCTGCGGAAACTGCAGAAGTGTGAAGCTGGCTTATGGGAGTAATACTACCCTAATACACCTTTGAAACCCCCCAAAAATTCTTTAGTTAAATTTCACATTCCCCAATTATTGTAACAAATTTCAGTGCCAATTTCACAAAACTGTATGTGAAATAAAATTCATCCCTTTTGCTCACCACCACTGATTCGTATGATTCCATTTTTTTGCAATTTTTTATGACTTGCTCACTCTCACAAAACAGATTATGAAAAAATTGTGTTTCGTCTTAAAAACATAAATTTGTTTTTTGTTACGTGGCGAGGTCAAGCAGTGTTCTGCCCTAGAGATCACCTCTATGCACAACCAGATGCTGGACTATGGGTTGTGATGGATCTGGGTGTCCAGCAAGCCCCAATCCCAAACATGATCACACGAACACAGTCCCGGGCTCAAATAAAGGGTGCGTTTATTACACACAATACCTCCACAAATAGCAAAATCACAAACACAGGTTTTCTCTCTCTCTCTCTGTCTTTACAATACCCTCTCCACAAATCACCTCTCTTCTCACCACCGCACTGCCCTTGAGTGTAGCTCCACGTCCTCCACTCTGACTCGCCTAGAAAAGGGAGTGCATCCCCTTTTATTGTGGACCCGGGAGTGCTTCTGGTGCCAGGGCCGCTGCCCAATGGAAGTACTTCCATGCAGAGCCCCCTTGTAGCACCCATGGAACTCAGCAGGGCTGTGCTTCCGGACTACAACTCCCAGCATTCCATGCTGGTTCCCAAATGGGCACTAATATGTAGAGCTGCTGCCATCTAATGCCTGGTGGGGATTAAACATCCCCCAGAGACATTCTTTCCCTGTCCCCTTCTTTCCTCATGGCCAGGGAAGGTATTAAGCCCATGTCCAGACAGGATACCTGTCCATTTATTTGGGGCTTCCCACCCAGGTAAGAAATCATCAGTTCTGTTTGGGATGTCCGTCCATCTATTGGTGAGACTTCCTTCCCTCTTTTGGCCGGGATGCCTTTACATTCCCTCAGGGCCTCCCATCTGGGTAAGGGATTTTCCTGGTTCCTGGCCGGGATGCCCGTCCATCCTAAGTGTTACCATGTTTGATCAAAGTGCAGCAGCCCTCACATTCATTTATCACAAAGATCAGAGGATATATTACTCATTTCTTTAAAAAAACTAATTTACATTACTCAATCAAAAAACTGTGACTTGTGCTAAATGATGCTGACTCATTAAAGAATATTGCACAAAAGCTGCCATCCAGTCCTAGTCATGGAAAGAGACAATTTAAAAGGAATGCAGGCTACGCAAGGTCGACCACATCAGGAATTCAGGTTTTCACAAAGTGCCCTGTTGGGACTGTAGGTGAAAGGTGGGGTCTATTAAGGATGGATCCTTTATTTTATTTAAAGGGAAAAATCTTTAACCTTCTGGGTATGACTCTGGCTTGGAATTCTATGCAATTACGGTTAAACCCGAGTCAGACTCAGGGAGCCATGTAAAGCCACGCTTTATATTGTTACGGCTGAATAAATCTCAGGACGATATCCAGCTGCCATCAAGTGGGTAAAATAAAATCCCGCTGCAAAGGATGGTTGGGAGCATGCACTGATACTGCACTGCCGCACCCACCACACGACGAGCCACCTGGATTGGGACCCGAGTGCAGCGGGTGACACTTCAGCACCACACTAGAACAGTGTGAAGTTTTTTTATGGTGGCTGAAGTGCCAATCCTGCCAACAACCCCCAGGTTTTAACTTGTAAGTTGGAAGACCTGCTTGCAGGGCTGGATGCAGATTAACATCATGCATGTGCTTTCTGTCACTTTACGCTAAGTCTAAGGCAGAGTTTATTAAACTATTGGTCGCAAATTGCCAGCTTTTGGGTTACGTAAGGTCGCAAGTCACTGCTTTATTTAATGGGAATGGGTAATGTATGGTTTGCGTTAAAGCAATCGAAATTGCTCCGCTCTGATGGTTGTCGACGATTCACGAAGGAACACCCTAGCAGCAATTGTTCAAGGAGAACACTCATGGATCTAAAAGACACAATATTAGGTCGCAAGAAAAAAAAAAGTTTACGAAACCCTTTTCGAAAGTAACTCATGAATATTTATGAGTGGGGAGGCAAACAAAAAACCATACAGTCAGTTTTAGCACAAACTGAAACTGAACCATTGCTCAAATCGCTCCATAGTGATGGCAACATGATGGTCTTCAGACGTCAACACAGAGAGTGAAAATGATGCAAACACCACTGTAGGACCAAACCTGGGGAATTCAGTCATCGTGGCAAAAAGGCAAAATGACTGCAACCAAGTGCAACAAGAAGAAAGACGTTAGCCCCCTAAGCACCGTTCACAATGCGGCAACTGTCAATATTTGTGCAAGTCACTAAGCCTTGCACTGTGGTAGCCTATAATAACATGAGGGGGTACGTCGATCATGCCGATCAGGAACTGCCATTCTACCCTCTCACGTGCAAGCAACAGAAACAAAAGCGTGCAGAGAAACACACTTCTAATGTCCCAATTGTGACGTCGGGCTGTGAGTTAGTGACTGTCTCAAAACGGTCACACGAAGGACGTGTACTAAATCT
>JANRMT010062856.1:12805760-12809116 GCA_026402145.1 Polypterus bichir lapradei
GTACCTGCGCTCTAAAAAAACTCACAACATTACACAAACAGAGCACACAGCCCAGTCAGGACAGAAACCCATTCAATGACACACAAATACTCTGCAGAAACTCACAACATCAAACACACAAAACAGTCAGAAACGTGGACAACACACAAACACAAAACACAGGCGTGTGTGTGGTCCGCAAAAACTTCACAGCATTACACCCCAGTCAGGACAGAAACGCAATCAATGATACACTCGTACTCTGCGAAAACTCACGACATCATACAAACAAACAGACACAACACAACGAACTGGCAAACACATCTCAGAGTCAGAAAGTTGAACGCCCAAAGACACGAAACGCAGTTGTGCCCGTGTGCCGCCAAATTTCATAACTTTACACAAATAGAGCACAGCACAGTCAAAAAACTGGACTCACACGAAATCTCAGTTGGCAGACATCAACAAAAACCCAGCTGTGCACACACAAAATAAAACGTACAACTAAACACAGGCTCATAAACGCTCCTGGCACATACATTGAGCACAGAAGCCCTCACAAGTGAGAAACACACAATGGAGTACCGACATACACAAAGACGCAGCACAGATGCAGGACAGAAACCCAGTCAATGACGCACATATGCTCTGCAAAAACTCACAACATCACACAAACACACATAATACAGTCAGAAACGTGGACACACACAACCACAAAACACAGGTGTGCTTATGCTCTGCAAAAACTCACAACGTTACACAAACAGAAACAACACAGCATAGTCAGAACACAAACACTCAGCCAAAGCCAAGGTGCACACACACAAAACAGAACATACAACTAATCCCAGCACATACATTCGGCACAGAAGCCCTCACAAGTGAGAAACACACAATGGAGTACCGAAAAACACAAAGACGCAGCACAGACACAGGACAGAAACCCAATCAATGACGCACACAAGTTCTACAAAAACTGACAACGTCACACAAACAACCCACAACACTGAGTCAGAAAGGTGGACGCACACAAACACAACACACAGTGGTACCTGCGCTCTAAAAAACCTGACATCGTTACACAAACTGAGCAGGCAGCACCGTCAGAACGTTGGATTCACACAAACGTCAGCTGGCACACCAACAAGACCCAGGCGCGCACACAAGTAACAAAACGTACAGCTCCGCCATCAGCACAGAAGCAGTCACAACAGAGAGACACAATGACAGGGTGACATGAACAGAGAAACACAATGACACAAAATACAACAAATGACAACATCATCAGTACAAATACAAGATGTCATGTGGATACAAATTGCACAGATACAGGCCTTCTGGAGTCCCCCAGCCCCCCATACAAACAAGACACGAGAAGCACACACAACTCCACAGAGCCGCACACGCGCTACGCCGCCGTGCCCACTCAGCGCTTAGCCAGCACGCGCTCGCCTCTTTCTCCGCCAACTTTTATTCGATGTCTCGTCCGCACTGCTGACTCCAACCTTCGACACACAAAAGCGGCGGAGTGCAGGGGGGCTGTCCGCGGGCACGGCGCCTGCCTTCAGTGCCGCTTTGTTTCTTTACGAAGACGAGGGGGGGTGGTATACTGCGGCTCCGACTGGCCAGTCCGTGGTGTGAGGCATTCAGCACCCTGGTGACGAGACTTGTGGCCAGCAGCGCTCGCTCGCTCTGTCCGCACACCTAGGCGCCGACACACACACACACACACACACACAAATCTGTGCCTCGTTCCTCACCAAGCCCCGGATTTGCCTGTCACCTTCTTGTCAGACTGCCTGGCAGGCTGGGGAGGCGTGCCGTGACACCGCGCGGTTTGACACACCGGGCCTGCGGCGCCTGTGATCAGCGGACCTTTCACGGAGGTCTGGAAGCACGCGGCTCCTGCTGGACCGGGGAAGTGTGTATTTGGGGGGAGGTTGAGTCTTCCTCTTGGGGGTTGGTCAGGCCTCTGACGGCGTTATCAAACTGAGCTTTGATGTCAGAGGAGCAACATAGGAGGGCAACATGACATGCCAGTGCTCTACGATAGCTAAATGTGGGTGCAAAGAGGGCATCGCTCTAAATGGAGGAATTTATTTATTTGTTTTTTTAATTCAAAGAGAACCCTGAGCTGCAATTCCCAGACCTAACGTCAAGAAGATCAATCTGCTCCTAAGCTCCGGGATGAGCTTTCAGGACGGGGAAAGGGTTAAATAGTCGGCGGCGGTGCCTCTCTGTCGCCCACCGACTCTCATTCTCGGGGTGCTGCGGCTCTATCTCATCAGAAAGGCGAACGGGCAGTGCGTCTATAAATCACAGGGGGCTGGCAGGCAGATGATGAAGAATACACAGAGAAGAGGAGGAGGAAGATGAAGAAGACGGCGACGAGAGTCTGCTCGACAGACCCTTTAACCAATTCTGCAAAAAGAACAAACCTTCCACCTGCCTTTTCAAAGATGATCAATGTGGGTATCCCTGAGCCTGGCATTCAACATTTCGGAGGCCTTCAGATATGCACCCACCCCCTTCACAGTTTTGAAAGCACATTTGAGACCCCCGCCCTGCGCAAGTAGTAAAATGAATTAAAAAAAAAAAAAGCTTGAGGAGAAGGTGTTAAATGAGATTGGAGGGGATTTTTATTTTTGCTTGTCCTTCCACTTCATTACAATCCTCTAATGGCTTACTTGATTATATCAATCAGGACCCCCCACACCTCAAAGCCAGGTGCCCATTCCATGATGAACCACATCTGCTGCTCTTAATTGATGTTCACTTTTATTTCATTTTCAACACGAAGACA
This sequence comes from Polypterus bichir lapradei, assembly GCA_026402145.1. Classification (NCBI taxonomy): domain Eukaryota; kingdom Metazoa; phylum Chordata; class Cladistia; order Polypteriformes; family Polypteridae; genus Polypterus; species Polypterus bichir. Next base: position 12,808,543 of record JANRMT010062856.1, read on the forward strand.
ACACGCAGCTCTGTTGTCTTTGACAAAGTGCCCCCACTCGGCACGGCAGGCCTCAGCACTCGCACACAGCCAGGGAGAAGAAGAAAAATGAGGTGCGACCAAATTCAGTCAACACAGCGGGATTACGGCGAAAGGCACTCCGGCGCCCGCGCCCACACCCATGCCCTCCATTCTGCTTCAGCGCAGCACCAGTCACCTTGCCCAATCTTAGCTGAACGTCTTTGACAGCTGGCCAGATCCAAAACTGCTCCTGCGTCACCACCACCCCCATACCCCCCTTCAGCCTGCACCTGCCTGCCTGCACCGCGGGGGGCTTCGCGAGGAGGTGGCGCAGGTAAGGTGCAATAAGGTCGAGGAGGCCGACGCTGTTGCCGATCCACCGCCTTTCAACTTCTTGTACTCGGTGCTGCTTTCACGTCCCTGCCAAAGGCAGCGAGTCAACTCCCGGAAGGCTGCGAACTCTTACCTCGGTGACGGATCGGACTGTCAGGCTCTCCAGATGTGGCTCATCGAGCGAGCGGTCCGCGCTGCCTGGCCGGGCTCCTGCAATCCAGATCGCCACCGCCCAGCTGGT
>JANRMT010062856.1:12829116-12856478 GCA_026402145.1 Polypterus bichir lapradei
TTGCCCCCTCGTGACCCAGAAGCTATTCATGTCCCTTTCTGGTCCTTTCAGGCATCCCGGCCAGGTAAGAACCCCAGCAATCTGCCACTATATGTATATATATATATATACAGTAAATAAATACACCAAAAATAAATACTCACATCCAAGTTTAGAAAGCTAAGTCAAAAACATAGGCTTTCAGGTGGGATTTAAACGTGACCAAAACTGGTGCTGACCTAATATGAAAAGCTAGACCATTCCAAAGCTTAGGGGCAGCTACTACAAAAGCACAGCCCACTCTAATCTAAATTCAAGATCTCAGCATGACCGATAACTTCAGGTCAGAGTATGTCAATGATCGTGAAGGAGAGTACGGGTATGACCAGTCAGTAAGATAAAAGGAGGCTAAGCCATTCAGGGGCCTAAGAACAAACAGTACGATTTGAAACTCAATCCAGTAGTGAACAGGAAGCCAGTGAAGAGAAGCTAAGACTAGTGTGATGTGATGTGATTCTGTTTTTCGTGTGCCTATTAGAAGCCTGGCAGTTGCGTTCTGAACGAGCTGAAGATGAGCAAGGGATGACTGATCAACTCCAATGTATAATGAGTTGCAATAGTCAAGCTGAGAAGAGACAAACGCATGAGTTATTGCTTCAAAATCATGTATAGAAAGAAAGGGCTTGACCATAGCCAATACCCAGAACTGATAGAAACAGGCTTTAACAACGCAGTTCATTTGTTTTTCAAATTTGAGGGCATTATCAGAAATCACACCAAGTTTTTTTGCATAGGCTTTACAGTAGGTTGTTAAGAGGCCAAAATTAATTTCTGTAGCACAATAATCAGAAGGTCCGAAACACACAATTTCTGTTATTTTGTCATTTAGAATAAGAAAATGAGACAGAAGAGGCTTCCATTCTGGGACCCATTAAAAGAGTGATGGTGTTGGGAGCAGGCGTTCACCGACAAGCCAGTTCTTAACAAAGATGACGGAGATGCTTAAAACCAGAAGAGTACAGGCTTAGGAAGGGCCGGCAAAGCCAAGTCATCACAGGATGACAGACATCCAATGACTTTTTTTGAGCTTTTTGTTTTCATCATTGTATTAAGTGGGTAACGGACCCCAACCCTATTAATTCTTTGAGGGCTGAATATTTTTTTGGCTGTCTTCATGCAGGCACCGGCCGCCAGAGCTAAAGTAGGATCTGTGAAGAGAGCTCAGCAAATACGCAAAGCAAAATATTCTGTTGCGTATTATTGCTGAATTGGACTCAGACATACTACACTCCTACTTTGATGCAAGTGATCTGGAGATCAAAAATGAAAGTGATGTACCAGCATCACCTGATCGGTCCCCAGCTGATCGTTGTGCTGAACGCTTTCGTGTAGCAAACTGCAGCTGCGTGAAGATATCACTCTATATCATTATACATCAACACCAGCCTCGAAAGAGTTAAGATTTCCCTGCCGTTTCTTATTTTACAAGTGCATTACAGAGCAGCTGAAGATGGACAATCTCAAAGCCGAGATACGGGACCTACAACATGGGTTGCAGCATCGGTTCAGGAAGCACGATGGACAAAAGGCCATTACTTCTGCACCTCCATACAAGGAGGTTCATCTTCCCACAAATAATGGACAGGTTACAGCAGTGAAGGGCAGCGATGCTTGGCAGCACAGTACCCAACATCTCTGGTACACCATCTGACAATGAAGCGCTCAAGACCCCTGCTGATCTGTCTTTGCCAAAAGTCACACGACTGCAGCAGAAACTAAGACCACCCTGCTGCTTGGAAAGGTTTGCACTCCATTGCAAGGAGTGGGAGAGTGAATTGGGAGGGAGGAATGTGTGATGGCACTGAAGATGTATCAGCAGAGCCAAAAAAAAGCATTGTGGGTCAGCAGGTATAACTGGCGCCTAACAAGAACATGAACTTATGCTGTCCATGCAGCCAATATGATGAGGGAGAAGTCGGCCGAGCAGCAGGAAAACTCTTCTCACGTGGCAGGCTTTGATCATATCACATCACTGGTGACTGGCTGGGCACAATGGGCTTATTTTACAGTAAATATGCAAAACGGTCTTCAGAAAATGCAGCTTAAATGAGAGCAGAATACAGCAGGCCACTTTATTAGTGAGCCATCATGGGGTAAAAGGAGGAACGTTCAGGCAGCTCCTGGCTGATCTGCTTTCAGTTAATATTTTTGTTGACAGCTTCCAATGACTTAGCCAGAATTATGACATGTAGTCAATACTGACTGTGCACGTCCCACTGAGCCAAGAGGATGATATAAAGTCACTAATTTGTGTTTGTCAGATACGTGGTCAAAAAGCATTCATCGTATGTCATAAGGGGGGCTTGTCATTATCTCTTTAGCACACTCCAGACACACATTTGCTGAGCAAATTATTAGGAACACCTGCCCACCTGCTTTTCCATGCAGTTATCTAATGAGCCAGTCTTGTGGCAGCAGCACAAAGCATGAAGTCCTGCAGATACAGTCACGTGCTTCATATCGAACACCAGAATGGGGACAAAATGTGATCTCAGTGATTAGGACTGTGGTTTGATTGTTGCTGGCTTGAGTATTTCTGTAACTGCTGATCTCCTGGGAATTTCATACCCAACACTCTCTAGAGTTTACTGAGAATGGTGCAAAAAACAAAAAACATCCAGTGAGCAGCAGTTCTGTAGATAGAAAAGCCCCGTTGATCAGGGAGGTCAGAGGAGAATGGCTAAATGGGTTTGACCCGAGAGAACGAATCCTGTAACTGAGATAACCACTCTGTGTAACTGTGGTGGGCAGAAAAGCATCTCAGAATACACAACACGTCAAACCCTTGAGGCGGATGGGCTACAACACATCAAGACCACGTTGGGCTGCACTGCTATCAGCAAGAAAAGAAAGCTGAGGCTGCAGTGGACACAAACTCACTAATACTGGACAGACGATGACTGAAACAACATAACCTGGCCTGATGTATCTCAATTTCTGCTGAGGCACACAGATAGTAGGGTCATAATCTGATACCAAGAGCATGAATCCATGTACCTAAGTTTCCTTGTTGTCTACGGTCCAGGCTGGTGGAGGTATAACTTTGGTCCTCGTTATTTCTAATCAATCATTGTTTGAATGTCATGGCCTATCTGACCACATGCATCCCTTCATGGCCACCATTTACCCATCTTCTACTGGCTACTTCCAGCATAATAATGCAACATGTCACAAAGCAAACGTCATCTCAAACTGGTTTCATGAACATGACAATCTTCAAAGGCCTTCTCAGTCGCCGAATCCGAATCCAACAGAATAACTCTGGGATATGGTAAATTCACAGACAAATCTGCACAAATGTGATGATGCAATCATGTCAACATGGACCAGAATCTCAAAGGAATGTCTCCAGCATCTTGTGGAATCCATGCCACGCAGACTTGAGGTTCTTCCGGGAGCAAATGGAAGTCCTACCCAGAATCTGCTCAGCAAGCAAACATTAAAGTCTGCCACCTGGAACACTGCAGCCAGAGTAACGTTGCTTTCAAATGGATCCCTGCGGCAACCACTTCCAAATTTACAGTAGAGGTCCGTACCGTCCCATCTCGACTCACTTCTCCAACGTGGCCGCCCTCCTCTTGTATTCCCTACCTAAAGTTTGTGCACCACTCTGTTCTTTCTCTCATCCTTCTTCCAGAACTCCATGCCTTTTATTCCTCCCAAATCAATCTAACCCCTGGCATACACCAGCACCTCTTCATCTTGACTGTGTCATAGACGATTACCGAGGGCTGTTTTCGAAAGATAACATTTCATAAAAGGCTTGACTTTGAAAGCAGATGCAAAGAGCAGAAGGCCTTTTCATGCATGGAAAAGCCCATAGAAGAGCAAGGCAGATCTGATAGCGCAAGTCCATTCCTCACTAAGGATGAGACAGAAAACTGTTCTACTTTATAAAAGCAGAATAAAGCTTTTCACAAAAGTGGGCCATTAACAATAAACTCTGCTTAACTCATCAATTCCGTGTTTCTGTGGCACTTCCAACACAGAGATTCAACTTTATAACTCGTTACTCAGCAGCCGTCCTCTGATTTACTGTATAGCAGTGTTCTCATGTGTGACATGTCAGGTCATTTCTGCCCCAGGGTGTGGTGCTGTGTGTTAGGGGTCCATGACACTACAAGGGCTTTATTAAAAACAGGCTAAAAACCCTCTAAAGCAATGTGTCCGTGGGGCGCTCAGTGGGGAAGCTAGCGGATTGCATGTTGTGATAGACGGTCGGCAGCTCAATCTGGCCGGGACGTCCCGGAACGGGAAGAGTGGAGAAGGACAGCATTTCTAGGACACTGCCTCCCCCAGGACGCTAGGTGGCAGCTCCCCTGGACGTTAACTGTACTCCAGATTCCCGCAGGGCATCGTGGGACATGGAGTCCATTTTCTCAGCCCTGTTGGGTGCCGTGGGTGCCTACAGGGGGAGCTCATAAAGGACCTGGGGACTTCTGCTTTTCCTATAACCCGGAAGTACTTCGGAGTCACGAGGATGGAAACCCACAGTACTTCCGGGATGCTTGAGGAATGATGATGTGGCATTTGACCTGGAAACAGAGGAGAAGCACTTCCGGGTCAAGGAATATAAAAGGACTGTTTGAGACCCAGCAAGCTGAGCCAGAGTTGGGAGGGTGTGTGACGGAGCTGCTGGGAGTGGAGGATTGTATATTTCTGATTATTGATTATTGATATTGGAGAATTGTGGTGAGTGTGGTGCTTTGTGCACTTTATTGGAGAAAATAATAAAAAATTCTACTTGGTGCTTTTATACGTGTGTCCAGGACGTCTGTCTGTTGGGTTTCACGGGCAACAGCACCCCCTAGTGTCCACAATGTTAATGTGCAGGCATGATAGGCTTGGCTATTCCTCATTGACCCTCCATAAGCCATTAAGCAAATCACCCACAAAAGTATAAAAGGGGTCTGAGTGGGGAAAGAAAAGAGGAATGGTTGAGAAAGAACAGGAAGTAATGAAAGACAGACTTAAGGAAGTAAAATTAAGAGAGAGGTTTGGTTTGAAGCAGAAAGAGAGGATCAGGAGGGTGAGCCCATGCGGTGGAGTAGGGCAGTCAGGTTGCCCTGCGAGGAACCAAGAGGAATGGCATTCCAGAGATGGGTACGCAGGGACAGGGGATGTCGAGTGCTCCAGGGATCCTGTTGGTGTGAACAATAAGAAGACACAGAGAAACCATTAAGGGTTGGGGGAATTCCCCATATAATATCTGGCTTCGTTTCTCGGTTAGAAGAATTTGAAGTTGGGTCATAAATGGCACAATAAGACATTCAACAGAGGCATTGAGTTTTCTGAGGCATTTTATAGAGACAAAGAAGTAGGATAAACAGCAGACCGAATTGAGTTGTCAGGAAATGAGAAGATGGAAATGACGTCTCCTTCGGTGGATGGGGAGACGTCTTTAATGAAGTCATTGGGACTGGAACTGATGAGATTGTTATGGGACAGAGGTGACGTCTTGGATACCGCAACCCGGAAGCAGAGAGATTGTGGAGAGCCAGAAGTATTGCGGTCGCATGGAATTGAGGTATTTTACGTCTCTTGTTCTTCTGTTTTTCTGTTGATGAGAAGAAAAAAAAAACATTAGTACTCTGTCCTGATCCCACATCGTTTGTATTTTCACACTTGTTTGGGACCTTTAACTGCACCCTAAGAGTGCATGTGTGACAAGGGTGATTCTAATGGGGGGGGTCCCGAGTTATGATGTATTACTTAACAATGAAGGTGACTGCGGCCACCTCCCTCCCCAGATCTGTCACCTCTGGATTTCTTCCTTTTGGGTTAGGGTTAGAGTTAGGGTTGAAAATGAAAAGTGTACAATGTGGCATATGGCCGGTCGTTTATCCCGGCCAATACCCCCAGGCCGCCAGATGGAGCCCTCCCTGCAGCATGGAGGTGCCCCGAAGACCAGCAGGGAATCCTGGACAATGGAGTTTTCATCCACAGCCCTGCTGGATACCACAGGGGCCGCTAGATGGAGCTGCAGTGAGGAGCAAGGACTATTATTTGCCCTACGCCCCGGAAGTACATCCGAGTCTCATGAACAGGAGGAATGACGTGCTTCCGGAGTGAAGAAACAGACTTTTTATTTGACCCAGAAGTGATAAGAGATCACATGGACTGGGGATTGGAAACACTTCCAGGTCAGGGAATATAAAAGGACTCTGGGAATTCCCAGACGATGAGCTGAGCTTGGTGGAAGGGTGGCAACGCGTCTGGGAGTTGGAGGATTATTGATTATTTGTATTGGTTAATGAGTATTGTGGAGAGGAGGGTGCTTTGTGCACTGTGCAGTTCAAATAAAATAATAATTTGGACTTTTATCTGGTGTCTGATGTCCTGGTCAAGGGTTCAAGGGAGCTATAGCGCCCCCTATCTGTCACAACAAGAAGAAGCCTCGTACCCTGGAACAATTACAGCGAAACACTGAACAGGAAATTGCTGCCATCACCCCTACAATACTTGCGAATACCTTTTTGAATGTGGAGCGCCATATCGATCTGTGTTTGCAAGAAGAAGGTGACCATTTCCAACACCGAATGTGATTGGATCATTTACACAACTATCAAGGTATGCACTGTGTTTATTTTGTTTCTATCGCCTCATTATTACGTAGCACATCATAACTTGGAGCCCACTAGAATCTCTCTCAATCTCTGCAATTTTAGTGCTGATTTTAGCCTTGGTTTGAATCAAGGAGGATAAAGGAGCATTGGAATCATCGGATGGAAAGATTCTCTAATCAGATTGGACGGCCAGCACTGACTCCATTATAGAAAACCCAGCAGGGGGTAGGTGGCCAGTTGACCGAGTTCTCCAGGACTCCAACTGTGTCTGATTTCCCATTTCAGGTTTAGTCTCGACCATCGTCAAATGTCCATAGTTCATCAAGTAATTAATGGTCAGATACTGTTGGTTTCCATTTATGTTTAATCAGTTTTTACCGCGTTCTTTGTGTGTTTTAGCAAATCTGCATTTATATTTGTACCGGGTTCTGTGTTTAAGAATTAATATCACCTATACTTGTATTTTCACTGAGAATTGTTAGCTCTCTTCACTTTCACTCAGTGAAGAGCGCAATTCAAAAATGAGTTGCATTGTGTTTATGTATTTACTGATTTACTGATTTATGGGTGGGTTTCGTCTCCCTCGATTTTACCGGAATATTTACAGTCAACTGCACTGCAATGCAATACTGTTCCTCACTAAGGATGTGACAGAAAACTGTTCCACTTTATAAAAGCAGAATAAAACTTTTCACAATAGTGGGCTTATTTACAATAAACTCTGCTTAACTCATCCCCCTAGTTTTTCTAAAGAGGGTTTATGGATGAGTTAATTTATGTGGCTAACTGGCTGGTTAATATTAGCTACAAGATTATGTTAGCAGAACAGGTTGAAAATATTAATGAGGGGCTCTCAAAGTGGGGTCTACTGACCAGCAGTGGTCCACACATGTAGTCGAGTAGAGTGGACAAAGAAAAGGAAATAAATACGAAAAGTGAGAGTTTTGGTGTGTGTGGGTAGACAAAGTCGCTTCGCTCGGCCTCCGCACTCGCCAACTGTGAGACAAGTTTCTTCACGGCGAGGCTCACACCTGGCAGCAAAGGTTTCTACTCCGGCTTCTCTCTTTAGCGTGTGGGCAGGCAGCAGAAGTGCACCACATTTGAATACGTTCAAAATGCCGGTGATGAGTAACTCAGGTTTCTAATAAGCTTAATTTGCCACATAACAGCCCACTGTTTCTTCTGTCCCAATTAAAGCGCCTCCATCACACATCAATTAGCCTCGTGTGTGTGAGCGGCCTTCCTAGACACCAGCGGAGACGACAGGAGCGGCCGCCTCAGGTTAATAGCTGCCAAGGGATTATGACAGACGGCAGCTTTTCAAATGAACTGCAGTTCTGCTCCTGCGGCAGCAATGCGCTCATATTGGTGATTCTTTTCCTCTTTTTAAAAATTGGATTGGGTTTCAGTGCTTTAATACAATGGGGACAAGTGATCTCCTCTCATTAAACCTTGAGACAGACATGTCTGAATGAACAATTAAGTAAGAGGCAGCCACCAGCCCTGCCAGTCTTGCCACTTTCAGCTTCCACCCTGAATTTGCAAGCCAAATGAAGGCCTGGGAGCAACGAGATAAGTCATCTCCTGCATTCATCTGAAGCTTCCCTGCTTATCTTTTGTCTCTGTTATGCTGTCGGATTCCAAACCCAGAATGCAATGGGGCCTATGGAAAGTTATGTGAATCCGAGACAATCAGCAAATCAAATCAACATATAGGTGTGTGGTATATTCGGACCTGGACACAGACAGGCAGACACCGAATGTCTCCATACAAACACGTTTATTCTTCTGCTCTCTGCAGAACACAATCACAGTTCACTAATCACCAATAATACAGTCCTTTAGACTTCCTTCTGTTGCCTCCATTCCTCCCTTTGCAAACTTCGTCCTCCTCCTCCCGACTCTGGCTCCCCGAATGGAGCGAGGCAGCTTCTCTTATAGCACACCCGGAAGTACCCCAGGTGCCCCACAATTAGCATTTGGCAGCACTTCTGGGTGTGGTGGAAATGCTGCAGACCACAGTTCTGGAGCTGTCCAGGTGCCCCCTGGTGGTGGCCACGTACCCCCACAGGGTTGAGTTTCCAGGCTCAGTGGCCCCCACGTAATCCAGGGAGGCTACCCTCTTGTGTTCATGGGAATGTACTGCCCCTCTCCCGATTCTTTCCTTCTCCTTACCTTCAGGTGGTATTCAAAGAGTATTATGGTCAGCTGGCACCTACTCAGATGATGTGCCCTATGTCATGCCAGGGTGAGTTTTTTGGCGGGCACTCCAGCTTTATTCATACATCCCACAGAAGTATACATTGAGTTAGCAGGTAAGTTAGCTGACTGTGTGCATGGCCTTGTGTTGGACTGCCATTTTCGGACGTGTTGGTCCCACCTTAAGCCTGGCACTCCTTGTATAAGCACTGACTTCCTACATTCATTGAAAGGGATCTGCAATGCAGACTCTGCTTTGGACCTCGTCCAGTTTGTCCTATTAGCGAGGGCACCAGGAGAAAGACGTAGTCAGAAACAGGCAGAGGTAAAAACCCAGAGATCGAGCCAACCAAATCGTCAAAATGCAAAGGATGAGAAATGAAAGCATGAAGTCAAATAATGGGAGATCAAAAATAAATAAATCACAGGGAAAAAAGACACCGAAAGCCTTTTATGATCCTAAACTTAATTGCCTCAATATAGTTTTGAATGCCCTTTAAACCCGTCACCAATTCAGATGTCACCAGTGTGGCATCTCCCACTAAATACTGGGATGCTCCCATGGATAGGAGGGACACAAATAACACAAAATGGCGACATTTATCAGGAATCAAGATAGCATTGCAGTAAACAAAAATAACAATTCCCTGCTGGAGTGTTTTCCATTCTGTACATGCGACTTTCACCCGAAGTTCTGCTGGAGGTGCAGACAAATCATTCGCAGATGTTCCTTCCTTTCAACCATTGCTGCTGGGATATGTTCTAATTCCCTATATCATGGTATACGAAAATAGATGATGATTCTATTTAAAGCAAAAGAAGTATGAAAAGTAAAGATTGCAGCATTTATAAAATTTTGTATATTCATTTTCTAAGCTCATTTATTTCTGTTATGTGTAATATGAAATGGAGCATGCTCTGTGAGTTTGTGAAAGATCAAAGGACCGGGCGATGACAGCACAGTGTTTTGTCACAGAGAGAGATCCCACCTCATCTATTATATGCAAATTTTAACCTCTACCCTTTTAACTATTAGTCAGGTGTCAGGATCCAATATCTGTCACTGACACACTGAACACAGGCAGGCCAAACCAGGAGTGACTGCACGTCTCATTTATCATTAACTTACTCAGTGACAGCAAACAGAGTGTGTGGCACCCAAGCAACTTTTCAAGTAACTTTATATTCACTCATTATAAACATTAACCATACATTCACAAAATGTGCCTACAGCTGAAGCATGGCAAATAAACATGGGTGTGATATTCACCCCAAATACAACCTGGATGTTGTACTCATAGCTGCAGACTGAAGGCAGCTGATGCCAATAGACTGGACAGGCTGATTAAGAGGGCTGCTTCAGTTCTTAGAGTTGAACTTGAGATTCTGGTGGATGTGTCTGATAGGAGAAAAAAGCTCTGCATCATAAGCAATCGCTCTCACCCCCTGCATGCCTCCTTGGTGGAACATTGAAGAATACACAGTGTGAAAATAAAGACAAACGATTATAAAGGTTTGGGGTTTCCAGCCCCGTATACTGTAGAAAAATGATTTGCAATAATTATAGTTTGTCAAAACAGTACACAATTGCACCATACAGTTGACAGTCAAAATGGCGGAGTGGGGGATATTTATGAAGAGGGACCGGAAGTAGAGAGAGGGGTATGCTGGGAAGGAGCTGAGATGGATGTTGGGATGGCTGACATCATCAGGAGTTGACAGAGGAAGGGCGGAAGTGGCGATGCGTGGTTAGTGAGTCAGGCAGAGTCATGGCGGCGGTGCGTCTTTCTTTCTGCAGGAAATAAAGAGAGAAAGGTTGGTACCCCGGCATTCCCTTCTGGCATACGACTTTACGATACCGTTTAGGCGATACCATTTAGGTTTAGGCCCCGGTGCAGGGCTGAATAACACAGGAGATCCTTTCTCCCCATGGCAAATGAACTCTTTAACTTCTCTCCTTTCTATAGGGGTTACCTAGGAATTATCAGTAATACCATTCTCTCATCTACAATAATCTGATATGTGCACTTGGTAAATTATTAAATATATGACGCATAGTATTCTCCCCTCCCACCTTAATTATATTTTGTCTGTTGTTACTATTTTTGTTATTATTATTATTGGCCCTATTTTCCTATCTCTGTCAATTTTTACTTCTGCCAGCTATTTAATTTATTTTAATTTGATTCCATTATTGATAATTTCTATTATTTTGTATTTTTTCTTTTCTTGCATTGAGTATGTTGAAGGCGCAAGAATATCGGGATCAGTAAAGGTTTATCTTATCTTATCTTGTCTTAACTCATCTTTTCTGATCTTGACTTTCCTTATCTTATCTTTCCTTAGCCAGCTTCATCTTAATTTAGCATGCCTGTCACATCTTGCCTTACCTTATCTTATCTTGTCTTATCTCTCCTTACCTTGTCTTTTCATATCTTATCTTATCTTACCTTATCTTATCATGTCTTGTCTTATCTTATCTTTCCTTATCTTGTTATTCCTTGCCTTGCCTTTCTTTATCTTGCTTTGTCTTATCTTATCTTGTCATGTCTTTCCTTATCTTGGCTTTCCTTATTTTGTCTTTCCTTGTCTTAGTTTATCTTATCTTTACTTGCGCTAACCTTTCTTGCCTTTCCTTATTTTGCCTTATTTTACCTTGACTTACCTCATCTTTTCTTGCCTTTCCTTAACTTATCTTGCATTATCTCGTCTTACCTTAACCTTATCTTAACTTATCTTGTGTTTAGAGTATGGACACCCAATATGTCTAGCACTCAGGTCTAAGGTTCTTTTGCATCAGAGAATGAGCTGGTCAGTCTGTCTGGCAGGGCCTCTGGCTGCAATGGCTGAAGTGGAACTAGGATTGTCCATTTGCTCCAGAACTTATATCTTTTTTTGCACTTCCTTACAGTATTTTTGGGCCAACATGGCATCAAACACTTGTTTCTCAAACAGTCCCTCAAACTGATGTTTACTAGATTGTCTTGACCACTTTTGTAAGTTGATTTGGAAAAAAAAATGACTACTAAGCAAAAAGAGTAAGGACTGACACCCCTCAAGCAGTCTTGTCAAGGTCCTACCTTTCTTCTCAAATCTTCCATCATTCAGTGTTTTTCCGATGACATCAGTCTCACAGGACATACCTTGTGCTTTTACACCTTCAGCCCACACTCTTCACTGGTTCTAGTCAGTCATGCGGCAAGTCAAGCAGCTCAGCACATCTTATTATAGAGTAAATTCTAGAAACAGCATAATTAACCCTAAACTTTCCTATGTTTCTCTAGCACATGCTTCTATCACTATTTTATTATATGTCGAATCACTACATTCATAAGATAAGGATACACACACATTACAAAAATATATATATATATTCAATAATCCAAGGGGCTTAGCACCAAAGTGTTCTTGTTAGCATCTTTGAGCCACCTACTACGTCTAAAGGAGCAGTAAAAATGAGAAAGCAATCTTCAGTCCAATGAGGGGATACAGATAGATGTGGGCCACCATTTTAAATAATGGTGTTATGTCTTATCCTAAAAAAGACAGATTGAGAAATTAGGATGACCAAGAGAGAAAACGTACTGACAGAAAAAAGCAGTCATTAGACATGTTATGAGCAATGATCAGGAGAAAAATATTTTGGTCTAAAACAGTCAATGATTGGTAGCAGAAGTCAGAAAGAAAATCTACAAAGTCAAATTACTAACCAAAATGTTTGGTGTTCAAAAATAAGAAGCAAAAAAAAATCACTAATGAAAATGCAGTCACCACATTGCCACAATGATGTCCGCAGCCAAAACAAAATGGCAGTTCAAATGGCATTAAATAAGTTAGAAACTCTTCGGGGAAGTTTCTGATCGAGAAATAAAGTGCACAATTGAATTTCTTAGGTCTGAAAAACTGCCAGAAATTGTTAAGATAAATTTCATTCCTGGTAGGAGGTGCACAAAAATTCATAACGGGCTCAAGCACACCAATTTGCCACACAGACAAGTTGGAAGTGATTTTTTTTTTTTTATAAAGACCCCAGAAGAAGGGGACGTGAGCCAAAAGAAAAGCAAAGATTCAGCAAAAATGCACAAAAAATCATAACCCTAAATCGTTGTTAAAATTCTTTATATACAATGGTTTGTTTAGTAACAAGAATTAAAGAAATACACACTAATCCATACATACATTATCCAACTCGCTATATCCTAACTACAGGGTGACGGGGATCTGCTGGAGCCAATCCCAGCCAACACAGGGCGCAAGGCAGGAAACAAACCCTGGGCAGGGTGCCAGCCTACCGCATTACACACTAATCTCTTTGCCTTTTTCTCTACGAAGTTGGATGATGACGAAGTTCTCAGCACGACCTCTGTGTTGCAAAATCAATGATCTGGAACTGCCATCGTCTGCAACACAATAGCAATGATGTCAAAAAAGATGCAAAATTATTATAACTGATTTAAGTACCATAAGAAAATCAAAATCTACATATTCCAAAACCTTTGCTAAAACACAACAGAAGAGCAAAAAAATGTAATTGCAAGCATGTCATAACAACTGTATGTTCTCCTCGACATTAAACAGCATTGCAGTGGAACCCCAGCCTTTTTTCAGCTCCGTTATGTCTTATGTTTGTTTTTTTTTTTTTTTTTTTTTTTTTTTTTTTTTACACAGGGTAACACAGTATTCTTTCTCTGTGTTTGAAAATGTTTCCTCTGGGAATTGTAGCCCATCTATAAAAAGTAAACAACAAAATGGTAGCTGGGATCCATGCTTGGGTGTAATGTCATCCAGCATCCACAAGAGGGCTGCAATGTCCAATGAACAAAGGCGACAAGAAGCACAAAGAAAGAGAGACACAAGGGCTAGGATGTCTGAACAACAAAGGCAAAACATCTACAAAGAAAGGTGAAAGTAAGGTCTAGAACATTGTCGGGCAACCGGTGCGCAGTGTGCCGTGGAATTTTCTAGGGGCGCCGTGAAAACTTTTGTAAAATATTTAAAACTGCTAGTGTTTTTAAACTTTTGGTTGATTAAAAAGATAATGTTTAAAAAAAATATTTTATGTTGGAAAAACAGATAACGGAACACTTACGGAAATGAAGTCTAAGAAGAAGTCAAATGATCGACAAGGAAATGCGCGTCTGTCTTTCGAAAATTGATCCTCGCATCAATCTCATATGTGCTGAAAAACAATCTCAACATTCTCATTAATTAAATTTAAGATTTATCCTTTGATTCCTTTATTAATAAAGTGTCTTTCAAACTTGTAAAATGAACTGTTTTTATTGGCGATTGTCCATAGATTGCGTCGTCATGACTTTATTTATGGGCAGTCCCTCAGGTGCGCCTTGAAAGAAAATTTTTGGACTTACTGCACCAGAACTCGAAAAAGGTTGCCTTTCACTGGTTTAGAATGTCTGATGAACAAAGGCAACATAAACCATAAAGAAAGATGGATGGAAGGGTTAGAATGTCCGATGAACTCAGGCAATAGGTCGAACAAAGAAAGTGGGATGTAAGGGCTAGAATGTCTGGAGAACAAAGGCAACAGAATCTACAAAGGAAGGTCTAGATTCTAGACTCTAGAATGTCCACTAAGCAAAGGCAACAAAACCATAAAGAAAGATGGATGCAAAGGCTTCAATGTGTAATGAACAAAGGCAATAAAAATTACTAAGCAAGATGGATGTCAGTGCTGCAGTGTCAATTGATCTTAGACAACAAGAATCACAAAGAAAGAGGGATATAAGGACTAGAATCTCTGAAGAACAAAGGCAGCAACATCTACAAGTGAAGGTGGATGTAAGGGCTAGAATGTCCACTAAACAGAAATAACAAAAAACATAAAGTACAATGGAAATAAGGGATTCAACGTCCAATGAAAACAGGCAAGAAGAAGGACAAAGAAAGAGGGATGTGAGGGCTGCAATGTGTGATGCACCAAGGCAATAAAAACTACAAAAAAAGATGGGTGTAATGGATAGAATGTCTGATGAACAAAGACAATACGATGCACAAAGAAAGATGGATGAAGGGCTGCAATATCAGACAAAAAAAGCTCAACAAAATCTATGAAGAAAGATGGATGTAAGGGTTACAGTGTCTGAGGAGCAAAGGCAACAAAATCTACAAGGAAAGATGGAAGTAAGGGCTAGAATATCCACTAAACGAAGACAACAAAAACCATAAAGAAAGACTGATGTATGGGTTAGAATGTCTGATGAACAAAGGCAATAGAATGCACAAAGAAAGATGGTTGGAAGGGCTGCAATGTCTGAAGAAAAAAGGGCAACAAAAACTAAGAAAGATGGATGTAGGTGTTAGAATGTCCGATGAACAGAGACAATTGGATGCACAATGTGGGATGGATGCAAGGGCTGCAAAGTCCAATGAACATAGGCAATAAGAAGCACAAAGAAAGAGGGATGTAAGGGCCAGGGCCGGATTAAGGTGGGTGCTATTGATGCTGCAGCATTAGGCCCATTCCTGAAATAGGCCCAGATGAAAACAGACAAGAATTTTCCAGAAGCTGAACAGTTTTCCTTTGTTATATTAACCTCAAAATAATTCTTAGAATGAAATTTGGAATCCGACTTTCGGACGCCTAGACACAGCGTTACTTATTATACAGTTACTATTGTTCTTTGTGCTGTGACATAACTATAACGTTGTTGTGTTTATTGTTAACCGAAGATTTCAAGTTAATTCTTTCAATTTTACGTTAAAAAGTTTACTTAGTAATTTAGCTGTGTTTTTTGTAATATCTTGGGGATTCTTGCCACTTTATTATTGTTCAGTAAGTGCCACGTAGTAAATTTTTCACCTTGAAAGTTAGTTGTACAGAAAAAATCGATGGCTATTTAACAACGAACACAAAGGCAACACAATCTACAAGGAAAGATGGAAGTAAGGGCTAGAATATCCACAAATAGAATGTCTGATGGACAACGGCAATAGAATGCATGAATAAAGATGGTTGGAAGGGCTGGAATGTCCGATGAACAGAGGCAATCGGATGCACAAAGTAGGATGGATGCAAGGGCTGCAACGTCCAATGAACATAGGCAACAAGAAGCACAAAGAAAGAGGGATATAAGGGCTAGAATGTCTGAAGAACAAAGGCAACAACATCAACAAAGGAAGGTCTAGATTCTACACTCTAGAATGTCCACTAAGCAAAGACAACAAAACCCATAAAGAAATATGGATGTCAGGGCTGCAATGTATAATGAACAAAGGCAACAAAAACTGCAAAGCAAGATGGATGTAAGGGTTATAATATCCACTAAATGAAGACAACAAAAACTATAAAGAAAGGCTGATGTATGGGTTAGAATGTCTAATGAACAAAGGCAAAAAAAAACACAAAGGAAGATGGATGTAAGTGCTAGAAAAGTCACTGGACAAAGGCACAGAACCACAAGCAAACGGCTAGAACCTCAGAGGAACAGAGGCAATAAGATGCACAAAGAAAGATGGGCATAAGGGTGAGCAAATCCTGTGAACAGAAGTTCCCAAATGCATGACTTACCATTGTAAGCCATGCTACTTTCAGATATTTCGTCAGACTGACTGGGGGCTCAGGAAGAAAGACTGAGTTATGTGAGTACAGTCCGGAGTTCTCCTCAGCTTTGTGTCACATACCTCTAGTGTAGGCTGTGACATTTCACAACCCTGGAAAAGTCAAGGACAGGAAGTAGCTGGACATGTCTACCCTATTGCCACCAGCAAATGCAATGAGGTGCATCAAACTGCCTTACCTTGTCAAACTGGTATGTGTTTTGTTAGAGGAGTCTCACTGCTGCTGTTGAATTCTTCCTTGTGTGGTTCATCAGAGACCATTTCTTTAATCTGACAATATGGCTTTTTTAAAAGCCATTAGTGGATCCATACAAAAGTAGGCAAAACCACATGCTTCCATTTTTTTTTTAAGTTCCCTTTTATTTATAGCAACCACAGACACACAGGCACAGAGGAAGGAGAATAGCAGAAAGCAAATGAAACAACTGGACAGGTTAATTGTATTCATTTATGTAGGGTGAATGCCAGCTTCCAGTGCTCTCAAAGCAGACTCAGCCTTTATCACAGACCCCACACATTCTACATAAATACATTTTGTCCATTCTTTTTATTCACCTGTTTGGATTCTATTTATATAAATTATGAAAGGTTTGAGAAAAGAAAAGAGACCATTCAGACCATTAGGCTTCTTTTGTTAGTTAATAGCTAAGCTGTCCCAACATCTCCTCTAGCTTTGTAACTGCCTGCAGAGAGAGGCAGAGATAGTTCCTTTTAACGAAAGATTGGGAAAAAAGTCACAAACTGAGTGAAGTTCATATCCAAAACTTCAACCGTGCTTTTTACAGAAGACAGAAACCACATAGTAAAGTTAAAAAGGAAAAGCAAAAAGTCTATAAACTGTGTCAAAAGTATGACACACATAAAGATATTGTGAGAGATGGCTGGCAGTTTATCCCAGACAACACCTCCAGGCCGCTAAATGGAGCCCTACTGGATACTATGGGTGCTGCCAGGGGACACTATAGGGAGGCACAGGGATTTATATTTTCCTTATAGCCCGGAAGTACTCCCTAGTCATGGGGACGGAAGAAATGAAGTACTTCCAGGCTGAAGAAAAAGAAGAGTTTTCATCTGACCCGGAAGTGCTATGGAATCACATGGACTGAAGGACAGAAGCACTTCCGGGTCGAGTACTATAAAAAGGACTATGGGAAACCCAGCAGACTGAGCCGGAGTTGGGAGGGAGTGTGACGGAGCTGCTGGGTGGAGAGGAGGACTGATTTATTGTTGATTATTGATTTATTGTTGTATATTGTGGAGGTGGAGGTGCTTTGTGCACATTATTTAAGAAATTAAAATTATTTCTGGGACTTTTTACCTGGTGTCTGGACGTGTTGTCTGTGGGTTTGGAGGTGTGACAGCAACCCCTAGTGTCACAATATCCATTCTCAGTTTCCAGGGAGAGTGCAGAGTGAACCTTTATGCCATTAACCCCTGTGGCGGTCGGCCAGGATGCCCCAACCATGGAAGCAGGGGAGAGAGTATTTTCCAGACAGCTTCTTCCCTGGACCATCAGAGGGGCTTCCAGCAGAGCCATGGGTTATGAGCATGGAAGCTCAACACTGCTGGGTGGGTCTGCGGCTCCGAAAGAATGGCTGGGTTTTAAATAATCCATTGGCCATGTCAGTCTTCATGGGCGCGCTTGCACATCCGCTGGGAGTCAATGAGGTAATTGGGGTGAGATGCACCTGCACGTGAAGGGGTGATGTTTCCCAATTGCTTCATTGGCTTCCTGTGGTGCGTGATTGAGATTCTGCACAGACAGAGCCATATAAGTACGGGCCGGCAAAGGAGATTGAAAAGGAAATAGAGGAAAAAGACAAAAAAGGGAGGGAGGGATTTTAGAGACAGAAGAAGGCAGGAGGCGGGAGTGAGCGAGAGCAGGCAGCTGGGAGGAGAGCCCCTTAGGAGGAGTGTTTGGCCGACACTCTGTGGGGCAGTAGGAAGCGGTCACTCCATCTGAGCAGTTACAAAGAACAGGAGTGACCGGGAGTATGGTTCGGCTTGCCGTGTAAGGCCGAGGAGGCAGTGGGAGTCGAGGAGGCTTGGGATGGAGTGCCCCAGTGTGACCACCCTGGTCGCTGGGGACCCAAGTCTCAGTCCGGTGGGAGCTGTACATAACCAGCAGATGAAAGGCTACTGGACCAGTTTGGAAGGCAGCCGCACCTGCTGAAAGGGGTAACTCCCCTGTTGCAAGGCCCGTATGGGATGAGCAGGGGAGCCGGCAGTTAGAAGGAAGAAGGCACCGGGTTTTTTTTAAAAAGGGACAGCTTCCAGCCCGTTGATTTTTAACCTCGTTTTAAAGGATTTATTTATTATGGATTTTAACTTGTGGTTTTTAGGGATTAGTTATTTATGGATCTATGGAGAACTGCATTATTTATTTGGACACGGGTTTTGTTATTGTTTGTAATGAAAGCACTTTTGCACTTTGCACCTTCCCCTTGGTCCCAGTGTGATTTGTCTTCATTGCACAGCTCATCCAGTTACATTACCAGCAGTATTTGGGTTCAAGAGGCTCCCAAATGGGAGCATGGAGCAGGACCCACATGCCACATGGGCTGGACGGGAATCCTGGCCTGGAGTGGGAGCAGACCGGGAAGGAAGGACCGGAAAGGGTGGACAGACAGCCCATTAAAAAGAAAAGATATCGCTGGGGTTTCTTACTCCCCCAGCACGCTAGATGGCAGCAGCCTTGGCTATTGGCGGCCAGTGGGAAGTCAGCAGGGCATGCCGGGAAATGTAGTCTGGCAGGGCAGCCCTGCTGGGGTTACGGGGTGCCGCAAGAGGGCGCTGCATGGAGACAAGCTCCCTACTGTGATGGACTTCCACGTGACCCGGAAGTACTTCAATCGGGCGATCACCCTGGCATCGAAAGTACTCCCGGGTCTGTAATAAAAGAGACCACACTCCCTTATCCAGGTGAGTCAGAGCTGGGGCGCCTAAACGCTTGCAGGGCCTTATTTGGCAGTACTCGGGAGTGCTGCTGGAAAAAGGTTGTTGGGCACCTGGAGTCCTTCTGGGTCCTTCCGGGCACATGCAGCATGACCCCAGATGTCACTCACAGCAACAGCACAACAAAACTGCACAAAATGGCAGAATCCAAGGTAAAACAAAATGGCGTTGAATCATAACTCTAAAAAACTTACAAACTTCTGAAAGAAGCCTTCTAACAAAACTCAAGAGTTAAATAAAAAAACAAGAAGTGTACTTTAATTTAAAAACTTACAGAAAGTCCATAGATCGCGTATCATAACTAAGAGCAAGGAAGATGTATTGCAGTTAGCTTAGCTGCTGCAGCTCTGTGTGTATTGCGTTTTGATTGAAAACCACATATTAATCATCAAAAAGCGTCAAAAGGTGACGCAAGGGGCGTTAGTATTTGGTGGAAAAATGCTGGCAGGTTGGAGTATCATGTAAAGAAATTTTAAGAAATGGTTGGTTGAGTTGATGTCGTCTTGTTCACACGTGAGTCCTGTAATGACTGCTTATTTTCGGTGTGCCCCGGAGCAGAAGAGGCGAGCCTTCCGGTCGAGACATCAGAATTTCCTTGTGTCTGAAGGCGAAAGGGGGGAATGCATAAGTGAGAGCGCCAACCCCTGTACCAGAGTGGCATTTCAATTACTGAAAAAACCCTGAAGATGCCCCCTACTGACCCGTGTCGGACACACATAAAGAGGGGTTCCACATTCATTCACACATCCATTTGCCGACCTACATTTCTGCTTCAGGATGTTTGGATGTGCACTGCAGCGGTCTTCCTTTAAAACATCTGCTTAATGAGCTCCTGCAATATTGTATGCTGTACCGTTAGGAGAATATTTACTTATGTATCACATTTCACATTAACAAGAAAGAAAAAAAAACCCAGCTGGTACAGAGAACGCTTCTGGAAGACGGGAGATAGAATTATTACCTAAATAGGACAGAGAATCACATTTGTGCCTGTAATGGCATTCTAACAATGACATACTGTGTACTTCTGGAAGACACACACACAGCAGAGAGCCGTAAAAAACCAGTGCAGAAAATGGAGCACAAGAGGCGGGGAACACTTTTAGTGTGGGAGAAAAACCCCAGAAAATATCCTTCGGGTCACACTGGGAGGAAAACTCTGAAGCTTTAGTCTGTATGACTGCTTCGCAGCGGACTTTGGACCCTCAGCTCTTTCTCTGGCTCTCTCTAACACGAGCAGGGCTATATGACTCTTTCAGGAACTTTGCACCCACTGTTGGACTGCAAATGCGATAACAATCGCACTTAATAAGAAGTACATAATGTGGATTTTTTTTTTTTTTTTACACAAGCCATACCCAATACTGTAACAGGAAGGACGTTAATCTTACTAATCCCTGGAAAGCACCAATCAGTTAGATTTTATTTAAAGGAGTTGTGCAATGAATGCTGGAACTTCCATGACAAGTCCTTACATATCAGCTGAGCATGTCATTCCATGTTTAACAGTTTGGGAATGACCTGTTTAGATAGTGAAAGATGGAAAGTTTTTATAGGCCATGCACTTTTTAGGACAGAACAAGACATGTCATGTCATTTTTTAACCTACTTAATCCAGACCAGGGTCGCCTTGAGCCTATCCTAGGGTGTAAGGGAGAAACAAACCCCTGACAGTACACCAGTCCATCAAAAGGCACACCAAACACACACACTGGGGCCAATTTAGTGTCACCAATCCACCCAACTTGCAAGTCTTTGGACTGAGCACCCGGATGAAATCCACACAGACACGGGGAGAACATGCAAACTCCACACAGAGAAGACCCGGGACGAGAACCCCCTGCACCACCATGCTACCCTGACAGAACAAGTGTGAAGAGGAATTCCAGTGTATTGGAAGATGATGCAATTCAATTGAGTTTTATGTGATGCAATTCCTATTCACAAGTTGACAGCGAACAGAAG
The DNA here is from genome assembly GCA_026402145.1 of Polypterus bichir lapradei. Taxonomy (NCBI): domain Eukaryota; kingdom Metazoa; phylum Chordata; class Cladistia; order Polypteriformes; family Polypteridae; genus Polypterus; species Polypterus bichir. The sequence goes on from JANRMT010062856.1 coordinate 12,850,419, forward strand.
TGGAAATTAAGGAGATGATTCAGGAAAATGTTCTTCACATAAAGGGGTGTGGGAATCTGGACAAGCTGCCAGATCATGCAGTTGAAGCAAAACCTTAAAATCTGTTAAGAAATAATATATTATTCTTCTTCTTCTTTCGGCTGCTCCCGTTATGGGTTGCCACAGCAGATCATCTTCTTCCATATCTTTCCATCCTCTATATCTTGTTCTGTTACACCCAATACCTGCATGTCCTCTCTCACCACATCCATAAACCATTACTTCGGCCTTCCTCTTCTCCTCTTCCCTGGCAGCTCTATCCTTAGCACCCTTCTCCCAATATACCCAGCATCTCTCCTCTGTACATGTCCAAACCAACACAATCTCGCTTCTCTGACTTTGTCTCCCAACCGTCCATCTTGAGCTGACCCTCTAATGTCCTCATCTCTAATCCTGTCCGTCCTCATCACACTCAATGCAAATCTTAACATCTTTAACTCTGCCACCTCCAGCTCTCATAGCGTGGTGTTTGTTTTACTGAAATTTAGTTAAGAAAGGTGGCGAGGACCTCCTCTGAGTCACCTGTCCGGTGCACTGCACTATGTAAATGAATGATAAACTTTATTAATCCCAAGAGGAAACTCACATGCATACAGCAGCAGCAGAAACATAAAAACAAGAATATGAACTCACAGGACAAACAATACAGCCAATTAATTGATTGATATGTAAATAAAAATAAATAAATAAATAAATGAATATTGTTTAGATATTTCAAAATGGCATTTCAAAATAAACTTAATGAGTGCTTGGGATAAAGCGTTGAAATGCCTGATTTTATATTATTGTATTACCAGTAACGGTGCACTGCACGATACACTTGACTTAGTTAGTTTTCATCCTCTTCCTCTTATGTACGTTTAGCATTCATTTGCTCAGAGGTTGACGCGCTCGCTGCTTCCTGAGCAGATCTTCTTTACTCCACCCTAGTGGCCCGCTTCTTCTTTTCTTCCGTTGGCATCATTTTGCATTAAAACTGATAAAGTCAGTGTTTGTGTTGCAATTACTTAGTACATTTTCTTAAATTTTTTACTTAGGCTGGCACTTAAGTCTTCAGTCTGCCTCAAGAATGATTTAAAATATGAAGAGGTAGGGAAAGATGGTAGGGATGAGAACGACACCTGTACACATGCGCAGCATGGCTGCCCTGCTGGCCGCTGCTGAGATTTGATTCTGTGATAAAATAAAATAAAAAGAGGAATAACCTTGGACCGTGGTGGGCTGGCGCCCTGCCTGGGATTGGTTCCTGCCTTGCGCCCTGTGTTGGCTGGGATTGGCTCCAGCAGACCCCTGTGACCCTGTGTTCGGATTCAACGGGTTAGAAAATGGATGGATAACCTTGGAGGTCAATCATCACCTCTGAAGCAGACAGTAGACGTCACGTAGTATATGTGTAGCAAATTTCAGGTCAATAGGTCAAATGGTTTGAGAGCTACAGGTGATTTAAAATCCTGGACAGACAAACAAACAGCCACGATAGCATATTATATAAGAAGACTAGCTGTGCCACCTGTCTAAGATGAGATTAAATGTAACATTTGCAGTGCGCCATCTATTGGAATGTATTTTGTAATGCATGTAGTAAAAAAAGTGCATGGCATTTGTCATTCCAACAGATAGTGATTTAACAAATGTGTAATTTGTGGTAATAAAATGCCAACTGCAAATCTCTAGTACCGTATGTCACCAAAGGTCTATGTCAGCAGTTTCAGGACATAAGATAAGGTTGGCATGTAGAATAAATGGTTAAAATTAGGGGTAACTTAAGGTTAGTGTTGTTAAGTTTAGGGGTTAGTGTGGTTAGCATGCACTGTAGATTTGTGATGACGACAATTCCACCCTGAAACTGCTGGGGCAAACCTTGCAGTGATGTACGGCGCGGGATACATCTCAAAGACATTGTGACATTTGTTGGAATAACAAATGCAATGCATTTTATTACAACACATATTTGTGATGCACCATATGTTGGAATAACAAAGACAATGCAAACAAACCGACAATCAGATACTTATCCTTTTATTAAGGTGGATATTGATTATGTACGAATTAGTTTATTTTCTACCTTGTCCTCCTTATGGTGTCTATAAAAATCTATTTCTTCCCCTTTGGACATGTTTACATTTCATTACTATTGTGAACGCTGGCCCGGACACAAACAGACGGACATCGCTTTTGCACCCAACACACGTTTATTTACAATATTTACAAGTTATGTACGTGCAGACAAACCCCAGTGCCTTCAGCACCGATCCCCCTCAATCCAGGCCTCACAGTCCTTTGTGCCTTCCTGGCCGCCTCCAGTCCTCTCTCTCCGGCTCCGTCTCTCTTCCACCCGACTTCCGCTCTCGACTGTAGGGAGGCGGCCCCTTAAATAGGAACCCGGATGGGCTCCAGCTGCTCCCCGGTATTCCTCCGAAGACATGCCCCAGTGTGGCGGAAGTGCCGGCTGCGCACCCGGAAGCCCTCCGGGTGTCCGCTGTCTCCTTCCCCCCAGCACTTCCTGGTGTGGCAGAAGTGCTGGGCTCCAGACTTCTACAGGCACCGGGGCGCCGCCCGGCGAGTGCCACGGGTCCCTGCAGGGCTGGGCTTCCAAGCCCTTTACCCGTGGCTCCCAATGTAACCAGGGCGGTCACCCCCTCGCGGTCTGGAGGAGGTACAAGCCCTCCTCCGGTCCGCCTGGGCGTCCCGGCCGGATGCCACACTATATAATGCAGTATCACGGTGAACTTCATTTGGAATTCTTGCCAATGATCAGCAGAAAAAGACTCTTCAATATCACAGTGACAACAAATCTCTGTAAAATGGTTTAAATTAATTCAAAATATAAAACACAAGATAAATGAACACATAAGCATTCACCCCCCCCCCCCCCCTTTCATGACAGCCATGACAGCTTTCAGTCTGGGCGCAGGTCTCTCTCGATTAGCTTGGGCATTTTTTCTCCATTCTTCTTCTTTGCCATGGTGGTCGTGAGTGAGCAGAGTTTGTCAAGTCCAGCCACAAATTCTCAGTCAGATTGAGGTCCGGGTTCTGACTCGGCCAACCCACGACATTCATATTGTTGTTGTTTTGAAGCCATCCCTGTGCAGCTTTGGCCTTATGCTTGGGGTCGTTGTCTTGCTGAGAAACACGTTTTCTCCCAAGGCAGATGTTTCCTGAAGAATGCATTAAGCTTTGCCCCAGGATTTTCTTGTATTTTGCTGCATTCATTTCCACCTCACAAAGCCTCCCAGGGCCTGCTGCAGGGAATCATCTCCACAACATGACGCTACCGACACCAGGCTTCATGGTGTGGAGGATCTGTTTTTAACAATGTGCTTACTGGACACGGCATTTAGGCTGATGGTCAAAAAGCTCAAAACATAGAACCTTTGAGCAGCTGACATTACAGCAGCAACAGCAACAATTATTTCTGTCGTACTAGGGGCCTTTGGCCCCTGCTCACTTCACTTGTCCACCCCCGTGTTTGGTTTACCAGATATACAATACAATACAATTTATTTTTGTATAGCCCAAAATCACACAAGAAGTGCTGCAATGGGCTTTAACAGGCCCTGCCTCTTGACAGCCCCCCAGCCTTGACTCTCTAAGAAGACAAGAAAAAACTCCCCAAAAAACCCTTTTAGGGAAAAAATGGAAGGAACCTTGGGAAAGGCAGTTCAAAGAGAGACCCCTTTCCAGGTAGGCTGGACGTGCAGTGGGTGTCAAAAGGAAGGGGGTCAATACAATACAGTACAATACATAGAACAGAATAAATCCTCAATACAGTGTAAAAATAAAAATTATAGAAGTACGGAGTAGAATTTCACATTAGATGATATCACATAATATGATTTGGAATTGTTTTAAGTCCTGGAGACCTCATTCATTAAGCTGCCTCCCCCATTTGGCCATTCCACAGCTGAAATAGCGCTAATCCGATGAAAGGACCCCTCTTTCCCACGATTGCTGCGATCCTCCATTAGGGATTACTTTACCTTTGGCAGGCAATATACAATTTAAAGAGACTGTTATTTTCTTGGGAATTGTTACATATGCATTATTTTTACTGTTACTTTAAAAATTTTTGTAAAAACAATACTTGTCCTTTATTTCCGGCCCCGTGCGTGGTTACATGTTTTTCTTGCCAGACGTATAATGCTGCTCGTGTTGTGAAGGGTGGTCGGCTGAACGCACGCTAAGGATATGTGCTTGCGAGCTGCCTCTTCTGCTTGTCGCATGTCGTTTTTTTAAGAGCTGGGAGCACATGATGCTTGCCTGCCAAATGCAATCTAACAACTGCTAGGGTTAGATGTCTGTGGGCTTGTTTTAAATGATGGCTCACTGCCTGGTCTCGTGTGATGTTGTAAAAACAATAATTGTCCTTTATTCCTGCCCCGGTCGTGGTTGAATTCAATTCTTTCTTGCAGGACGTATAACGCTGCTCGCGTTGTGAAGATGGGGGGTTAGCGCTGCCCTTCGGTCTATTTAAAGCATGTACAGCCGCTGTCCTTTTTGCTACTTTGTGTCTCTGCTACTCGCGTTGTGATCACTTCTCCGCAATCATAAATATACACCAGACCGAATTGTGTTTTCTTTGAAATTAAACTTGTTGTTGCTTTAACTGTTGCAGGACCACAGATTCTCATAGCATATGTTCTATTATTGTGTAAATCTACGTTTTGTGCATTGAATGATGTGAATTAGAAAAGACTTTGTTTTCTGCTCTTTTCCTTTGATTTCTGACCCTGCTTTGTCCTGCTATTTTTTCAATTACACCTGGTCATGAAGATTAATTTCCTTTTTTTTGCGCTAATGCGATCTTTTTTTCATCGACGTTTGACGTTTCAAATGACGTTTCATTTATAACGTACTGTCCTTTATACGCTTTATATGCACTGAGACACCTGTATCTGTGTGTGCTGCTTCCCTTACACTGCTGATTTTTTTTTTTGCCCATTCTCTTTCGTCTCGCGGTTCTTTTATTTGTCTTTCATGATCTTAATGTGAAGATCACGTATCGTCTCTCTATAGCGCATGTTCATACAAAAGATGTAGCTCAAAGTGCTTTACAGGATTAAAGAAGAAAAATTATAAAAATAAAATTAGGCAATACTAATTAACATAGGGTAAAAGTAAGGTCCGATGGTGAGGGAGGACAGAAAAAACAAACAAAAAAACTCCAGACGACTGGAGAAAAAAAATTAAAATCTGCAGGGGTTCTGAGGCCTCGAGACCACCCAGCCCCCTCTAGGCATTCTACCTAATATAATTGATCTCAATCAGTCCTCATGGTTTTCAGGGTTCACATGGAAGAACTTGATGATGATGGTCATGTGGACCTCTGGCCTTCAATCCGTCAATGTAAGGACTGCAGGGTGCTTTGATCAGGTGGTGGTGGCACAGATCAGCAGCACAGAAAACCGGAAAAAGAACAGCAGAGAATGTAGAGGTCAGTACGGATTTTGGAGCTTTGAAAAAAAAAAAAGATAATTAAATGCATATACAGAGTATCAGGGTTAAACTAAGATGAAGCTATGAGAAAGCCACGTTAAAATAATGTGTTTTCAGCAGTTTTTTAAAGTGCTCCACCGTATTAGCCTGGTGAATTTCTATCGGTCAGCTTTTCCAGATTTTAGGTGCATAACAGCAGAAGGCCGCCTCACCACTTCTTTTAAGTTTAGTTCTTGGAATTCTAAGCAGGCACTCATTTGAAGATGTAAAGTTACAAATTTGAGTGTAAGGTGAAAGGCATTCTAAAATATATAAGATGGAGCAGATTATTGAAGGCTTTGTAAACCATAAGCAGTCCATTCTAAATGGCACAGGTAACCAATGTAGTGACATCAAAACCGAGATGTGCTCGGATGTACCTTCTGGCAAACTCCAGACAAGGTGTCATATGTTCTTTAATAATAATAATACATACAGTACAGGCCAAAAGTTTGGACACACCTCCTCATTCAATGTGTTTTCTTTATTTTCATGACCGTTTACAGCACTCCATCACTCTCCTTCTTGGTCAAATAGCCCTTACAC
>JANRMT010062856.1:12856488-12887627 GCA_026402145.1 Polypterus bichir lapradei
GTCATGAAAATAAAGAAAACACATTGAATGAGGAGGTGTGGCCAAACTTTTGGCCTGTACTGTAGGTAATGTCCTTCTGTTAGTCAGTTATTGTCCAACCCACTATAACCTAACACAGGGTCACTAGGATCTGCTCGAGCCAATCCCAGCCAACACAGGGCATAAGGCAGGAACAAACCCTGGGCGGGGCGCCAGCACACCGCAGGGCACACACACACACACCAAGCACACACTAGGGACAATCTAGGATCGCCATGCACCTAACCTGCATGTCTTTGGACTGTGGGAGGAAACCCATGCAGACACGGGGAGAACATGCAAACTCCACACAGGGAGGACCCAGGAAGCGAACCCAGGTGTCCTTTCTGCAAGGCAGCAGCGCTACCCACTGCGCCACCATGTCCTTCACATTTTCAATTTAAAATGGTGTTTTTACAACAAAAACTTAGCAATTTTCACATCTGTCTATAATAATAAAAAAAATCCTGGGGCAAGACAAGACTTTTTAGCCTGGGATGAGACGTGACTTTTTCAGAGAGATACTTTCATGTCCCGCGAGACGAGACTTTGTGCCAAGAGATTTAAGCACGCCAGGGACCAGAAATAAAAGACAAAGAGTAGATGACAAAGTAGAACGTTGTAAAGAGTTCAAAAATGTTGGCGCGATACACATGCAGAGCAGGTTAGGTATAATGAAAGTACTAAAATTCGAAAGACTCAAAAAAATGACAGTAAAGATCGCATTAGCACTAACAAATGGAAATTATTACTCTGTGAAATAACGTAACAGCGAAAAGAGATCGAATATATGGTGTGGAGGACTGCCGGCTTCCCATGCCGGTCCTCACCCCCAGGCCGCCAGGAGGAGCTCTCCCGACAGCAGGATCGTGCCCCGAGGTCCAGCAGGGCCTTATGGACTTTGTAGTGTTTATGCACAGCCCTGCTGGATACCTTGGGGACCACCAGGAGTCGCTGTGGGGGGGCTTATGGGCTCTGTGATGCCCTATAACCCGGGAGTACGTCACGGTCACGTGACGGGAAGGAACGACGTGCTCCCGGGGTGAAGAACAGGACTGTTTGCCCTGACCCGGAAGGAAAAAGGAACTGTGGTCTAATTGGACAGGAACACCTCCGGGTCAGGGGCTATAAAAGGACGGTGCCTCAGTCCAGACACTGAGCTGTGCTGGGAGGTAGAGGAGCAAAGTGTCTGGGCGAGGAGGAGTGGTTATTGTGTTAGTTATTGATTTATTGAATGAGTAGTGTGGAGGGTGCTTGGTGCACTGTGTTAAAAGAAAATAAAAAGGTCGTGGACTTTTACCTGGTGTCTGGAGTTGTACCTGAGGGTTCAAGGGTGCACTACTGCCCCCTACTGCCACAATGGACATAGGTGATATGACAGAAGTATGTAGATATTGTTCGGATTTAAACTTTTAAGTCAGAGACTTGTACATCGTCTAATTTGTGCTGCCATCAGGGAAAAGTAGTGTTTCTTCCCAATGAAGATTCGTATCCGTGAGAAATAAAAGATTTGTTGTTTGGTGAAAGTGAAATCCACATATGTGAGCATCAGAGACGCAAAGTGGCTGGCACATAGCGCAGGCCAGGGGAGGGGAGGTTGGCGAGAGAAGCAAGCAGGGGGCAAAGCCCCCTAGTTATTTACAGAAATATCTCCCCCATATACAAAATGACTGAAAACACATATGATGTAAAAGTTCTCCTGTACTGGGCATGCGTGTACCAGCAGAAAAATCCTTGAGGGCCAAGGGACTTATTGTAAAACTGTAGTGACCAGTAAATTGTTTGCCTTTTGTGCATATACACCACACTTTAACTGTACAATATGCAGTTTAGATGCATACAGGTAAGCAACATTTATATCACATTTATTTGCTCAGCATACACTTTTTTCCAAAGAGATTTATAAAAGAGGCAACATAATCGAGTAACATTAGGCTGGGCCTGTTTGTTCAGCAAGTGCAGTAGGATGGGTAACTAAAGTTGATTGCCACAAGTGAAAAGCTGTAATAATTAATAAATTTACGATCATAGGTTAACGATCGATAAAGCAATTAAACTTAATGTAACAACAATCAACCAACAATATGAAAGATCACACATCAATTGTTTTCAGTCAATTAGACAGATATTCACAGAACAGATGGGTTTACAATTTCTTTTTAAATACATTGAAGGAGTAAGTGGTTTCGTAGGAGGTGGGCAGATCATTCCACCAACTAGGAACTACACAGGAAAAGAGTCTGCACTGACACTTGATACCACACAGAAATGGCATCACCAGACGCTGTTCCCTGGCAGACCTAAATGGGCGAGCAGGAGCACAGCATCTCACCAGCGTCTCCATACACTTGGGTGCTGACCCACTGACTACTCTGTAGGCCAAGCATCAGGGATTTGAGCTCAGTGTGTGCTGCAACAGGGAGCCAATGTAGCGACATGAAGAGAGGAGTGACATGAGCCCACCTTGGTGGGTTGAACACCAGACGTGAATTATCTGCAGCCTCTTGGCACAGCTACTAAACGCCGTCAATTAGTGTTGAAAGGTGGAATAAGCCCACAGCCATGACATGTTGTCCAGACAATAACTTAATTTAACTGTCATTCAATTATAAGTTATACAATTAATGCAACATTTTATTTTACATAGATGGAAACAAGATCACTGTAATTTCTATATGTTTTCTTGTTAAACTATTGTTTTGTTATGGAGTAGGTGGGACACACCATGATCGGTTTCAGTCCAGACATTTGCACTGTTCAGGCGTGAACTCAAGACACCAAAGTTACAGAGGTGCTTTAGAGCAGCTCATTTATTGACCAAGAGAAAATCTCTCATTGTCTCAGTTGACAAGACACTCCATGTAGGTGACACCTTTAGCTCTGGGTCTGGGACATGACCCAGCTATCATGATTTGGTATGATTTTGGGTCAGTTATACAATTAATGCAAAATTGTATTTGACATTACAATTTTCTACTTTATCAAAGCTGGAAACAAGGTCACTGTAATTTTATTTATTTATTGTTAAGCTATTATTTTGTTATGGAGTAGGTAGGACACACCATGATCGGTTTCAGTCCAGACATTTGCACTGTTCAGGCGTGAACTCGAGACACCAAAGTTACAGAGGTGCTTTAGAGCAGCTCATTGACTGACCAAGAAAGAATCTCTCATTGTCTCAGTTGACAAGACACTCCATGTAGGTGACACCTTTAGCTCTGGGTCTGGGACATGACCCAGCTGTCATGATTTGGTATGAATTTGTGTCCTCAAAAGCCTGCCAGTGTTTATTTCTATCATTAAGTCCGTTTCCAGAATTGCTAGGGATGTAGGCTGTGATATCAGGATCCATGCTTAATCGATGTGATTAGCATAAACAAACAGATTCAGGATGGAATCTAAGCAAGGTTTTATACAAGAGGAACCCAGGACTATTATTTATAATTTTCTAAAAATGTTGTCTGTATCCATTCGAACATAAAGGTTCCCTAATTTACCCCAAACCATCTGCTTCAAGCACTGCGCTTGATCAGATCTCAAGTAGTACTCATTAACCTCATTAGCTCATTGACATGGTTCTTAATTTTTGGCTAATGATGGGCAGCTAAGATTTGAATGGCTGGCAACACCGAGAAGAAATTTTGGGCGGACAGTTTCTGTTCGATGTTACCCTTTTAATCAAATGTAGCTTTTCAAATACAGTACAAAGCTTTAGATCCCTAATGTCTCATTAGTATTGCCTTGCCTAAAAACACTTTTCTTTACAAAAAAACTGCACAAACAGGTCCAGAGATGTATCAATGGGGAGCGTCAAGGGGAAATTGTCCAGCAATGACAAGGTTAATAGAGGACCAGCTAAGACAATGTGGCTGTTGTACCCTACGGTTTTTGGATTCCTAAAAGATAATAATGCACAAACACCCTGAGAGTATTACGGCTCGACTGCTGTGCGCACTGATGCACCAAAGCCAGACAAGTTCATTGGGGCGGCAGCTTTGATCACTAATGGCATTTTACAGCCTCTGACACGTGTCAAGCTGAGGAGTGCGCGTGTGATTGTGTGTGTGTGTGTTTGTGAGTGAGTGTGCACATGCAGTAACAATGTTGGTAAATTTCAGCACAATTCTGCACACAAGTAAGGATGGAACATTTTCTTTTACTAAACATCCAGCTGAATAAACTGCTTTAAGTGAGTCGGCTGAAGCTCCTCTCATCCATCAAAAGAGATCTTCACATTCACTCAGTGGAAAACATTTGTATTGGATTGACTCCCTGCTGATCAGAGATGAAAACTATGGTTAAGAGCGGAGAATGCATTATTATTATTATTAATTTAGTATAGTGCCTTTCACTGAGCACATTGCGACAAGCACCTGAACACCACCCTCTGGATCCTGGACTTCTCAACAGAGAGGCCCCAGTCAGATCGGATGGGCTGCAACACTTCCAGCATCATGACACTGAGCACTGGAGCGCCGCAGGGCTGCATGCTTAGTCCACTGCTCTTCACCCTGCTTACTCACGACTGCACAGCCACGCACAACACCAACCGCATCATCAAGTTTGCAGATGACATGACGGTGGTGGGACTGATAAGTAGGGATGATGAAACAGCATACAGAGATGAGGTGGAATGGCTGTCTGCATGGTGTGAAGACAACAATCTATCTCTCAATGTCAACAAGACAAAATAGATAATTGTGAACTTCAGAAAATCACATCCTACCCACATCCCACTCAGCATCAACAGTTTAGATGTGGAGACTGTTAAGAGTACCAAGTTCCTCGGCGTGCACATAACTGAGGGACTTATGTGGATACATAACACCTCATCACTAATCAAGAAAGCCCAGCAGAGACTACACTTCCTGAGGCAGCTGAATCAAGCAAGTCTTCCCCCTTCCATCCTCACCATGTTCCACAGAGGCACCTTTTAAAGTGTCCTGAACAGCTGCATCACTGTCTAGTATGGCAACTGCAACATATCCTGCAAAGGTTAGTGAAGACAGCAGAGAACATTATTGGGGTGCCTCTTCCTTCACTACAGGACATTGGACACTACAGTACATGGAAAACAACTTAGATCAGCTAACATCACATTATAATGTGACCTTGAGAGATGCTCTGGACACAGTGACAAAACAAAAGTGATCAAAGCACATAGAAACTCTCCCTAGTTTAATGAGAACACTCGTGCTCTTAAATTAGAGTGTCAAAAACTAGAGCGCAGATCAAGAACAACAAAGCTACATGTCTTTCAAATTGCATGGACAGAGAGTGTTAAAAAAATATATAAAAAAAACTCTCTTTAAAGCTTGCTCAGAATACTATTCTACAATAATAGATAGCAATAATAAAACTCCTCGGGTACTGTTTAGAAAAGTGGCTAAATTAACAAATGGAAATTCAGATCTACAGTGCAAAATACCACCAGATATTAGCAGTACAGACTTTATGAACTTCTTCAATGAGAAAATTAAAAATATAAGATCCCAGATCTCAGCATCACAATACAAACCAAATACTAGCTTAGCAGGCCCTGTCTCACATTGCATTCAGCACTTTAGTAATTTAAATCCTGTAACTGAGCAGGAAGTCTTAACTTTAATTTTTAAAATGAAGCCCACTACTTGTTCCCTAGATCCAGTGCCAACAAAACTAGTAAAAAGTGCAATGGATGTTCTTGCAGTGCCTATTCTAAACATTATCAATAGTTCATTACTGCATGGCACAGTACCTGATGCACTAAAAGTGTCAGTCATTAAACCATTACTTAAAAAGTCAGACCTAGACCCCACATACTAAATACTTATAGGCCTATTTCAAATTTACCGTTTCTTTCTAAAATACTTGAAAAGTAGTCGCCAATCAGCTTCAGTCACACCTTACGCATTACAATTTATTTGAGAAATTCCAGTCTGGTTTCCGCACTGGTCATAGTACAGAAACGGCACTAACGTGGGTTGTAAACAACATTCTGATATCCTCTGATAAAGGTAACTCCACTGTAATTATGTTGTTAGACTTAAGTGCAGCATTTGACACCATTGACCATTCTATTTTACTGCACAGGCTAGAAAATGATGTTGGGCTTACAGGCACTGTGCTCGCTTGGTTTAGTTCTTATTTGTCAAATCGATTCCAATATGTATAGAAATGTGCTGACAGGACTCCATCATTATACACAGAACTGAAATACGTATGGTGTCCCGCAGGGCTTAGTACTGGGACCTTTACTGTTTTCACTTTACATGCCTCCACTGGGATCTCTCATTAGAAAACATAATGTTAATTTTCACTCGTATGCAGATGACACCCAGTTATACCTTTCATTTAGATCAAATGAAGTTTCTCAGATGTTGTCTTTAATTGGTTGTGTTAGTGAATTAAAGGAGTGGATGAATGAGAACTACTTGTCTTTAAACACAATGATAAAACAGAGATGTTAATTGTTGGAGGGAATGACGCTGATCACAACAATATTCTGTCATCATTTAACTCAGTTGGAATCCCCATTAATTTTATTGAATCAGCCCGCAAACTAGGAGTTATCTTTGACTCTAGCATGTCATTTAAAGTGCATATTACAAAGCTGTCCAAATCATGTTTCTTTCATCTTAAAAATGTTGGAAAATTAAGGCGCTTTATAAATAAACAGGATTGTGAGAAATTAATTCATGAATTTATTTCTAGTAGGACTGACTACTGCAATGCAGTGTTCACTGGATGTTCAAACTGTTCTTTATACAGCCTCCAGTTAATCCAAAATGCTGATGCAAGATCTATTACAAGAACAAGAAAATACGAACACGTAACTCCTGTTCTTAAATCCTTACACTGGCTCCCGGTTAAGTTTAGGGCTGATTTCAAAATCCTCCTTTTAACATATAAAGCCTTAAATGGCCAAGGTCCGGCTTACTTGTCTGAACTAATCATGACTTACAAACCAGAGCGCACATTAAGATCGCAAGACGCCGGTCTGCTTATGATTCCAAGGATTAATAAAATAACAGTGGGAGGTCGAGCTTTTAGTTACAGGGCCCCTAAACTGCGGACTGGTCTGCCTGCTACTATAACAGATGCCCCTTCGGTCTCAGCTTTTAAATCCCGGCTGAAGACTCACTACTTCAGTTTAGCATATCCTGACTAGAGCTGCTGATTAACTGTACAGACTGCATCTCTGTTGTTAGTCATTAGCACTAAAACATAAGTAATATGATCGTTATAATTTGTTACTAACCCTCACTTATTCTGTTTCTCTTCTCGGTACTCAAATGTGGCACTTGGTGCTATGGCCCACCTGCCATGTTGTTTTGCCTGCCTAAGGTAAAGTCATCCCTGATGGAGGATCACAGGAATCGTGGGAAAGAGGGGTCCTTTCATCGGATTGGCTGGCCCAGTGCTGTTTCAGCTGTGGAATGGCCAAATGGAGGAGGCAGCTTGATGGATGAGGTCTCCAGGACTCTAAACAAATCCAAATCATATTATGTGATATCATCTACTGTTAAATTCTGCTCCGTACTTCTAAAAGTTTTATTTTTATACTGTATTGAGGATTTGTTCTGTTTTGTGTATTTTATTATATGGACCCCCTTCCTTTTGACACCCACTGCACGCCCAACCTACCTGAAAGGGGTCTCTCTTTGAACTGCCTTTCCCAAGGTTTCTTCCACTTTTTTCCCTAAAAGTGTTTTTTTTCCTTGCTAAAAGGGTTTTTTTTTTTTTTTGGAAGTTTTTCCTTGTCTTCTTAGAGAGTCAAGGCTGGGGGGCTGTCAAGAGGCAGGGCCTGTTAAAGCCCATTGCGGCACTTCTTGTGTGATTTTGAGCTATACAAAAATAAACTGTATTGTATTGTATTGTATATTTTACAAACGCAGTGTCCGCAAGGCCTACAGCATTGTGCAGGACCCCTTATACCCCTCACATGGACTTTCACACTTCTGCCATCCAAGAGAAGATACTGCAGCATCAGAGCCAGATCTGCCAGGCTGCAGGATAGTTTTTACCCCCAAGCTGTCAGACTCCTTAACACCATGCTGCCCACTGGGATCTTCCACACCACCTCCAAAAACAGAACTTTTATACACTTTCCTGTAAAGACGAGTGTGCATGTAGAAAAGAACTGAAAATCTCATACTGACCTTTAAGTATTTTGCACACTGCACTTTGACATTCTTTGATATCCTTCTGCTGTGAAACATTCTGACCTGTCATTGTTTACACACGTCTTAAACAATTATTATCATACACTGATAATTTCTGTAATATCTATATCTATTATTTATTTATTATATTACATATTTATTCACTATATTTATAGACAAAGACGTAGCAGCAACATTGACGTGATTGTATAATACCATACATTGCATCAGTTTTCATATTGCTTACTACACGTCAATGTTGCTGCAACTTCTTTGTCTTGTCTTTGCACAATGTCTTGTTTGTGTTTTAATTTTAATTTTAAATCTTAATTTTAATTTTACATTTTAATTTTTTATTTGCACTTCATGTTGTTACAATGTGGACGATGAGCTTCAAAATTTCGTCTGTCTGTATACTTGTACAGTATATGGTTGAGATGACAATAAAGTTTGCTTTGACTTTGACTTTGAAAGAGCTTTACAGAGCACGCGTGGGTAGAGTTCAGATGGGGAAACCATTCACATCACTGGCATCCCTTCCAGTTTGTGGCCCTCCCTTGTGACTGATTCACATCATCTGTGAAAAAAGTAAGGACGCCCCATGGAAATTGTTGACTTTTTCTACATATTTGAAATGGCGAACAGTAGATCTTCACGCAGACAGTGCCTATAGGTAAATATGTATTTGTGTGCTTTTGTGTGTATATACTATACTTATATTGTGGAGGGTGGAGGCAGGAAGTAAGAACCAGGAGAACCAAAGAATATTTGGGGTGCCATTTAGTGCAATCGTCCAAAAAAGAAAACAGAAATAAGCGAGCGGTGGTGCAAAACAGGTTGTCATATCTGCCCTTTCAGCCTCAATGGCTTTTCTAAACAATTAGCTCTCTCAGACAGGTCTGCGTCGAGAAACTCGTGCATGTGGGACGAAGTTCTGTCAACTCAGACAGCATCCTCCATGAGCCCTCATCTTTATACCAGCCCAGTTGCTTACTTGTGTGGGGGCATGGCTCAATTGCCCTCTATTGTTGGTTTCTCTGAGCTTGGGAAGAGAACAGAAAGGATATGGTTAGTTTTGGTGCCCCCTTCCGTCATACCTTGCAAGAAGTAGATCATATACATTGCAAAGAAAATAAGCAGAGGAGACACACAGATAAATGGGGAAATCTCTGCATACTGTAAGGTGGTCCGAGAAGTTTATCCAGATTGATACCAGATTAACACAGAATGAATCAGACATTAGAGACCATGAAGCAAGGTTTGATGGGATGTTTATGGAGAAATGGCAGGAAGTGATGTAGACAAAGGATGAAATGATGTTGAAGATGAAGGACGGAGATGATGACATAATCGGGAGCCGGAAATGAGGCCATCAGGAGTGGGCTGGAAGCAAAGTCATCATGGTGGGACAGAAGGAGAAGCACTCGCTGGCAGGAACACGGAAGTGGAACCGTTTGTGAGAGTCGAAAAGGACGTCGCCCTGGTGGACCTCCAAAAGGTGTGCTCTTTAATCCTCTGCTTTTCTGCTGAATAAGGGAGAGAGGCATTATTACTTTGTTCTAAATACCCATTTCTAATTCTGTTGCACTTCGTTGAGCCCGTTGGCTGCCCCCTAATCACTCATGCATGACAACATCTTATACGGTACCTGCCAAATAATACAAAGCGTACACACCACGAGTTTTGCCCTAATTGGGGCTCATCAGGTGTACATACCTTTGTTTCCCCTTATAGTGATCGAACTTCAGATGTCAGCGCAGCCTTCTATTCTAAGAAATTAGCATCTAAACAGCAAAAGTATGACGTTGGTAATCGAGAATTGTTAGCCGTTAAATTTGCATTAGAGGAATGGAGACACTGGTTGGTAGGAGCCACACTACATTTCACTGTTTATTCCAATAATAAAAAGTTCAGTTAAAAAACTAAATGCTCGACAAACATTGATGGGCCCTTATCTTCTTTTTTTTTTATTAATTTTATTACAATCCATACAAAGCAATCAAGTTTTTACAAAGAGAAAAATTAAGAACAGATCGATCCCCACCCCTGAGAGAGAGAGCAAGCTAAATGGCTTGGCCCTTATCTTCAACCATTTCAGTTTTGTATTCACTTATCCAGCTGGAAGTGAAAATGGAAAGGCAGATGCTTTCGACTTCAAGAACCCCGACAAAACTTCAGGCGATCCTGAACCTATTATCTCAGAAGAAAAGTTCTGAGTTGTTAAGATTATTGAATTATTAGATGCTCTGGAAGACCATTTAGAGAATGCTCAATCTGAAGTTGTTAATATACGTAAATTCCCCCTTAAGGGAAATTGTACGTGAAGAGACAAGATATTAATGTGAGCTCATTCATCAATATTTTTTGGTCATCCTGGTGTCACTCTAACCTTCTGATGGGAAAAGTTGACTAAGGATTTTCATGATTACAGGGTTGGGCACAAAAGGGTGGCTACAGGAGCTCGAACCTCTGCCCCTGCTCCACAGTAGCAGAAGTGAAGCTACAACTTGCTTATTGAAAAGCGACGGCCTACTTTAATGGATCTGTCTCTATGGAGAACATCTTCCATGGTTTGAGTAATACAACAAAAATGTGATCATTTATTGGTCAACAAATCTTCATACACATCATTTTTAATCATTTCCAGAAGTAAAGTAGCAATAATTTGTAATAAATGTACCTGATCGTCAGTTATCGTATCATTGCCTTCTTTTGCTGTTTGAACCCAAGGAAGCTTAGTGGATTTGTTTTCTGTAAGGAAGACAGCTGTTGAACTTGTATATTACTTCTGTTTGGAGTTGATAAAACCATAAATTTTTTAATTTGAAAATAATCTCCTTTTGAGTAGCATACTACCACAGAAATGGTAGTTATGGGCTATGGCTGAGCTGGAAAAGCAAACACTGCACTGTGGAGACCTCCTTACAGGCTCCGTCAAGATATGTAATAACAAGAGGGGGCGCTATTGCTAACAGTGTCATCTCCTTTTCTCCTCACAGTACCAAAATACCGCCCAGTTCAGGCACCTGACTCCACCCCTTTCCAGCTCAGACTCCATAAAAGCCTGAGCTTTCCGGAAGGAGGAGTCATTTCTGACGAGAGCATCCCACCGGACGGAGTAACCTTGCTACTGGCTTCTTTTCATTTTGACTTTAAATCCTGCATTCCAGGACACGCACGCCAAAGAGCATTAATTTTGGATCTTGTGTTGGGCAATAAATTGGACAACCCAGCTGGCGCTCCAAATTTTTCCAGTTCGTGGAGCTGTCATCCCTGCACCTAATAAAAACTGCCAGCATTTCACAGGAGTTAACTTTGATTTTTCACAATAAAATGCTGTGATGAAAAATGTAGCAGGTAAAGACAGCAGGCTGAGCCATCTTCTATCATAAAACCGTAAAATGGTATTTGAACTGATCCTCATTGCATTGCGGTACATTTTCAGTCTGTGCATTTTCATAATGTGTCACTGATATGTGTGGCAAGATGACAGTTAAAAGTGAAATCCTGGGACACTGAGAGAAACTTGTTTGATATCATGCAAACATTAGAGATATGGGAATAAGTGTGCATATAGTGAGGTGGATGGGAGAAAGACTTTAGGGACTGTCAAAACTAAACTTGATGTAATTTTGGGGAAAACAGGTGAATGCACTGCAATAAAAAATCCTTTAAAATTAAATTATATTAACGGTGTATTTTCACAGTCAAAAACTCGTTAACAATAGATAGTAAAAACAATGATTTTAATTAGGTAATTGCACCAAAACTTACATTTTAGCTGTCAAGATCAATGACATATTTTAATGTGCAAGACTGTCTTCATGAATAATTGTTGTATTGCTGCAGACTCACAGTGGAGCAGAAAACTACATTTGCATGGATTTAGCATATTTGCATAAGGAACGCCCCCTTTACAACAACACTGTCAGTTGTTCCTGATGACTGATAGGCACACCTTTAGAGAGAGAGAGAGAGAGAGAGAGAGAGGTGGGAAGCTTGTACTGATACAGCCCGTTGCCACAGCAACCACGCGACAAATCACCTCAGGATTCCAAGTTAGGACCTGAGTGCAGCCATGCAATGGGTGACACCTCAGCACCACACTGGTTTGGATGGAACGGAACAGTGGGAGGTTTTTTTTTACAGTGCCTTTTTACAGTGCCATCAGAGTTTTCCCTGCAAGTTGGGGGACCTGCTTGCAGGGCTGGATGCAGGTTAACATCATACCCAGGACAGAGTAATTGCAGGTTAAGGACCTTGTTCAAGGAGTGGAATCACCTCTGGCATTTATGGGACTCAAACCAGCAACCTTCCAATTCCTAGCACAGATCCCTGCCCTTGGAGCCACCACAGCTGCTGTCATGCCACCCCTTTGCACTGTGAGAAACAAAAACATAAAGATGGCTAACAAACTCATTGTTCTCCGTGTGCTGAAGATTTTTTTTTGTGGTTATGGGATCTGATTTATTGTTTTTTTTTTTTTTTTTTTGATGCAGGGTGGTGAACATGGGGCACATCCTACATCACAGAAGCAACCCTGCCTTTTCCATAAAACAACCTTAAAAAAGTCTACTAAACAAGTATTAATGGATGAAAACAATACCCTGGATATTTGGGGGGGACAATGACTGGTGTCTGCATTGCCGCTCATTTGAATGTTAAGTTACAGGCAAGTTTTTTTTTTTCGCAATATCTTTTAACTAAAATTATTTTAGTAAATTTACTGTGGACAATCGCAGTACTTTTACAGGTAATATGTAAAAATTTACTGTTTCCACGTTCACTGAGAAATGTTTTATTTTATTAATATCTTGTTTTTATTATTTACATAATGCTCCATGTAGTATCATGTGACCAGTATCACCTGACCAATTCAGTCACACTAGTGATGGCACAGGATGAAACAATTTAAATATGGCGGAACTTGCTTCTCTTGCTATCCATTGGTGGTATACAGTAATGCAGCTGGGAACAAACTGTTATTATGCAGGCTAAAAGTTGGGGCATCAGTCGGGTCACCCCATTTAATCTTAACTGAAATACAGCTGCACGGCAGTCAAATTAAAAAAAAAAAAAAGTTGTCTTGTGGTTAGCCTTGTCCTCTTTGCTGCTTTCATGGCTTGGGAATCGAATTCTCTGCCCTCCTCTTTCGTTAGCCTGGTTATAAGAGAGTCAGTTCGGGAGGAGACGGGGTCTTCTATTATGCTACACGTCTTCCATTGGCAGCCCTTTAATTCTACTAGGGAAAGAAATGAATCTCTTAGCATTATTGTTCGCTCTCGTCCCGAGTGGAACTGCTTACTTCACCAGCACCAGAAAGGTGGTTTCTAGACACATATGCATGACAGTGGATTCACCTAACAAATGTCTCATGAACCTGGAGTTAGTTGGATTTCACTTCCAGTAGGCCCTAGTCTCGGATTTTGAACTTGTTGATGTCCTTGACTCTGATTTTTGCTTTGTTCTCTGGTTTTGGTACCTGTTTGATCATTTTTTCTCTACAGTAATGACCTGTGATTGCCTTTTTGAGCACAATTCTGGTGCACTTGACATCTTCAGGTCTATTGCTCCTCACAATAATACAATGCCTGAGTTCTTACAATAGATTTAAACATCACCTTCACCAGACTCACAATTGCAGATTACAATCAACCAACCACACCTTGAGAGCCAAAGCTAAACTAAATGATGGTTGTGGAGTCCCAGGAGGAAACTCACTCAAACTTATAAACTCCATTGACCTCCATGGGTTTAGGATGTGGGAGGCAAAGCCTTGAGACTTCACAGACACTAATCAGGGTAAGACTATAAGGCATTTGTAATCCGTGTGCTAACCAGTAAATAAACTTATCCTGATTTAAAGGTGGTATCACGTTATACAGGGTGGTCCTGATCTAATTATGCAACTTTTAATGTAATGCACCTCGGAAACATTGCTCGTTATCGAGAAAAGGTGAACACATTGCATCTGCTATTCAACTGACAACCGTCTCCCCGCCATTTTGGAACGCAGGGCAGGTGCTGACATCTATCGGCACCAAAAATAATTTTTTGTGGATTCTCTATGTAATTAACTTAATAAGTTATAGCGTAATGAAAATTGCATAATTAGATCTGGACCACCCTATACTTCTGATGGTCCACAACAAGCAGAATGATGAATGAGTGATTTGGGGGTAGGGGGACAATAACAATAAAAGACACACTGATCATGTTTATGACTCAGAAGTAATGAGGAAGCCACCTTAGGTAGTTTACAGTACAATCCTGCTGACTCGGTGCTTATTGCTCCACCCCGCCATTATATTCAGCGTTGTGCCAAATTGACTATTTTACTATTTAAATTCAGACTTCATATTTTTAAAATCACATTTCTTAAAAGCAGCCATCACTGAAATGTCCAAATGTCACAAACTATATTACCTGAAGTGAAACAGAAAGAACCTCCTATGAAATGTTGGTATTCAATAATGTAACAAAAAGCTGCCACAGTCTTTCAAAGACCCTCCAGAACGCCACACTGACAGACAGAGAAAGGCGGATTGGCTTGAATAATTGGAAAACATTTTCAATGCCTGGCATAAATGAAAAGACTACACTTTTAGAAAATAGACCTTGAAATTGCCTTTTTAATTTGAATAGCTACATATTCTTCATTGTGTCAGCTGCAGTTTTCAGAGGCACAGAAATGATTTCTTTTTTGTCTGATGCAAAGTCCCAATTTCATGAAGCATACTTTGTGTTTAGGTCAGGATCTGCTATGGATTTCACTAAGCACCATCTTTATATTTAAAATTGACTTGACCGGTATTTACAGTAGGTTTTAGAAAGATTAACAGTACACTTTCTAAATAGTAGACTGTGACAGATGGCCACCCTTCTGATGGAAGGACCTGGGGAGAGGACATGTTTACAGCAATACCTCCCATGGAACACGATAGGGCAAGCCCACCCTGAATTGCATCGGGCCCACGGGCGTCAAGCTTGGAAGCTCAGCCCTGTTGGGGCCTGAGGCCTCTACCAGGGGATGCCTGGACAGTCCCAGAGCCCTTCCACACCCGGAAGTGCTGCCAAAAGAGGATCTGAGGGCACCTCTTACTCCGTTCGGGAAACCGCAGTCAGGAGGTGGTGGACAAAGCTTGCGTGGAGAAGTGGAAACAGCAAAGAGAAAAACAAACAAAGAAAGAGAAAGAGAGAAGAAGAAGGGACTGAGCATTATTTTTTATGCTGGTTTGTGCACTGTGCGCTGTGAAAAGGCAAGAAAAGAAAAGAAAAAGTGTGCTGCTTTATCACTTGTGTGGTCCGCCTGTCTGTGTTCTGGTTTGGGGAGCGGTCAAAGCCTCAAGCCTCAAATACAATTTTATTGACTTTTGTGTTTGTTTCCTAACCACTGGGGACACCAGAGGGTGCACAGCATCCCACACACCTGACACAACAGACACAGAGTCCAAGTCCAGCACACAATGCACATTTATTAAGAGTGGGAAACGTTTCTCTCTCGTTTCCCACCACTCCAGCACAGTACCAAAAAGCACCAAATATACAGCCCCCTTCTTCTTCTTGTCTCTTCTCTTCTTTTCTGCCTCCAATCCTCCCTCAAGCTTTGTTCTCCACTTCCCGACTCTGGCACCCCAAATTAAGTGAGGCGTCCCCTTTTATAGAGCACTCAGAAGTGTTCCTTATGTTCCACAATCTCCTTCTGGCCGTACTTCCAGATGTGTCAGCAGCCCTGCAGAGGAGAGCTCAGCGCTCTCCTTGCACCTCCTGACAGGAACCATAGGGTTGAGCTTCCATGCTCCAAACACGTGGCACCGCAGTAAGCCAGGGGGGCTGCCCTCTGTCATCCCGGAGGTACTGCCTCATGCAACCTCCTTCCCCTGGTCCTTCTCTTATGAAGGTGTCCCGGCTGCCCGTTAAACCATGTTGGCCTGCTAGGATAACATAGGTATACATTGAAAACATTGTTTTAATTATTTTTAGGTATTTTTGGCCAGTGAGTTTAAAATTTAAAACAATTTGTCTTTATCCCATAACACTTTTCACAAAACACCTTTTTAGCTGTCAGTTATAAGCTTTTTATTATCTTCACACTATAAACAATTAAATATCGCTATTTTATTTTAATGATCATTTGTTTGAATATAATATTTTCCCTTATTAATATCTATGTTTCAAGCAAAACAATTATTTTATTCAATAATAAGGTCAGATGATAGCTGGAACTGAACACATTGGTGAGTCATAGCAGCAGATAGCACATTTGAAGCCATTAGAAGCTCAAATTTTGTCTATGGGTTGGACAGCAGAGCCAAGAGATTCCCTTGGGTTCAGAAGGAATGGCCTGCTAGAAAAAAGCTACACTTTGGTGTGAAAAGCGTTATTATTCCTAGCTTGAAGGATCCAGATGAAGAGCTGAGTGACCCGACATTTGCACGATAGACATAAGAGCGCCGCCAAAATAGCGCCCATTAAAACATGGCGTCAAAATCGTGCCGACAAAATCGCAAAAGTTTCATTAAATATGAATTACTAGTTTAAAGCATATATAATAATGTTTATTTTAGAAGTCAATATTATGAGACACGGCACGCAGATAGTCCTTAAGATCACGCCCTGCATATGTAGGAAGAATTGCAGCAAGACGTCTTGATAGTTGAGCGTATTTAGACTTGCTGGCTGCCTGACTGCTGGTAATTCCGCTTTGTATACAACGCGTTATGCTAACCCTCGACTGAGTTATTTGTTCGCGGCATACCTTCAGCAACACGTTTTCGTATGTTCCACATGGTGATAGGAAACAACGGGTTGGCTCGTCGATTGCATCTCAATCGAACAATGTAATTGTCCTCCCAGTAATCATAAACATTCTGGAGATTGTCGGGTCTACTCTCGCTCAGTTCATTGAAAGCGGACCCAACATCTTCCGGAGGAACAAAACTCAGTGTAATTAGCATCTTTGAATACAGTTATAACCTAGCACATAATGTGTACATAATGCGCATGTACGCGTCCCACTCTCTTGGCCTCTCTCGCGATTTTGTCGTGGCGATTTTGTCGGCACGCATTTGTCGAAAACCAGTTAGCGGTTTTGTCGGCGCTCATATGTCTATCGCGCTTTTGTCAGTGAACCGAAGAGCTGCTACCACTGCTTCATATTAAGCTTGGTTTAATGAAGTAATTTGTCAAATCCCCATTGTGGCAGACATTAAATTATCCTCTACTAGGACAAGTTTGATAAAACCTCTTTGAGTCAGAAACCAGGCAGGAGGAAGCTTGTCCACTGCATCTTTAATTTACTCTACACCAAATGCTGAAAAGGGAGTGTTCATCACAGCAGTCTGTCACAGAATGATCACGAAAGTAAAGGCAGAGGTCCATTTTAATAAACAAATGAATTTAAATAACAGTGTTGATTAATGCATACATTTACTCTGATTGGTTCGTTGGCTTACACCCAAAAAACATATCCAAATAAAAGTCTATTCTGCTACACTCTTGTTCTTGTCATACGTTCAGCTACTACCCTTGAAATCTCTTATATATGTGACAACTGTCCAGTCTTGCTGATCTCTTAATCATCTCTTGATACATTTTGTGTATTACATCAACCATTCCCCTAATATATTCTTGTCTTTTATTTACTTAACCATTTCAGTAGCTCTCTTCATGACATTTCTAAACCAAATGCTTACATGTTTCAATGTGCGCTGCAAACCAAAATGCTTTACTACTGTTACCTCCAAATTCTTCTCTACATGTAGCCTGTTTTATGTACTTGTGACAAACTTTTCCAGGTTTGTCTGATGCTAAATTGAAAGGGGCCATTTGTAGTCAACCCCAATATTAGAAAGCTGAATTCTGATGTAGAATCTAATGGTGTGATGTATGATCCAGAATGAGAAGCTTTGGTATCATTCAAAGAAGTATTTTATAAGTGTTTAGGTAACAATAAAGATCCAAATTGTAAGGAAATTATTAAAAAGTCATTACCGTATATACTCATATATAAGTTGGGTCTTGAAACCCAGAAAATCGATCATAAAATCAGACCCTGACTTATGCGCCTGTTCAAAAATACAATACTTTTTTTTTTACATCTTCTTGCTTCCTTCAATCTCACACCAGTTTCTCAGACAGATTGAATTTTGTTGCAGCAGTACAATTACCAATTTCTTTCGCCACTTCAACTACGTTTAATTTAAAAACAGCTTCATATTTTTTTCTGATCGAATGCTCCATCGTAGATAAGGGATGCTCTTACGATAAAGGTGTATGAGGGTGTGAGATACAAAAAACACAAAACAGTGCAAACATCGCTTCGATTACAGCGTGGTCACATAGGCACAATACATAGAAAACAAGGCTGTGTGCTCAGTGGTTGCTCTCTCAGGTGGGCGTTAGCATATCATAATCTCTTGGACCAATAGCGTGAGTTTTCCACATTCAAATTATATGTCCGACATTATAAAATACCGGAAATTATACGGCAAAATCAAGCCCTGACTTATCCGTGGGAGAACTTAAACGCGAGTATATACGGTAGTTAAGTTTATGAAATTGGGGTGCAGCACAAGTCTCAAAGTTCACTTTTTGGATTCCTGAAAATCCTGGAATAGTGAATGAAGAGCAGAGATCCTAAAGATTTCATTAGGATATCAAAGGCATGGAAAGAAGGTTCCAGGAATGTTGGGATGTCAGTATGATGACAGAACACTGCAGGATGATTTATAGGGACGCATCAGAAAGAAAAAGTGGACAAACGATGAACCACCAAATGAAGTTTTGGATCAGAAAGTGACAGAAAATAGAAAAGAGAGACATGTAAGTCAATGAATATGCAATGTTGGTCTCTTTACATATATGTTTAAAAATATTTTCATGTTAAATTGATTTAGAACAATAATACATGGGGTGGTGCAGTGGGTGGCGCTGCTGCTTCGCAGTAAGGAGACCTGGGTTCACTTCCCAGGTCCTCCCTGCGTGGAGTTTGCATGTTCTCCCCGTGTCTGTATGGGTTTCAACCGGGTGCTCTATTTTCCTCCCACAGTTCAAAGACATGCAGGTTAGGTGCATTGGCGATCCTAAATTGTCCCTACTGTGTGCTTGGTGTGTGTGTGTGTGTGTGCCCTGTGGTGTGCTGGCGCCCTGCCCGGGATTTGTTCCTGCCTTGCGCCCTGTGCTGGCTGGGATTGGCTCCAGCAGATCCCCTTGACCCTGTGCTGAGATATAGTGGGTTGGATAATGACATGGCAATAATACATACATGAATAAATTAAGTGATTTGTTTTTTTTGTTCGTGCTTAAATATGACATGATGGAAACATTCTCATTATATATATTTTTGTGTTCATGAATGCAAATAAAAAGAACAATTCACAATTAAAACTTTTGTTGTAAGTTTAATTTTGCAGACCTGTAACTTAACAGTACACAATGTGTGATCTCATCGGCGCGACAGCATTAGGGTCAGCTTGTGCATTTCCTCGTTGTCCAAGATTCCAGATACTCTAACAAAAAAATACTCTCCTTGTTACTTTTGACTTTCACTCTTTATTAATGTTATGAGTTTGGTGTTTCCATTTTTGCTATCTCAGTTTTGACCATTCACCTGATTTTTGACTTACAAGTCCATCTCTCTGCCTCTTATTCCCTTACCTTTGTGGTTGCCTGTTTGTCATCTTCTGCCAAAATAGTGCTTTTGCCTTTATAAGAAGGTTGTGTGCCGCTCACAGTGTCTTAGGTTTGATGGATAAAATCTAACTGACCTCTCTAGAGCAGTTAAGAAAATATGGACCAAGTTAGTGTGAAGATTTTTGCTGTTATTTTTTGATTTTGACTCTGTTTCAGTGCTCTGGCCTTGACATTTGGAGCTGCTTGCTTGACTTGCCTGTTATTTAATTACTGTTAATTATGTTTCTGCCTGTCCCTTTCATCCTTTGACTATTTATTTTGTCTGAGATATTTTTCTCTAGCTCCACCTTTATAACAAAGGGTCAGCAACCTTTCAGCGGTGTCATGTCAAACCTGTGTTACAATGTTATTCTACGTGCCAACATAATTCTACCAATTTTGTTATATCCATCCATCCTCCAACCTGCTATATCCTAACTACAGGGTCATGGGGGTCTGCTGGAGCCAATCCCAGCCAACACAGGGCGCAAGGCAGGAAACAAACCCTGGGCAGGGCACCAGCCCACCAAAGAGTATTGAAATTGGTCTGGTTATACTGGGCTTTAAAAGTATATACTTTTGAAGTCCATTGTAACTGAATCTGATATTATTGGTCATTCAATATTTTAAAATACATAGGATCATATGTGAAAAGAATGTTTTGTCAAATTTTAATTTTCAACACATTTATTAAAAATAGTATTATAAATTATAAGAAACAATTATCAAGAATTCTAATATGATTAATCATTCTTTATTATTAATCAGAACTATTAATCAATTAATGCAAATCGTGCCCTTGTACCTCTTAGCTCAATTGCTCAGTATCAGGTGTGTAATTGGTCACTTTTAGCTTCACGCAGGCTTCTGAATGTTCAGGTGTTAGGCAACTTCTTTTATAGCCTCACTTTTCTCATCAGAGTTTTTAAACGTGGGCTGATGTTTAGTTTGATAATGTCTTTGTACACTTGACGTACGACACACAACACTTTCACAACATAACGCACACACAACACGATCCTTTTGTTGTACAAATCCATATTCATTCGTCCAAGAGATTTGAAAAGAGTGAACAACAAGTTTTTGTCTTTTATGAGTCATTTTAGATCAGTATATTACTTTGGTTTGTTTGAATGTACCACGGCCTGTACTGAACATATGGTTTCCATTTACATGTGAGTCGCATACCCAAAATGTAGGTGAGGGGGTGAACGTGTGCGCTATAATTAAAATATAATTTTTACTATATTTCAGTTCAATCAGAGTTCCATTTAAAATCGTTGCCGACCCCTGGTTTATAATATGTGTATATAAGAACTTATAGGCAATGTTCAAAGCAACATGTCACTAACAAGAATGCACCACTAGGCATTCCAAGAAAGATTACGGTCTAGTCACATATAAGATCTGTGTGTCAGGCTGATGTGAGAAAGGTGACAACAACAGGTACACACGAGGTGTCTTTCTGTTTATGCTCGGGGGCTCGGTTTACATAAGATGGTTTATGATTCATTTTGATGAAGATTTCTTTTCAGTTGACAATGGTGTTTGTGTACATTGTCTATCTAGGTAGGAGGCCACACACACTTACATCAGCTGCAAAATGTAAACTGTCAGGTTAAACTATTGCAGGCTCCATCTTAGGTTAAAAGATGACAGAATTCCAAAAACTGTTTCAACAAGAACTACAAGGTGTTCGTAATCTCCAGTCATATTTTGCCAACGGTCGAAATGCCAACCCTAACCCTAGAATTCTTGAAAGCATTCTTAGAATATTCTGCCCAAAGCAATGAATGATCAGCTCCATTTGTTCTAAAAGATTTGCAGTGTTGTTAGTGAGGCAGAGGCAAAAAAAAATTTACATGTACCCAGTGTCGAGGATGTCAGGGGCCACGACCCTGCCGGGACGCCTTGGAGGACCGGAAGTGGGCGTGTGCCCATCTGGGATCACGTGGGGTCCGCCTTCCTGGTTGCTTTGGGGGCAGCCCGTGGTCACCGCCAGGAGGCGCCCCAATGCCTTGGGGACCCTGGACCTCAGCACTTCCGCCACACCAGGAAGTGCTGGGGGGAAGAGAAGCAGGGACACCTGGAGAGCTTCCGGGAGAACAGCCGGCACTTCCGCCACACTGGGGCGTGTCAGCGGGAGATTGCCGGGGAGCACCTGGAGCTCATCCAGGTGCGGATAAAAGGGGCCACCTCCCTTCATTCAGGGCGAGAGTCGGGAGCGGAGAGGACTGAGCTGGAGAAGGCAAGGAGGCCGCCTGAAGAGAGTGAGAGAAAGGCATTGTGTGGCCAGGACTTTGGGGACTTTGGGGGTTTTGTGGTGCACTTTAAGACTTAAGATTGTAAATAAACGTGTGTTTGGGTGACAATGAACGTGTCTGCCTGTCTGTGTCCGGGTCAACCTCCACACCAGCAAAAAGGATTATATTGAATGCGAACAACAGTAGGGATTTTATGAAGAACCGGCAGACACCTCCAAGAAAGTCTGTTTAAAGTTCTCATACAGTAACAATCATGTGGGAAATAATAATTAAAGATTTTCCTAGATTAATTACATACATTAATTATTTAAAAAAAATATGGCATTTTTCATGTTTGATAAATAGTAATCTTCGATTTTCATTCTCTGATAACATTTACATTTATTTGCTTAATAAATGCTAAGGAAGAAATGTTTGCAGAGGTGGAAGAGGAAAGGTGTAGCAAGGAAGTGGCTATGCACCAGCAGGTAGATTGGGTCAACTGGGATCATATAACTGCCACATGGGCAGAATTTGGAAATCAGAACCAGCTAGACTGACGTTTCTGATTCATTCGGTGTATGATGTCCTTCCAAGCCCATCCAACCTGCATTGCTGGGGCTTAGCTGATACTCCGGCATGTCACCTGTGTCGTGTAAAAGGTTCTTTGGAGCATGTTTTAAGTCGCTGCCCAAAAGTCTTGAGCGAGAGGAGGTGAAGGTGGGACCACAACCAGGCAGTAGCTGATACCATCTGCAGTGGAATTCAGCAGAGCAAACACCAGCTCCCAATAAGGCACACCATTGCCTTTGTTAAAGCAGGGGGAAAACCCCAGGTGGTGCTCAGGACATCAATTTGGCTGCTTGAAGGCTGACTTTGGAAACACAGAACACATTGCAAGGATGTCTCTCAGGCCAGAGGTGATCTTAACATCGGACCAGTCCAAGCTATTGATTACGATAGAACTCACTGTTCCCAGGGAAGACTGGATAGAGGACGCCCATGAGTGCAAGAAGGCAAAATACCTCAAGCTGGTAGAGGAGTGTAGAAGGAATAGGTGGAGGGTCCCATGCAATCCCATCAAGGTGGGCTTCAGGGGCTTTGCAGGAATGAAGATCCACCAAGAACATCATAGACGCTGCAGAAAAAGCATCAAGATGGTTGTGGATAAAGAGGGGTGATCCATGGTGTAGCACACTACTTGGGCACAAGCTGGGGACTGATCATCCCCAGCTGAGCAACCTGAGTGAGGGTGTCTGATGGTGTCTGATGATCTAGGACCCCTGTTGTATAACAATTAAATGTAAAAGCTTCCAAGGGTTGAAAACCTTATATACAGTAGTCACTGGATCTGAACAACACAAGTAACAAGTTGACTGATCCAACACACACGTGAACGTGCTGTGAACTTCAGCTCTGAGGGTGACTGAGACTCGAAGCTGCACCTAAAAACAACCCACCCTGTTTTAGATGTTGATGTGGTGTTAGCATTAGCATTGCACATTTGACCATTGTCCCAGATTCAGACTTCTTAACTGTAAGCGTCATTTGGAATCAAATGACTTTCTTTGTATACCCAAATTTTAGTAAACCAATTGTTTGTAACTCAGGGGAACCCTATATTAAGTGTTATCAGTTTGTATTTTGTAAACCCTTAATATTAAGATTATATTATAAGGCAGTTGGGGCAGCTGGAGCACCTCTGGGTTTCCACAGGATATACTAAGCATTGAAATAGAATAAGTGACAGTAAACCAGAATAGTATACAAAAATATGAATACTACAAGAAAACCCTCAATAAACAACATCATCTGTGGTACAAACACAAATCGTCCTGGGCATCTAGACAGAGAGAGTATGCACAAAGTAGGGTCAGAAAGTCAGGGGAAATTAAACAAATGAGTTTTAAGTTGTTTTTAAAAAAATCAATTGAGTCTGCTGATTTCATTCATTTAGGGGGGCATTCCAAAATCAAGGCGTTATAGAACTGAAGGCTCTGTCACCCATAAAGCACGGGTTAGTGTGGGGCACAACAAAATTGCCAGAATCAGTGGACCTTTTTGAGTAGACAGGAGCACAGTGATGAAGAAAGTTACTGAGGTAGTGTGGTGCCAGGCCATTTAAAGCTTTTTGGTTATTAACAGAACTTCATACTCAATCCTATAAGACACAGGGAGCCAGTGAAGGTGGAGCAGGATGGCTGTTATGTGCTCGCTATTGCCAGTTCTGTCTAAGGACTCTTGCAGCAGAGTTCTGGACTAACTGGAGTTGTGATAACAGAATAGAAGGTGCACGGGCCAGTATGGAGTTATGGTAGTCAATGAGGGGTGTAATAAAAGCATGGATACGTTTTTTAGCATTAGAAAAGGAAAGGAATGAGCGAATGTTGGATATGTTATGAAGATGGAAGCTTCTTTTTGTGATGAATGGATGTAAAATAAGAAAAGGAGGAATCAAAAATGACACCAAGATTCCTAGCAGAAGAAGATGGTGTAAAGACATCATCATCAAGGGTAGTTGAGGAGGAGCTCATGTTCTTAAGCTGAGCTTTAGTGTTAATTGCCATGACTTGGGTTTTGTTACAGCTTCATTTTTAAGAGTTATATTCCATCCAGGTTTTAATTTCACTGAGGCAAGTTGATTAACTTTCATTTTTAACACTACCATAAATCAGAATATCAACCACATATAAACGATAACCCAGTCCAAAGCTACAAATGACATGGCCAAGGTGAAGCACATAGATACAGAAGAGCAGTAGGCTGAGGAGAGAGTCTTGAGGGACTCCTTGTGAGACTGGAGCTGAGGTGGACCTGCTATGGCCAAGACTAACAAATTCTTGCCTATCATTCACATAGAATTTAAGCCACTGGAGGACAGTGCTAGAGATACCCAGAATGTTCTCCATTCTGGACAGTAGAATGTCATGTCTGACAGTGTCAGATGCTGCTCTGAGGTCTAACAGAATTGATATGCTGGTTTTCCCAGAGTCTGCTGCCATAAGCAAACCATTTGTTACTTGAAGCAGAGCTGTGCTGTGCTCTGATACCAGACTGATAGGGTTCCATTAGCTTATTACAAGGTAGATAACTGGTGAGTTGGGAGGCCACAACACTCTCAAGAACTTTAGACAGAAAAGGTAAGTGAGAGGTGGGAAAAAAAAATTGTTGAGATTGTAAGCATCAAGACATTTTTAATGCTGGGGTTACAAAAGTAATTTTCAAAGTACCTGGCACAGAGCCGATGTCAGGACATTTATTTACGACTGTCTTTAAAGTCTGGATTAGGATGTGGAGGCAACATTTGAGAAGTGTGATGGGGATAGGGTATAGTAGACATTATTTTGGTACAACAAAATCAATCAGTGTTTCACTTGGAGCTTGACCCTTTTTGTTTAGAAATCTATGGAAACAAAAAACTTTCTCTGTGCTTATCTCTGCAGAGCCCAAGAAATAATTTTCTTATAGACTGAAACAGCATAATAGCTAAACCAAAAAAGTACTAGAATGTATAATACAGTGAAAAGCAGCAATGCAGCCTAAAAATAATATTCCTTTAGTAGGTTATGTATATGAGTTTAAGGTTTATTAAATAAGAAACATACTGAATACTGATTGAACGTCAGGACTACCTACTGTTTGCCACCCGTTCTTACTTATTGCTTAATTCCATTAAAACACAACAGAACCTTTTTTTTTAATTTCCTCTTACTTACCTTCTCATGTTGTACCTCACCATTTGAACCATTCATGCTGATTTGGTGACTGCAAGGAGCTTTAAGACCTGGCCAAGAATCTCCTTAAGACTTTGGACTTTGCAACCAAACTCTGGACACAAACTTATTCTTAAAAGACCAAGCAAACTGACTCACCCAATCATTACATTGAATAGTGGGGTGTCACATATAACACAATGGGACCCTCCTGCCGACACTTTCTAATATAGCCCCCCCCCCCCCCATTAGTTATTCAATTACCTTAAAGCGCTGCTTAAGAAGATGAGCCCCTTTTCAATCACTCTTGACAGTGATCTCATCAGACCTTCTTCTAATGCAAGGAATCTTGGTGTCAGTTTTGATTTATCCCTTTCTTATTCCGCCCACATAAGCCACATTAAGAAACATTTTTACTTTCAGCTCCGTAACATATCCTGTGTTCGCTCATTCCTCTCCTTTTCTAATGATGAGAAACTTGTCCATGCTTTTATCACATCCCGCATCGATTATTATAACTCGCTGCTGGCAGGTGCCCCTTCTAATCTTATATCACAGCTCCAGTTAATTCAAAACTCTGCTGCAAGAGTCCTTACTCAAACTAGCAACGCTGAGCACATCACACCCACCCTGCTTCGCCTTCACTGGCTCCCTGTGTCTTACAGAATCGAATATAAAATTCTACTAATAACTTACAAAGCTTTAAATGGCCTTGCACCGTTCTACATCAGTGACCTTCTCAATCACGAGGCTCCTGTTCACCTACTAAGGTCCTCTGATTCTGGTAATCCTGTTGTCCCTCACACTAACCTGCACTCTATGGGTGACAGCAGGGCCTTCAGCTCCATAGCACCCAGACTTTGGAATGACATCCTGAAATTAATGAGATCAGCCGACTCCATTCATTCTTTTAAAAAACAACTTAAAAATCATCTGTTCAGGAAGGCTTTTAACTTAACTTAACTTAACATGCTGCCCTTTTTTTCAGTTTACCTCTCTGTCCAGGTGCTCAGGATAATTTGTGTGACTGTTATATCACAAATTAGGTTATTTGTTAGGTTTTTCTTTTAGTATTGAATTTAGTATTTTACTACGGTTTATTGTCCTTTATTCCATTTGATTCTTTGTTATCTGTTCTATTCAGGAAAACATTTGTATCCAATGTTACATATATCCTGCTGTTTTTTCTAAGACTCTGTAAAGCGCCTTGAGCATGGGAAATGCACTATATAAATAAAGTGTATTATTATTATTATGATTTTTGTCTTTGTGTGGTGATGGCTTCATTACACTGGCACAACCTTTATAAGTTATTACAGTCTTTAGGTGGGCACTTTATACCCAGACTCCTGCTCTGAACCCCATAAATGTGATCAGCAGTTCCAGTCCTGTTACGATGTTCATGTAAGCTTGAAGATGAAACCAAAGTAAAATAAGCTCTTGCCAAATAAGAAATGATTAAATGGAGACATCTGGAGGAATAGTGAGGAATTACACAAAGTTTTCTTACCAGTAGAGAAAACAAATTATTATTAAACATAAAAATTGATGTTTGTTTTAAACCATTATGAAAATGGTTTTCTAAATAATAAATAACAGGCAGGAACTGCCTCGAGGTGTCCCTGAACTGGATTAAGGAGCTTAGAAAAGAGACCATTGGAAGTCTGTATATTATTATTACCTTAGCTGGCACCTTTATCCAAGGCAGCTTACAACATTTAAGAATTGCATTACTTTTTCCAGTTGGAGTGTAGACGGATGAAGTGACTTGTTCATGGTCACACGTTGTCAGTGCCACACTTTGAACCCACAGCCTCAGAATTTGATGTCCAAAGCCTTACCCACTAGGCCACAGTGCCTATCTGTATATAAGAGTGGATTACAAAATGGATGGATGAACATCACAATAAAGACTAACATACTCTTTAGCATCCTACACTTTTGACCCTTCAGGAAACCATGTGGTCTTGCCCCAGTTTCAAAATTCGCCGTACAGCAGCGTTTCTCAACCTTTAAGTATTTTCATAACAGTTTTTAATCGCGCCCCCCTAACGTTTTTTTGAAACCCTAATAAAATGTATTCCTATATTTTTTGCTGCCGATACACCGCTACAAGTTTTATTATACCTACTTAACTTTATTGACAATTTATCTAACTCTATATTTAGTTTTCTAGTATCAGAATGTAGCTTGAGTTAATTTGTTTTGGTTTTAGTAGATGTATTTTTCATATTTTCGATTCTTGTTTTCTTTTTTTCACATCTTCGCACCCCCTTTTTTGTTACTTTCGCCTTACAGAAGTTAACCGCCGTGTTACAGAATTAATTTTACATGGCAGAATTAGACAGTGGCCATCTTAAAGGACAAGTTCGGCATTTTTCAAGCTCAAGTTATTTCTTCACAATCATGGTGTACATTAATTTGTCACATAAAACTGTGTTCCAAAGCGAAGCGTTTTTTGTAAATTGTAAAAATATCTGTAACTACAAGGGGACACCACTGAACCCCAAATCACAGACACAGTAATGCCTGACCATTTGGGATAAAATAGAAGACACCTTTAAGCAATTACCTGTGTAAGGATCAATGAATTAACCACAATACAAAATTAATTCTTCCTGCTTCCATCCTCCAAGTTGAGTGTTTTCTTTTAAAGTCAACATGGAAACTACTTTTTAGTCCTCTGGAGTGCTTCCAGGTCGTACACAAACAAGGCTAGTCCTCCCCTGACGGCGCCCTCTGGCGGTTCCCAAAGAACAGGACTGCGTCTGCTGATTCCAATTCCCATGCCACTGTGCGGGTGTCCTAAAGTGATGCAAGCTCCCTAACCTGTTATAATGGGGAATGAACAAGTCACACTTATATAAGCTTCTTCAGTAGAATTCACACTAACTCCCGTGGCTGTGGTTGAGTGTGAGTGGAGCAGACTGCTCCATACACTCACACACACATACACACATCTTTCGAAATAAGAACTGAGGTGCATGCAAGCTCTGAAAAAATTTTAAAGTGCATGCATGTGCCATCTAGTGGTTGTGGTTGAGCGTGAACAGAGCGGTCTGCTCCATAGACACATATTCACATCCATGTTTTTTGTTTATAAATGTTGTCACACATGCGCACATGGGAGGCAGATAAAAAGTCTGAATGGGTGCAATTCCACACCAAACCAGGGGGTGGCGAAGTGTGCTGATCCTTTCTCTCTTTCCACTGCAGACCAGCCATAGGAAATTCCACCTGGCCCTGATGACATTTCTTCCGGTTCCGGTCCCACTGACATCGCTTCCTCTACTCCCTAGTAAAACCGCCATCTTTTCCTCATCAAATCAGTTCTGTATTGGACTCCAGTCTGTACACATCAGAACCTCATTTTTATCCATTTGCAGCCAGGAACAATATGCGGGTGACTGCCCCAAACCTTTCTGTGGCTCATTTGTCTTATTTTTGACAATCTCTTATAAGTATCACACATGTGCACATGGGAGACAACTTCAGGACTCATCTAATGGTAATTCCACCCCGAGTCAAGGGTTGGCACTGTTGCCTCTCTTCTCTTTCCTCCCACAGACTTGATGACTGGCAGCGGGAAGATGAATGACAACAATTCAGGGTTCCAGTCCCCTGAGTCATTCTCTTCAGCCTTTCCTGCCTCTTGTCCAGCTCTACCGCCATCTTGCCTCAGTCTAGTATTGGACTCACATCTGGAAGGACTTTAACATTTTTGTTGTTAAGTTGCTTTGTTAATTTACAGGGATCACGGCTGGTGTCCCAACTCTTTATAATTTCTTTGTGTTTCTTCCTTACATAAGCTATATATTTGGACAATTGGACTAAGCAAGTTTGGGAATGTTG
Organism: Polypterus bichir lapradei; assembly: GCA_026402145.1. Lineage (NCBI taxonomy): Eukaryota > Metazoa > Chordata > Cladistia > Polypteriformes > Polypteridae > Polypterus > Polypterus bichir. Next base: position 12,886,132 of record JANRMT010062856.1, read on the forward strand.
ATAATTGTGTAAGCTATTATTTGGCTGATGCCTTTATCCAAAGCATCTTACAAAGCCTTAACCATTACACCACACTGCCTGCCTAGTATAATAATAATAATAATAATGGGCAGCACGGTGGCGCAGCGGATAGCACTGCTGCCTCGCAGTTAGGAGACCTGGGTTCACTTCCCGGGTCTGCGTGGGTTTCCCCCAGGTACTTTGGTTTCTTCCCACAGTCCAAATACATGCAGGTTAGGTGCAATTGTCCCTAGTGTGTGCTTGGTGTGTGTGTGTGCGCCTTGCGGTGGGCTGGCACCCCGCCCAGGGTTTGTTTCCTGCATTGTTCCCCGTATTGGCTGGGATTGGCTCCAGAAGACCCCCGTGACCCTGTAGTTAGGATATAGTGGGATGGATAATAATAATAATAATATACAGAGGCCAAGCAGCATGGTGGTGCGGTGTTTGGCACTGCTACAAGCCCAAATTCCTAGGTTCAGATCTCTATGTATGCCTTCTGAGTGCAGAGTGCACATTCAGTCGTTTGCATGGGTTTTTCTCAGGTACTCTGGTTTTACCATAGTATCAGGAATGTGCGATTTAGGATACAATCCTGATCCGCATTAGAAAGGTTAGGTAATAGATACAAAATAATACATCATAAATTGCCTACCCAGATGTCAACACTTCATAAACTGAGTTCCCTTTTTTTCTGACCATTTACATTGATTGAAGTCATATTTGTGTGGTCAGGGCAGTAGCTACTGGTAGCAAACCACTGGCAGTCATCCATCAAGGCTGGTCAGTGTTTAGATTGAAAAACTTTCATGTTGGAAAGTTTGATTTAGTTCACCTAATAGGATGTGAGATCACAGACAATTGGATGACACATATGGTTTATCTGAGGTCCACCAGTGGCCAGAGTTTTGACCCAAAAGTTCCTGAGAAGCAACAGAATCTCATTTCCAAATCCTAAAATTCAGGTTTCAGCAACAGTGTCTTTATGGTGTGTTGTCAAAGAGAGTCAGAGTAAATTTGCATTGCACTCTGGGCATAGCCAAGCTTATCTGATTCATTTCCATTTTTTTCTCTGTTTTTCTTTTTTTTCCCTTTTTTTCAGTGTTTCTTATCTCATGACACTGCAGTTTTCATGTCAGCACTTGCAATTTTCTCTTGAACTTCTTCACCATCTTATCTTGCCCTGGCAGCTCCAACTTAAGAGCATTCAGTAACGCAGTTAGGTCAGTTAAAACCGCTAAAACAATAAGTCCCTCTTCCTCCTCCTCTGTTTAGATACAAAGCGAAACTCTTTCATTTCTAAAAAACGTTCCATAAACCCTTAAACCCTTCAATTTAGTTAGCCACTTACCATTCCTGGAGTGATCATCAAGGCAAGCGGCTTTGTAGTTAACAGTCTCCCATATGGGAAAATTTTCACAATGTCACCCAATATCTATCTATCTATCTATCTATCTATCTATCTATCTATCTATCTATCTATCTATCTATCTATCTAT
>JANRMT010062856.1:12887637-12944385 GCA_026402145.1 Polypterus bichir lapradei
TATCTATCTATCTATCTATCTATCTATCTATCTATCTATCTATCTATTTGTGGATTAGAAAAGTGGAAATTAAGCAATACAGGAAATGTTTTTTTTTTTCTCTTTCTGTTTTGCAATAAGCCCATCCCAGTTGCCAAGGATGCCCATAATACCTGAACTTCTTCTTTTGCAGCCTCACTTGGAAGTCCTCCAGTATTTTCAAGGGCTTTATGCTCAAAATCACCATAAGGAAACATCATTTTTCCTAATCCTGTCCAATATTTCAACCATTCACACCATTGGGTGGCACCTGTCCTTAGCTAATGAAAAGCTGATTCAAAAACAGGTCTGCACACTGTCTGTGTGGCTTTTGCATGTTCTCCCCATGTTTGCGTGGGTTCTTCATGTTCTCCAGTTTTCTTCCCATATTGCAAAAGCATGCTGGTTACATTAACTGGTATCTATAAATTAATCCAGCATTATGAGTGAACGTGAGCGTGTTATTGAGTATGAGGATGTGCACCACTTGCTGTGCTAGAAAAAGTCCAGAGAAGAGCAACTAGGCTGATTCCAGGGCTACAAGGAGGTGAGCCTTTCCAGTTTAAGCAAAAGAAGATTAAGAGGAGACCTGACTAAAGTGTTTAAGATTATGAAGGTAAAGTGGGTTGAGACTATAATTTTAAAATGAGTTCATCTGCAACACAGGGACACAGTTGGAAACTTGCTAAGGGTAAATTTCATACAAACATTAGGAAGTTTTTTTACAAAGAGAATCAAAGATACATGGAATAAGCTACCAAGTAGAGTTGTAGACAGTAGGACTTTTAGGGACCTTTAAAATTAGACCTGATGTCTATGACGGATTGAAATCTAAGTAATCAACTGTGGTCCCCGGACGGAACGCCCCTTCTTTATATGTTCCAGTGGAGCAAGCAAAGGGCTGCGCAGTACCTCCCCCGGACCACTTGGTGGCAGCCCCCTTGGGTGACTGTGGTGCCTCAGATACCCGCAGGGCTCCATGGGAGATGGAGTTCTCCACTGCCCTGTTGGGACCCTGGGTGGCCACCAGGAGGCGCTGCAGGGGTTCCTGGGCTTGTCTGGGCCGTAGTTCAGCCACACCCAGAGGTGCATTTGGAGGCAGGTGGTCAATCACCTGAAGCACTTCTGGGTGAACTATAAAAGGGGCCAGCAGCCACCACTCTGAAAGCCTAAGTCGGGAGGAGGAGGACAACACTTGCCAGAAGGAGTGGGGGTGCAAAGAGTAGTGTGTGTTTTGTTTTGGTGCTTTTGGGACTGTGTCCCACAGGTGAAAAAAAATAATAGTTCATTTGTTTTTATACATGCCTCCGGTGTGAGTCTGTGTCGGGTAGGCGCCTATATAGCGCCTTTGCTACACAACGTAGAACTCAGTCTTAACATTTGCATGCACTGTAAAATGCATATGTCTCCATTAGGTGTCATTTGGTATGGAATTAGTAAAAGCAGTGTTTATGTTAATTAAATACTTCTAAGTCATATGGAAGTCCCATATTTTGGGGAGTGCATCTCCCTGCAGCATCCCCTTGTGGCACCCATGGACCCCAGCAGGGCTGTGCTGCCAGACTATAACTCTGGCGTTCCTTGCTGGTTCCTGAATGGGCGCCAATACAGAGGGCTGCTGCTATCTAGAGCCTGGGGGAAATAAAGATCCCTGTCCTCTTCTTCCGTCATGACAAGGGAAGGTATAAAGTCCATGTCCGTTTGGGATGCCTGTCCATTTATTTGGGGCCCCCCCGTCAGGGTAAGGGATCTTCTGGACACCTGGCCGGGCTGCTCATCTATCTTGTGTGCCTCCAACACTGCATAGGCAAAGGACAAGGCATATTGCAATGGCGCTATAAAGCAGGCATGTTGGGAGACACTCAAAACTGAGATCTGGATCCAGAACCATTTTTGCAGTGTCAGGTCAACGAACGAAAACAGTCCTGACACAAGTACATCTACAGATCTATACAAGGAGGTTTGCCTGCTTACTTGTAACTGACTGATCACCACACAGAAATGCAACATTAAACATCTCAATTGCACTGCATGACAGTGGCATCTGACAACACAGCACTCAATATCCCTACTGTGACACCTAACAGCGAAATGCTCAAGACTCCTACTGATGTCCTTTTGTCACTGGCCGTACAATAGCAACAGAAACAAAGACCACCCCACTGTTTTGAAGAGTTGTACACCATTTCAAGAAACTGGAAAATCACTTGGGACAGTACTTTTGAATGAAGGGCAGTGTAATTGCACAGACAGATTGCATCAGCCAGCGATGAGTCTCACATAGTGTGAGCTGGCATTCCATCAACTACAGCAGGGGGCACCTATAAAAACGGCAAGCCTGCAACATCACAAACACAATTTCATCTATTGCAGCAACGGCGAGTCATGCTTTAAATGGTAGAGAGACACCCAAAAGAGTCATGAAAAGAGCAAAGGATCAATGCTGGCACTTGGCACCACTGTTGAAGTATTATTTATTGTGTAACTTGCTGTGGTACCTGCCTAGGCCAGGTTGAAATCTAAGCAATCAACGAAGACCTCCATGTTAAAGTGTACAGTGCACCATGCAATGCACATGTCTCCGTTTGATGCCATTTGATATGAGATGCGTAAAACGTGTTAGTGTTTGTGGTGTGCCATCTGTTGGAATAGCAAATACAATGCATATGTCTCTGTTATATGCCATTTGGTATGGAATTCTTAAAAGCAGTTTTAATAACTGTGATGCACCATTAACTTTAATGACAAATGAAACACATTTTATTACTAAAAATATTTGTGATGCAGTAGCTTTTGGAATGACTGCGTTTTAGCAACCAAATGAACACACAGACAGACACTTAACCTTTCACTGGGGATGTGTGTTATTTTGCCATTTGTGAATATATTATATATTGGCCCGTCTACTTTATACACCTACTGCTTTTGTATTTGGTAGTAACAACATCACAAGTTCCGAGCAACTATGCTAAAAAGTTAACAAAAACTAGATAGATAGATAGATAGATAGATAGATAGATAGATAGATAGATAGATAGATAGATAGATACTTTATTAATCCCAAGGGGAAATTCACATAATCCAGCAGCAGTATACTGATAAAAAATATATATATATTAAATTAAATAGTAATAAAAATGCATGTAAAAGCAGACAATAGCTTTATAACTTTGAGTAATAAAGCAGACAATAACTTTGAGCAATGTTAGCATTTACTCCCCCGGGTGGAATTGAACAGTCGCATAGTGTGGGGGAGGAACGATCTCCTCAGTCTGTCAGTGGAGCAGGACAGTGACAAAGGTCTGTCGCTGAAGCTACTTCTCTGTCTGGATATGACACTGTTCAGTGGATGCAGTGGATTCTTCATGATTGACAGGAGTTTGCTTAATTTCCGTCGCTCTGCCACAATGTTAAACTGTCCAATTTTACTCCTACAATAGAGCCTGCCTTCTTAACAAGTTTGTCCAGGCGTTTGAAGTTTTGCGTTATGAAATTTTAAAGATATTTGAAGCAGTACAAAGTTCACAGAAACAAAAGTTATATTATTATTCAAGCCAAAGTGACATAATCTACATTTCCTCCCCCCTAGATTGTGCAACCATACACTTTTCATGCTTCTTAAAGGAAACTTTCTTTCATATTAAATTGGAAAAGCTACAGCCCTCACGTCAGAGGGATTGCGCTGGCTACGCTTTCACTAATCTGCTTTTTTTGTTATTATTTGAATCACGCCTTTAAAGTCCATTGTTACAAATGCAATATAACAAGTCGCTCTTTGCCTGTCACCCCATCTTTGTTTGCTACACCATGCACATCGAAAAACGCGCACTTCTCAACTAACTCTGATCGCCTCTTCGGCCTTCCTTCTTTCCTGTCAGTCACTTGGTTGTATTGTTTTCTTCAACGCTTTCTGCACGTCGCTTGGTGACGTCATTCCGCACGCCCCGCCCAGCCTCACGTGTTATAAAATATCTGCGCCAAGACTACTGGGCCCTTCGTGCGCGCGCAGGCAGCTTATGGTTGTTTTGTGGCGTTTTTTCTTGTACTTTTTGACTAGTCAACGTTTCGATAGGTGGAGCGAAGCAGTTTGTTTGAAATGCCTCGTGTGTATATCGGCAGGCTGAGCTATCACGTTCGCGAAAAGGACATCCAGCGTTTTTTCAGCGGTTATGGAAAACTGCTGGAAATCGACCTGAAGAATGGGTAAGTGGTAGTGAGGGGGAAGGGGCGAAGAAACCTGTCCGTTAGCGGCGTGGTAAGATGCGAAAACGGTTCTGCTGGATCTACTCTGGTAGAACTTGGCTCATTAGTGTCCAACTCTGTTATTTTTCAAATTTTCTTGTATGGATACGTGTTGCCAAGTCGTCTCTTTACGCTTAAGGACGACTGCGTGTACCGAGCGCCGCGTGGACAAGATGGCCGCTTGGTGCACAAAAGCGCGCACACTGTTCGATCTGCTGTAACTTTAAAGACGTACTGTGAGTGGCACTAATCTACGCATTTTTAAAATTGCTTCCTTATGGATGAATAAAGACAATCCGGTAAACGGGATTGCCTTTTTATAATCCCAATCCTAGGAACCTTTAGATCGTGTTTTGCTCGGTTTTGTTTTGATACTCGGGACTCATTACCGCCTACCTTTTCGAATTGTTTATACAGTTAAGTTCATCGTAATTCCGCACAAATGCTTTAGTAAAGCTTTTTTAACTTGTATTACATAATAAAGTTGAGTCTTGTGGAGGTGCACTTTGGTCGTGATGTCAAAGTGTTTTGCGGCCTGACCGTGACGCGCTGTCAGTGAGATCGTTAACTGGCAGTCCGCGTCACATGTGCAGCCTCCATTAATGTATACGTTTTAGCTACGTGTGCTCTGAGACGTTTCTCTCTTCTCTCCCCCCCCCCCCCCCGTTCATTTTAAGGTATGGTTTCGTGGAGTTCGAGGATACCCGGGATGCAGACGATGCTGTGTACGAATTAAATGGGAAGGAGCTTTGTGGGGAGCGAGTGATCGTGGAACACGCCAGGGGACCACGACGGGACAGAGATGGCTACGGAGGGGGCTACGGTGGACGCAGTAAGGATTCTGATTACTTTTCCTCGTTTTATTTAGCGTTGTTTTTGTGCGATTTTGGCCTTTAGCCAGCGAGCTTACATTTCCATTCCCCTCTCTCCTGTTAGTGTTTATGCTGCTGGTTAAATGCACGCAGTAGGGGTCGCTTTTGGTCGGTGTCTGATACTACAACCGAGACAGTCATTACATGTTTAATGTAAATCTTTTTTTAATAGTAAATTGGGGTCAAGTTTCCGGGTATTGGTAATTAGAGTATTAGATTAACTTTTATATTTGGTGTATTTGTCTGCAGGTGGGCTTGGGAGTAGCTTAAGGGTTTAAGAGTCGAAAGGTTTTTTTTTCTCCCGTTGGGAAGTTTGTTACTTAAACTTGACTTTTTTTTAACAGGTGTTTTACCAATTATACTTAAGATGCTTAATGCAGAGTAATCAAGGGCATATGTATGCTACAGAAAGTTTCTCAAGACTCATGGTTTAATTTTTTTGTGACATTTAAATATACTTTGATAGTTTGATGTTTTGAATGTTATGACATTTAATTCAACATTAACGATCCTTGATGTTTCAATTTGAAAGAGTCCTGTGCGGGCTGAGTCCGAGTCCATTGAGGCTAAGATGACTGCCTGTTCCGTTTGGCCTTGGCTTTCACCTTACATTGTGTGTGTGACCTATGCCCTTTGACCCATTGGCTGACCTAACCGGAAGCCATGATGACAGCAGCCTTTTGCCAATAGACCAGGGTGATGGTGAGGAATCCCATTGGTTTTAATATGTTAAGAGATTTAATAAAGCGGTTGAGCTGGAGTTTTAAAGAGAAACAATGTTGCCGCTGTCTGACCTGCTTTGTAAAAGAGCAGTTGGCTTCAATTATAATTGGCCTGGTGTAGGTACTTAAATTTAATTTTATATTGTATCTTTTGGTTTAATTATCTGTTAAATAATTCGGGTGGTAGTACTTGTCTGACTACAGATTTAGTCAACTTTTTCTTTCTGCAGTTGTCACATAGCACTATGCAGCTGTAAGTGGCATTGACTGCTGTAGCTAAATGTTTGAATAACTTTAAATACAAAGAACATAATGTGTTTAAGTGATTAATTTTGTATATTGATTTGAATTTGAATAATAACCCGGGAGATTACATTCTAGAGAAACACTAGCAGTGCACACAGATTGGCATTAACATTTCTTTTTATTCTCCCAAAGCAGACCACCTCTACTGAAGTTACCTGTTTTTAAGGTCCGTGTTTTGATCCCCAAAAAATTTAGGTTTAAGTTCCCTCTAGGTTGGAGGTGGTCTTTAGTAAATATACTTAGTTAAATTTGCATGTGTATTTCTAATTTTAGTAATCCTCGAGGGCTGTTCTCTTAGAACAGAGCCTAATTGCAGAGTTTAGTTTACCAGTTAACTTTATGAAGTTCACTTGATCCCCCAAAGTCTCTTGATTTACAGCCATTTCATTGTTCTAACTTTACATCTTTGTGCTTGAAGGTGGTAGTGGTGGTGGTGGCGGCGGCGGTGGAGGTGGCATGTATGGAAGTCGGCGTAGTGGCAGGGACAAGTATGGGCCACCTGTTCGAACAGAGTTTCGTTTGGTTGTGGAGAACCTTTCAAGCCGTTGTAGCTGGCAGGATCTCAAGGTAAGGTCTGTTTTGTTGTTGCATGTTTGCGTACATTCTGTGCTTGTAGATTTCTTGCTGTCCCGCTAAGTATTAAGGTTTACTTTTTATTTTTTTGGTCCAGTTTTGTTACATGTGTAACATTCTTATTCTGTCAAGACTAGTGTTTCCTAGTATGTTGAGTACAGGTAGGTAGGCAATGATTCATGTAAACATTTCTTTTCCTTGTAGGATTTCATGAGACAGGCTGGAGAGGTAACTTATGCAGATGCCCATAAGGAACGTGCCAATGAAGGTGTAATTGAGTTCCGCTCTTACTCTGATATGAGACGTGCTCTTGAGAAACTAGATGGTACGGATATTAATGGCAGAAAAATTCGCCTTGTAGAAGATAAGCCACGCCGTAGGCGCTCATATTCTGGCAGTCGCTCTAGGTATGTTTTTGGGGTATACTGTATCACTTGCTTATGTAACGGTTGCCTTGTACTGAATTTTGGTTTGGGTTTTTCATTTTCTCTCACAGATCACGGAGTAGACGTCGCTCTCGCAGCAGGAGTCGCAGGAGCAGTCGTTCACATAGCAACTCAAAAAGTAGATCTCGCTCTCGGTGAGTACATCTCCAAGTTGTTCAACTCTTAATTTAAAAGTGGAGGAAATGTCTTTTGCCAGTGATAAGTGGTTTTTTTTTTTTCTTTTTTTTTTTCTTTAGCTCCCATTCAAGAAGCAAGAGCAAGCGTTCAAGGTCCCGATCTGGCAACAGAAAATCCCATGCACATTCTCCAAGTCGGAAGTCTCATTCAAGGTCCCCTGCCAGAAAATCGCATTCTAAATCCCCTGATGGAAAGTCACGGTCCCGCTCACGATCCAGGAAGTCCCGTTCCAGGTCCCACACTAGAAAATCCAATTCACTATCTCCTAATAGAAAGTCCAGGTCTAGGTCAGACCCCAGAAAGTCACAGTCAAAGAGCCCTTCAAAAGCCAAGTCTGACCATGATTCACGAAGTCCTTCCAAGGAGAAGGAGGAGTCTAAGAAGTCTCGCAGCCGATCTGCATCCCCAATGGAAAATGGAGATGGTGAAAGGGCAAGGTCAGCTTCACGTTCTCCCTCGCCCCAACATGATGACAGACATTCCGCATCTCCGTCAAAACGCTCTGCTTCTAGGTCTCCTTCGCGATCTAAATCGCGATCACGTTCTCGCTCTCGTGATTAGCAAATTAAATTTGATACTCTTGAGTTGGGTAATTCCATTAATGAAAAGTTGTCGCCATTATTGATGTGCAGCAGCTTTTTGCAGAGCTGCCTTTAGATGCAGTGGGTAAAAATTGTGGGTTTTAAAATTTTGCTGTGCCCGTTTACAAATTTAAAAAAAAAAAAAAACACATGATGAACCTAAGACAACACTTTTTGGTGTCCAGGTTTGCCATTTGTGCTTGTAAATAACAAACCCTAATCCTGAACTTTAGTCAGTTTAAAGTTGGAGTGAAATCTTGGATGTAATCCACAGGTAAAGCCTGCTGTTCTAATTTCTTTAGTTTTCATTTTTGTATTCAACCACAAATTCTTGTTTTTTTTGTTTAAACCAAGACTTCAATTTGATGGCCAGACCTTGTTTTATTGCCAAACTGCTAGATCACAAGCATGCATGTTAACTTTTTACTGTACAGATGCATTAAAAGTTCATATGAAAGTCCAGTTTTTGTCTCTTTTGGCAGATCTTTGTTGGGTGAAAAATGCTGATGTGAAGTTTTCCTTAAGTGTTTAGAGCAAGAGTAGTTAACAAATTATGCGGCTTACCTGCAGTGTTTTTAAGTAGGGTTGTATTGGGTTAGTGCGACTGTGGCAAAGCTGGAGTATTGTATCTGACGACTTGCCACTGTTAGTTTGACATCATTAATATGGACAAAAACGCGCACACTTAAATGCATGGAGGTAGAGAGGCTGCTGCAGCAGAACGCGCATGCGCGTTGGCGGTCCACGAGCCGCAAGAAAAAAAACGCTGGTAAGAGATTGATATAATTTCATTCTACTCTTAAGTCCGTTGTGCCAGGGGCTAGAGGGGACCGATATTTAAAATAAATACTCGGAGGTGGAATGTGTATCTAGCTCTGGAAGGCTCTAACCTTCAGGCATTGTTCTCTTAACGCTGGTCTTGGCGCTGCTATTTACTGGGCTGCAGCGTCACATTGCAAAAAAAATAACATTACTGGAGTTGAATGATGCTTGGTCTGGTTTGTCGGGACCAGCGAGAATAAAACGGTGCGATTTGCATGAACGTGTATTGGGTTTTAATTTGCAGATGCGGAGGTGAGTCCGTTTTTGGAAATGTATGTGGAACATACAAAGTAAAATACGGGGGTAATGAAAGACATTCCTGAAAGGATTAAATACTGTTCATGTATGAATGAGCGGATTGGCTCCGCCATATTGCTGTAAAATTAGAACAGCCGGCTGTGCGTGGCGTGATTCTCTTAAAAGTGTTGCGATACCGCAAGTGCCAGGCAGAGCCGTTCAGGGTGGCGAACAAAGCGATGGGGCGCCGTGAGGCTCGCAACCCGTGGGAGACGCGCGAGTCTGGATCGGGGGACAGCAGAGCGGACTGGCGCCGTGTATCGCAATCTGCTAAAAGGCGGCGTACCTTTCAGGGCGGCTAGGCACAAGCTCGTTCAGCCCGACGTCTGTTCGAATCGGAAGGTGGGCACTGCGCGCTCGGCTTTTTGATGTGCAGATCCTAATCTCAGTTGGGCGGCCGGTTATCCGACACCAGGAAGCTTTGAAGGGGCCTCGGCGAAGTGACACGGGGGGAGAAAAGGCGAGCGCACAACGTTGTAACCAAGTGCCTCGTGGCTGTCAAGTTCTGTTCGTGCCACTTTAGTTTTAGGTGGCGGATCATCCTTGAGGTTTGCCCGCTCTAATCTGAAGGGAACCGCTCGTTTTTCTGCATTTTACGAGTGGTGTTATAATGATACAAATTAACGGTTTTTATCTGGTAACTGAGTCGTAAAATGCCTGCAGTCTCTTGTGTAATCGGTATTAAACACCGCAGCGTGCACCGAAATCCATGAGTTGTGTAGTGAGCCCTATTTTACTTTTAAATGAGCTTTGGTTTAAACTGAAACGTGTTGTGTGGGTGGTGAGCCTTAACCTGTTTAATGAAGACGTATAGTCATTTAAATTTAGACAAGTGACCTGTGCTGAAATTTGGAAAAATTGGAGCTGCACAGGCTCTATTAAAGCGCAACTTTTAGCAACGTATATTCAAGTTCAGCATCAATGCAGTGTATATGTTTTAAAGATACATGGATATTTAAATCATTACATAGAGCTAGATACCTTTTTCACTTTTTTTAATGTATATAACCTGCTGCTATACATTGTAAGGTATACTGGTATCATACACATTTTTGTGAAATGTATACTGTAGAACACAGTTTTTAATGAAATCAATATATGGATTAGCATGTATGGTGTATGGAAATTCATAACCCAGGAGAGTGCAGAACTTTATGGTGGAAACACTGTAAAAGGATCCATGCTCACGTTTAAAACACATAACTGAGCAAAATGTATGTAGCTTAAACCCATACTCAGTATAGCAAGAGACTGGACATTTTTCCCTTAGCACATTTTAATGTACAGTATCGGTCAAAAGCTCGGACACACTCAAATTTTGTTGTTTGATGGAAATTGATGCTTTTCTCTGTCAAGATATCATTAAAATGATATAATACAGCCACCACATTACTGATTTTTTTTATATTTTCACTTAACTGTAAAGCCAACTCCACTGCCTTATGTGTGCTAATTGGTTATTAGAGAACCCTTTGCACCACTGACACCTGTTATTTTGTTCACTTGGAATGCAAGGTACCAGCATTCATAAAAATCAGTTGTGGGGTCAAAAATGAAACATTTTTCTAAAACATACCTGTCTATAGTGTTTTCAAATCTGTTATATGGAGTAACCTTCATTTTGCACAAAAACAAAAAAAAAAGACAAACACGTTTCTTGAGAAAGCCCTTTTATTTTGTCAATTTTCTGAAGCCAGCCAAAACTGAACTTTGAGAATGCCAGTACCTTACAATCCAAGTGAACAGAACACCACATTTCAGCAGTGCTAATGCAATTGCTAAGGTTTCTTTAATAGCCAATTAGCATGTAAACATGGCAAAATAATGATAAGCTAACAGAGATGGCCTTTGGCACACTGAAGGAATGGCTGCTGACAATGATGCCTTGCAGTTAGCTGTGAAAAATACATTTAAAATCAGTCATTTCAAGTCGTAAGAGCCATAAGCAGTAGGAAGAATGTGCTGGTTTTATTTTTTAAATCAATATATCTTGATAGATAAAGGTGTCCATTTCTATCAAAAATATGACATTTTTGATTGTGTGTGTGTGTGTCCAGACTTTTGACTGGTACTGTGTCTCAAAGTGCTTTACAAGAAGGTAAAGGAAAAAAAATGCAATTACAAAGGATGGATAAATAAATACAAATACAAAAAAATAAATGAGTACAAATTACATGGTAGAGCAGGGGTGGTGAACTCCAGGACTGGAGGACTGCAGTTGCTGCAGGTTTTCATTCTAACCCTTTTCCTAATCAATGATCAGTTTTCATTGCTAATTAATTCTTTTGCCCTTCCTTTTAATAGCCCTGTTTTTAAGGATTCAGTCCTCTGAATTGATTCTTTTCTTCATTAAATGGCAGCCAAACAGAAATGAGATGTGAAACGAGCCACCAGATGACCAGCTAAATTGGGGCTTCAAACTCCAACCAATCTCTTAATGAGAAGCCGATTCTTTCTGTTAATTAAACTTGTTCTTTATTTCCATGGCTTGTTGCTGCTCTCATTCTGCCACAGCACACATTTCCAAAACTGTTGATTTTCTGTTTTTTTCTAAGAACATTGTCAAAATGTTTTGGTGACCTGAGAGATCAGCCTTACTGAGTCCGTCACCTTTCTTTATGTTCAGATATTGTGTGATGGGTACAGGTGAGCTGGTTATGTGGTGGCTTGTTTTGTGTCTCATTATTGTTTGGCTGCTAATTAAGGAAAAAGAAACAACTAAGTGGCCTGAGTCAAGTTAATTAAAACAAAGATAAAAGAAGTTAATTAACAGCAAAAAACTGGCCACTAATGAAGAAGATGGTTAAAATGAAAACCTTCAGCCACTGCGGCCCCTAGGACCGGAGTTCGACACCCATGTGGTAGAGTCTTGAAAATAGAGTCGTTGGTGGGCCCCCGGTGTGGCTACAGGTTTTTGATGCCACCAGTCTCCCAATCAGTGCGTTGGTCGATTTTCTCTCTTAACTGATCTCATTATTTAAGTAGGTGGGCTTTGTTTTTCTCTCCTCTTTTGGCATTCAGAAACACAACACAGTGGTGTGAGGTTTACCTTTATAAGACATCTAGAAATATTTGTGTTCTTGCTATAGCTTTAAATGCTTAAATCTCCTCGGTTGTTTTCATATTAATTTGCATTTTTTTTACCTGTTGCTCTTTTAATTTTCTCCTAATAACAATAACATCAAGCAGAACCGACCCCCTGACCAATGCTGAAAGCTGCAAATTACTTCAGCGTCAGACCCAATGGTGTGCTCACTACAAAATGGCTTATTAAACGACCAGAACAGGTGGAAAAGCACAATGAAAATCATGATGATGGTAAAGAATTAAAAAAGAAAAAGGTAAAAGAAAAAGCCTTCTCAGTTATCCTCATGTAGCATACATAAATGCTTGGGAGATTGGGACGTGTGGTCAGGGGAGGCTCATCACAAAAAGTTAAAAATCTAATAATGATAACATAAAATAAATGTGTCCTCTGGGCTGTGCTATAAATTTGTTTTCTGTATGATTCCAATAATATTGATCATTTTTATATTCAAAATCGCTGAATTGGCGCATTTCCTGTTTAAATACAAGGGGAAAAAGTGAAGTGCGGCCAAGACGAGCCTCACCTCCCCTTGGACTGCGCTCTCCCTCACACTCGCCTGCCTGTTGCTGTCTCTCTGCATGTCGTCAATATAACGACAATGTTTGCTGACACGTTTATTATACACTCTGACTTTCCGCAGTCTGGCTAATATCTGTAATGAATGTGTGTGACATATTTAGTCTTGCTGATCGGACACAAAACCGCAGTGAAAAGGCACAAGGTGAGTGAGGCAGACAGTACCGTAGTGCACTGCAGGGGGCGCATGTGAGCCCAACAGGTGCTCGTTGCTGCTGTTCCTCTACACAGAGTCGCTCGGTGCCAATCAGTTAGCGATATCAGAAAGTCAAATACACTGTAGCGGTCCGTTAATTTTTATTTTTTGTTCTGACTGACTGCCAAAATGGAAGATTATATATCTAAGCTTAAACATTTCTCAAAACTGGACCCTCAGTCAAACAGGAGGTGATAAATAACGGAAGACCAACGCCGGAGCTAAAAGGTTGCAAACTGAGGGACAACTAAGTTTTTTTTCTTGTTAATCATTTTGTTGAACATTCTGTATTAAAATTGATTAAAGCATCAGAATTAAAAGTTTTTAAAAACTAAATATTTCAATTAAGGTCAACATTGACATCCATTTTTTTTTGTACACCACTCTATAATTTTATTTGTATTGAATGAGTATGACTTGTGGAATTGCAATGGCAAATTTAGAACACATGGAGGGTGAGGAGTGATACGCTCTCTCTTGCCGCTGTGCATGTATCGTTCTTTCTTGTCCAAATACGTACCTTACCTATGTGTGTGTAAAGAATGCTGATGAGATATGAAACATAACCAGTAGTCAGTGTGCTGGCTACCAAATGAATAATTAATAAGCTACTCTTATATTTGCAAATCTGGCTCTGAAGGAGTCAGTGCCTCACCAGCCATGAACCTCACTGATTGAAACCCAAATGCCATAATAAATAGAATATGTGTTACTAGAATGCATGAGCTGTCATATAATAGTGGCCGCACGTTGAGGTTTCTGCTTTGTAGCTCATTTGAGAGGTGCAGCTTGTGCTTACTGTTGGTACAATGAAGTGCTCACATTTCATTTATCCGTCCATGTATTGTATTTAATAGACCACCTTTGTCCAAGTTTAGTATGCCAGTGATGTTCAGTTGCATTCTGTTCAGTTCATTTTTATAAAGCACTAGGGGCTTCCCCTCTGCTCGCTTTGCTCGCCAACTCCCCCGGCCTGCACTACGTGCCAGCCACTTCACATCTTTGCCGCTCATGTTGTGAAGAGGGGGGCTGAACGCACCCCTAGAAGACACCGTCGCTCCCATGAAACCCCCTCTTAAATGGTGATACGATGGGAGACAAATAGTTTTTTTTTTTACCTCCTTTTTGCTTGATCAGCTGCCGTCTCCTTCTCGTGCGGCACTTCGAACATTTAAAAGCCTGTACAGCAACTGTCCTACTTTTTGTCTTTTATTTCCGGCCCCAGGCGTGGTTAAATCTCTTGGCACAAAGTCTCGTCTCACGGGACGTGAGTTCTTGATACTTTTTAGTTTATAATTTAAAAACGGAATAAGAATCTGAAAATCTAACAACGTCACATTAAAGTTTGATAAATTCTGAAAAGAATGATGCCAAACATATTTATGTAGGTTTTAAAATGATCCTGATTTAAAGTGTGACAAAAAACATGACATTTAAAAAGTCACATAAAATCGGTGCACAAAATTGTTGCACTTTTAGGCTTAGGATTTTTTATATATATATAAAAAAGTGTATATATATATCTCGTGTGTGTGTGTGTATGTATATCTATCTATCTATCTATCTATATATATATATATATATATATATATATATATATATAATTAGATATTCCTTTCATAAGCCCAGCACACTATACAGTACAGCATTACAAATATACATACATATGTAGATTCTCATGCTTGCTTTAACCAATTTGAAGTCATGGGGTGGGGTTGCGGAAAAAAAATCTTGGTGGGCAGTGCCATCTTACCAGCATCATAGGCCCCCGGGCAAAGCAGTGATAGCAAATCAGAAACATACATAGGCATCAGAAGCATGGAGGACTGGTATGCTCCTGGGACCCCCCAGCCAGTACTAATATGTTAAGACAGCCCAGGGGTACCATTCCATTGCAGGGCACAGTTAACTTAATCTGATTTTTTTTTTTTTGTTTTTTTTTTGCATACACTGGGAGAATGTGTGAACTCTACACCAACAACAACTGGGCACAGATTTTGAACCCAGGATGCTGGATTCATAAGGTAGCAGCGCAAACCATTGTACCGCCATGCTGCCCAATCACAAACCTAGTTTAGTTAAAATTATACTTAAAATACCACTAAGTAAAAAAGAAAAACAACAATAGTGCAAATTAGGTTTTTAATGTCTCCAAATAAAACAGACAATACTGGTCCCAGAAGAGAAGGAGAACATCAGGCCCACTGATCAAGGTCTGGGTGCCTGTGTCGGATGTTTAAAACAAATGCTTTGGAATTCTGGGTCACACTTTAGATTTTTTAATGTGCGTCTGTCCAGTATGCAAATCCAAACTGTTGAACACAATGTCTAATTACAGACTGTATTGTGAAATATCAGCTTTTGACTCGCTTAATCCAGACCAGGGACATGATATTCAGGGGGCTAGAGCCTATTGTAGCTGGCATAGGGCACAGGGCAGTAATCAACCCTGGAAGGGTTGACCATATACACACACCAAACACACATTAGGACCAATTTAGCTTCACCAATTCACCAAAACTTTGGACAGTGGGAGGAAACCCACCTTGGGGACTCAGGATCCAACCCTGATTATTATTGGCTGTTTCATTCCAAAATTTGACTGTACTTATGCTTTATTAGGGATTTGCTCTTAGGAGGCATTTTAGACACTTGGTGCAAGTTAGAAATGTTGCTCTACATGGTGGTTTTAATCTGTAAAAATTGTTTGTGGTCAAATTTTTCACCCTGTAGAATTTATTTAGCCCCCATACTGTACCTGCACTATATTTAACTCTGCTAGCAATTATTAATAGTCTGCATGTTATAAAACATGATCAGCCTTTTTAACTTAATATAAAACATGTTAAACATATATTATATTATATTATATTATATTATATTATATTATATTATATTATATTATACCAGTGACGGCGTAGTGCATGATAACGTGCAGTGAATACACTTGACTTGAGAATTCCTACTTTTCATCCTCTTTCTCTGTACGTTTATCATTCATTTGCTCAGAGGTTGATGCGCTTGCTGCTTCCTGAGCAGCTCTTCTTTTCTCCACCCTAGCAGCCCGCTGCTTCTCTTCTTTCGTCTGCATCTTTTCACGTTAAAACTGATTAAGTTAGTTTTTGCGTTGCAATTACTTAGTACGTTTTCTTTAATTTTTCACTTAAGCTGGCACTTATGTCTTCAATCTGCCTCAAGAATGATTAGGGAAGGGGGTAGGGAATGAGAATGGCGCCCATACGCTTGCGATGCACGGCTGCCATGGTGCGTGCTGCCAAGACTTGATTCTACAATAATATAAAATAAAAATTAAAAGAGTAATAAAAATCATTACCCTGAAAGCGGATAGTAGACATCACATGGTATATGTATACCAAATTTCAAGTCAATAGGTGAAACGGTTTGCGAGCTACAGGTGATTTAAAATCCTGGACAGACAAATGAACAGCCACGGCGGCGTATTATATAAGAAGATTATACTAGCTGTGTAAGCCCATACTGTACAATGCCTGGGGTCCTAGAAAGTATTGAAATCGTCAGAAAAAAAATTGAAATGTAGAGATGTCAGGTAATTGAAAGGAACTACTCTGGGCATCTCTCTCCTAGGAGGTTTTGTTTTGCTGACGTGCTCGCATCTTTTGTGCATTAATGGAAGGAGGAAAAGTAAAAGGGATACCATTTCGCCAATGTTAGCGACTAAGCGACTTTGTCTTTCTTCGGAGGTTTCATTTTGCTGATGTGCTGGTATCGCTTGTGTTATTAGCGGCTAAGAGAGTTTTCCGTTTCCTTGGAGGTGGAGCCCTTACCCCAACTCCACCTCTCACTTCAGGACCGGACAGACATGCACTTGCACGCATAGACGTTTATGAATTATATTATGTTATTTATCCATCCATCCATTATCCAACCCGCTATATCCTAACTACCGGGTCACGAGGGGTCTGCTGGAGCTAATCCCAGCCAACACAGGGCGCAAGGCAGAAACAAATCCAGGGCAGGGTGCCAGATATATTATATTATATTATATTATATTATTATATTATCTATGTAAGCCCGTACTGTAAAAAGCCTGGGCTCCTAGAAACTATTGAAATTGTCAGAAAAAAAATTGAAATGTAGAGTTGGCAGTTTCGTTTTGAGGACATTCTCGCCCCTCTTGTCTCTCAGCGGTTAAGCAACTTTCTCTCTCCTTGGAGGTTTCGTTTTGCCGATGTGCTTTCCTCGCTTGTGTATTTAGTGGCTAAGTGAGTTTGTCTTTCCTTGGCAGTCTCACTTTGGTGACTGAATTGCTTCCTTTCAGCTTCATGCTGTAGCCTCGTCGTTCTTTCGTCTTCCGACTTGTTAACTTGGGGACGCCTTGCCAGCTCTTTCATCTTCATGCTGTAGCCTCGCACTTCCGGGCCGGACAGACAGACACAGATACTTGCACGCGCAGACATTTATATATTATATTATACCAGTAATGGCACATGAACTGCACAATAATGTGCAGTGAATACACTTGACTTGAGCAGTCATGGTCTTCATACTCTTTCTCTGTATGTTTAGCATTCATTTGCTGCTTCCCGAGCAGCTCTTCTTCTCTCCACCCTAGCGGCCCACATCTCTCCTTTCGACAGCATCTTTTCACGTTAAAACTGATTCAGTCCGTGTTTGTGTTACAATTTCTTGGTATGTTTTCCTTCATTTTTCACTTAAGCTGGGACTTAAGTCTTCAATCTGCCTCAAGAATGATTTAAGATATGAAGAGGTATGGGAAGTGACGGCGAAGGTGGTAGGGATGAGAACGGCGCCCGTACACATGCACCGCACTGCTGCTATTCTACAATAAAATAAAAATAAAAAGAGGAATAGCCTCAAAGGTCAATCATCACCCCGAAAGTAGACGTCACATTGTATTTCTGTACCAAATTTCAGGTCAATTGGTCAAACGGTTTGCGAGCTACAGGTGTTTTAAAATCCTGGACTGACAAACGGACAACCACGGTAGCATATATTATATTATATTATATTATATTATATTATATTATATTATATTATTATTGTTAACAGCATACTTAATTAAATGTATGTAGATCTGTTACATACAGGTTTCAATTTAAAGTTTAGCTTAGCGAAAACTAAAACAAAAAAAGGAAATTTCAGAATATTACAAATGGGCCTTCTTCAGGGAACGACTAATAGGTTAAAACCTACTGATGTTCTGCAGCAATTCAAGTACATTAAGCCTTTCAAATTAAAGCAGATCATTTTCACAGGGGTCCCAATGTCTGTTGACTGCTTAGAAACCCCTCTGTCTGTCTTAAACTGCCATCTTTAGGTCACTACTCACATATTCTCTGGGGTTTTGGTCCAGGCTTTGACTGGGCCACTCAAAGACAGTCACAGATTTGTCCTGAAGCCACCTCAGCATTGTCTCAGCTGTATGCTGTATCCCAGTCTAAGGTAATGCCCTCTCTGGAGCAGGTTTTCTTTAAGGACCTCTCTCTGCATTCATCCTTTCTTTAATTCTGACCAGTCCCACTCCCCCAAAGCAACTGAGAAACACCCCTGGGTTTAACATGTTACTGCCATAACCAGACAGCTGATGAGCATTTGACAAACTCCAAGCAGGCTGTCATATACATCTGATTGATGGAGGGCCACTGAGATGGTCGTCCTTCTGATAGGTTCTCCCTTCTCAGCAGAGGACTTCTGAAGCCAAATTACAGTGGCCATTGGGTTCATATCACAACAAGATGGTCTGAATACCTACATGTATGAGAGATTTCATGTTTTGAATTTTAATAAATTTACAAAACTTTCTGGGAGCATGTGTTCACTTTGTCATTAAGGGTAATTGAGAGTACATTGATGGGCAAAAACTGCAAATTTACCCACTTAAAATTAACGTTACAACAAGATATTGTGAGCAGAAAGTGAAGGGACTATGAATACTTTTTTGAATCCATTGCAGGTAGGTAGATAGATAAATGTGAAAGGTGCTATATAATACAATGTGAAAGTCACTATATCATAGATATAGATGTGAAAGGTGCTATATAATAAGATGTGAAAGGTGCTATATAATAGATAGACAGATATGAAAGGCACAATATAATGGATAGATAGAAAAGGTGCTATATAATAATAGATAGATAGATTTGAAAGGCACAATATAATAATCGATAGACAGAAAAGGTGCTATATAATAACAGATAGATAGATAGATGTGAAAGGTGCTATATACTAGATAGATAGATATGAAAGGCACAATATAATAGACAGACAAGGTGCTATATGTGGGCTGGCACCCTGCCCAGGGTTTGTTTCCTGCCTTATGCCCTGTGCTGACTGGGATTGGCTCCAGCAGATCCCCGTGAACCTGTAGTTACGATATAGTGGGTCGGATAATGGATGGATAGATACTGTAGATAGATAGATAGATATGAAAGGCACAATATAATAATTGATAGATAGATGGAAAAGGTGCTATATAATAACAGACAGATAGATAGTTGACTCTCCCATGGCACAGTTTAAACCATCAGTCATGTAATTCTGTTGACTTAATTGAAGAATGAGGAATGTGACACTGGAGATATTTTGAGTAATTTAAGTTAAGCTTGTACGTATGGACATAAATAAAGGTACACATTTGCAGAGTTTCACAAATGCACCATTGTTAGCAGTTTCTTGTTATCAAATTTCACGTGAGACCGCCTGTCAATTTGTTTTACAACCATAGCTGGTGTAGCCCATCCAAGAGGAACAGACGTCATCTGAGACTGCATTCTGAGCCTCCTTTCAGGTTTCGCACTTACGCAGTTTTTGTTTGTCTTGCAGGACGGTGCACCATCAGCAGCCATGAGTGGGAAGGTTGGAGTTGAGGTTCTTGTTGTGGGAGGTGCTTCCCCGCCAAATGAAGCCAAAGCACCCCTTGGACCAAATGACAGCTTAGCACAGAAGGCGTGCCCTCCGACCACAGCTTTTATATTACCAGGTACACTTCATCCAATTGTTAAAATTGATTTTTTTTCATGTATAGTGCATCTGTCTATTGGACTTGCTTAATGATGGTTTGTAGTCTGGGCTGGGTGGGTTGGTGGTCAGACTGTTTATTATACATTATATGTGAAGTGTGATGCTGTGGTTAGGTGCAGCTTGGGGTCATTGGTTCAATTTCTGTGCCACATTTCGTGTGAATGCCTGCATATTTTTTATGATATTTTTGTGTTTTTTCTTTGAATTTTCCAGTTTAATCTCCAGCCTTCTATGGATGCATTTTAAATTGATCAGCCTGTAATATGTAAATACATTGGTTTATGTCTGCCTTGTGCCTGATGTTGCTGGCATGGGGTTTATTTCCCTGCAATACTGTAATGAAAAAAGTAGGTCTATGAAACAGATGTGAGGAGTGACTAGGGTCCAAGTTCTAAGAAGCAATACCGTTACTCAATTCACAAGTCAGATGCTCTAATTTGAGCCCGATTGAATGTTAGTAGTTCTCCATGCATTAGAACAGTAGAACAATCAAGATGAGAGGAGGCCATTCGGCCCAACAAAGCTAACCAGTGTGGAGACTGGCCCAGACACAGACAGACGGACACCGATGGTTCCCCAACCAACACACATTTATTTACAAGTTCCATATGTACAAGTGCACACAACCCCAGTACTCCTGTACCAAATCACCCTTCAAGTCCAGGCCTTCCTCAACTATGCCTTTCCTTCACCGCCTCCACTCCTCTTCTCCAGGCTTCTTTTAAATTCACCCGGACGTGCTCGGGACGTGCTCCCTGGTGTGGCGGAAGTGCCGGCTGTGCACCCGGAAGCACTCCGGGTGTCCCTGGTAATCATTTCCCCAGCACCTCCGGGTGTAGCAGAAGTGCTGACGTCCAGGGCTCCTCAGGCATTTGGGCACCCCCTGGCAGTGACCATGGGCCGCTATAGGGTTGAGCTTCCATGCTCCTTTCCCATGGTCCCCATAGCCACCATGGCGGTCGCCCCCTCGAGGTCCGGAGGAGGCGTAATTCCTCCTTCGGTCCTTCCGGGCGTCCCGGCTGGGTACCACCCCCAGCCGCTTGCCACACCAGTCCTATCCACCTAATTCTTCCAAAATAACATCAAGTCGGGCTTCGAAGGTCCCTAAAGTCCTGCTGTCTACCACACTATTTGGTCACTTATTCCATGTGTCTGTAGTTCTTTGTGTGAAGTAAAACTTCTTAATATTTGGGTGAAATTTACCCTTAACAAGTTTCCAGCTCTGTCCCCATGTTCTTGATGAACTCATTTTAAAATAATAGCTGTGATCCACTGGACTAAATCCCTTTATGATTTTAAACACTTCAATCATGTCTCTTCTTAATCTTCTTAAACTGTAAAGAATCCCCTGTAGCCCTGGAATCAGCCTTGTCGCTCTTCTCTGGACCTTTTCTAGTGCTGCTATGTCCTTTTTGTAGCCTGGAGACCCAAACTGCACACAGCACTCCAGATGAGGCCTCACCAGTGTGTTATAAAGTTTGAGCAGAACCTCCTGTGACTTGAACTCCACACATCAAGCCGCTATATAACCTGACATTCTGTTAGCCTTCTTAATGGCTTCTGTACACTGTCTGGTAGTTGATAGTGACGAGTCCACCACAACTTCTAAGTCCTTCTCATATGGTGTACTCTCGATGTTCAGACCTTCCATTATGTGTTCAACTTGGTCATTTGACTGCACAACATGCGTGTTTGTAGGTCCTTCTTTCTACGACACTGTAGTTACAGCTACATATGGGCACAAAGGGAGACATTCTAAAAAAGCAATGTCTAGTACATCTGTGTTGTCATCTGATGCTCCCTGACCTCATCTTTGTTTTGAATCTTCAGCCACAACCTCCTCTCTCAGTCTGGCGGTCCGAAAAGGAGATGCTCCCCGCGTCACCATGGAGGCAATCACAGGGGGCGGAGGCAGTGAAGCCATTTCCACAATGGTTGCCCCTCAGGTTGGAGGACCCTGCAGTGTAGTGCGGGTATTAGAGTGGAAGGAGGGCGTTACTGTACTACCAGGCAGCAGCCTCAAGGTATTTCCAGGTCTAATTTCATTATACCAAGCGACTGTAACAAGCTGGGTGTGAGAATCGGCTAGTTTGAATATAATGAGAGGAAGATCCTCATCTCTGTATTTTTTTTTTTTTAAAGTTTAATTCATAACCGAGGGGAAGTTACACTTAACAAGCAGCCTACCAGTTACACAGGGTGCTACAAGGTCTGGACGAAAACACACCGTGTAGTTTTAAATCCAGAGAAGACCAAGTGGGTTACTTAACAAAAGTCTTGTTACTTTGTTGCTAAGTGTTCAAGTTTGATTTGTAATATGAATGGAGAGCTATGTAATATTAAGATAATTTGATTAACATCTGCGGCCCTGCACAGTATTAAGTGGGTTTGATAATGGATTGGTGGATGGATACATGGACGGATTGATAGATGGGAGGGTTGGCTGATTGATCTATTAGTTGACAACTGAAATTAACTATATATAACCAAGGGTATTCATCCATCCATCGGTTTTCTGCCACTTATCCAGGTTGATGTTGAAGGGATAGCAGTCAATCGAATCAGCAATGATGCCCCCGATTTTCCTTTTTCCCACCACTTCTTTGGGGGATGCAAAGACATTCCCCGGTCAGCCAAGAGATACAATGTCCGAGTTCTCCTCCCGGTTGGACATGCCTGAAACACCGGCCCAGGACGCGTCCTTATCAGGAACCCAAACCATCTCATCTGCCTCCTTTTGATGTGGAGGAGCAGCAGCTCACCTATGAGCTCCACCAGAATGTCTACTCTTCTCACTCCCCCTGTCTGCAAGGCTGAGCCCAGACACCATGTGAAGGAAGCTAATTTCATCCACTTGTATCTGCCATCAAGTTCTTTCAGTCACTACCCAAAGCCTCGTAACCATGGTTGAGGGTAAGAACCTAGATCAAGCAGTAAATTGAGAGCTTCACCTTTCAGCTCAGCTGATTGGTACAAATCTCTGCACGACTGTGGACGCTACTCTGATCCACCCTTCTATTTCCCACTCCCTTCTTCCCTCACTTGTGAACAAGATCCTGAGATAGTGAAACTCCTCCATTCCAGACAGCACCTCATCCCCAACCCAGAGAGGGCATGCCACACTTTTCTGGCGGAAGACCACAACCTCAGACTTGGAGGTGCTGAACCTCATCCTGAAGGCTTCACATTTGGACGCAGACCACCGCATTGCGTGCCTGAGGTCACAGCCCAATAAAGCCAGCAGGACCACATCAACTGGATACTATCCTGAAGCCACTGAACTGGACACCTTTGTGACGATGCGGGTTCTGGCTCCACACTCCCTTTGCTGTTCGGAAGCCCTTGAACCCAACACCGTCGATAATGTTACCGAGTGAGCTTGTCAATGAAGGCAACAAGTAAGCAAGGGGATGGTAAAAATGTGCAAAGTGCTTTTATTAAAAGAAACGATCAAAAACAAAACAGTGGTCCAGGTAAAGTGCAGTGCTCCAAATTCTTCATTAAATAAATAATCCATTAAAACAAACGTGGAGGTTAAAACAATAGAAAAAACGCAATCCTTTAAAATCGAAGGTTAAAACGTTCAAATAAATAGGAAGCAGTCTTTAAAAATCAACAAGTTCAGTGCCTTCTTTTAACTGGTGACTCCCCTGCTTCTCCCTGTCCAGGCTTTGCAACAGGGTAGCCACTCTCACTCTGCAGCTGCCCTTTTCCCTTCACTCACACGAGACTGGAGACCTCCCGATTCCTGGCTTCGGTCTGGCACTCATCCCAGTCCCCGAGACTTGGTTTCCAATCCAATGGCCAGGATGCACACATTGGGGACTCCACCACCAAGCCTCCCGACTTCCGTTGCCTTTCCGCAGCCTTCTGCGTCTCGTCGCCTTCCCCTGGTCACTCCCGCTACGTGGTCGCTCAGCGGGAGCAACATCAACTCAAACGCCTGGGTGTCGGCCTAACACCCAGCTTCCTCGCAGCTGCCCGCGAGCGCTCGTTCGCTCGCTCACCACACGCTCCGCGTGTCTGTCTCTCTCTTGCACCGCCTGCTTCCTCACTCGCTCCCTGTAACCTCCGTTTTCTTCCTTTTCTCTCTCGTTCTTTTTCATTTTTTTTTTTTTTTCTGATCCGACTCGCGCTTCTTTTAAAATGCGAGGGGCCATAGCAGCTGTAGCAAATTAGCCACGGAACAATCATGGATGTGGGCAGTCCCTCACCTGTGCACTCGGTGAGAAACGCCCACACCGCGGATTGTCCCGCAGCTTGCTATGGCCCAACGCCCCCTCGCTAAACCGCCGCGAGAGTGGTGATTATTTATTTAAAAAAATGGCCTTTACTAAGCAAGCTGTGGACCCGCTATACCACAACCCTCCACTCCTTCTGTTCAGTGACAAAGGAGGCAGCCTTGGTGGAGTCCCCCACCTTCCAGGTGTAAATCTGACTAACTGCTGACAATGCAAACAAAGAGTTCAGTTCCGCTGGAAAGAGGCCAAGGGCATTCCATCCATCCATCCATCCATTATCCAACCCGCTATATCTTAACTACAGGGTCACTGGGGTCTGCTGGAGCCAATCCCAGCCAACACAGGGTACAAGGCAGGAAACAAACCCCGGGCAGGGCGCCAGCCTACCGCAGAGCGCGCGGACACACACACACACACACACACACACACACACATACATACATACATACACACACACACACACACACACACACACACACCAAGCACACACTAGGGACAATTTAGAATCGCCAATGCACCTAACCTGCATGTCTTTGGACTGTGGGAGGAAACCCATGCAGACACAGGGAAAACATGCAAACTCCACGCAGGGAGGACCTGGGAAGCAAACCCGGGTCTCCTAACTGTGAGGCAGTAGCGCTACCCACTGCATCACCGTGCCGCCCCAAGGGTATTCTGTTCACTGCAATTCAATTCAATTTATTGTCATTATAAATGCGCGAGAACAGATACAACAAAACAAGTACTGTTGCACAGTTTACAAGTATGCTCTCAATTGAGCATCCATGAAAGTTCATGAGCAGGTGATAATGGATCAGGACATGTCATCTGTAATGTGGGTGCCCAGGAACATGAAGCTGTGGACTCTCACCTCAATTTCCTTAATAAATAAATGACCAAGTATAATATTTTTGTCTCATTTGTTTAACTGGTTTCTCTTACTCTACTTTTAGGACTTCAGTGAAAATCTGATGATGTTTTAGGTCATATTTATGCATAAATATCGAAAATTCTAAAGGGTTCACAAACTTTCAAGCACCACTGTATAAGTCAGGGTCTGATTTTATGATCAATTTTTTGGGTTTCAAGACCTGACTTATACGCGAGTATATACAGTAATACAGCGTTTCTCAACCTTTAAGTATTTGCGACCCGAGTTTTCATAACAGTTTTAATCGCACCCCCTCCTAATGTTGTTTTGAAAGGAGCCCATTAATACCAATTTGTTCTTTTTTAATTAATGATATATCATAGATGCATATTTTATTATACCTACTTAACTTTTATCGACATTTATCTAACTCTATATTTATTTTTCTAGTATCAGAATGTAGTTTAAGTTAATTTGTTTTGGTTTCAATAGATGTATTTTTCATATTTTCAATTCTTGTTTTCTTTTTTTCACATCTTCGCGCCTCCCTTTTTGTTACTTTGCGCCACCCTAGGGGGGCCCGCCCCACAGATTGAAAACCACTGCAGTAATACATTGTTTTGAAATAAATGAGTGTGAAAAGGCATAACCAAGAGGTACAAATCTGTTCTGGACTATAAAACATATAGATAGCGTTGTCAAAAAACCAAAAATCTACAGTTTGATAAAGATTTGTTTTGGAAGAATGAAGACACTAGCAGCCATAGAATTTAGAATTAAAATGCTAAGTTCCATAATTAGCTAGGCCTGGCTTCTAATTACAAAACTGGGTGGACTGAAAACCCAAAAAGTAATGCGGACCTCCAGGACCAGATTTGCTATAGACCATCTCATCGTCATTGCTGATCAGGCCTACCATTGTAGTGATTGATGATTGTGTTGGATTTTCAGACAGAGACACATTCCCGGGTAAAGAGGGAGACCAACGCAGGCCTCAGCTCATGACTTTGAGGCCTTCCAGTATTCTCGATTAGTATGGGAGAAATATATTTGTGCCTAACCTGACAGCCTGAGGTGTGTAGGTCTAGAGATCAAATATCACATTGCAATAGTAGTGGGAATAATAGTGTTGAATACCTAACTATAGTCTGTGAACAGTTTTGTGACATAAGTGCCCCTGCCCTCTAAGAGAGTTAGGGCAATTTGGAGTGCAGTGGAGGTGGCATCTTCATTTGGCCTATTTATCGGGTATGCAAATTGATATTGGTCAAAAGTAGCAGGAACAATAGTTGTTATATGTGCTAAAAGTAGCCTGCCAAAGCTTCTTCTGATGCCTATTACCCATCTTGGGGTATAGGTTGTCAATCAGGACTCGCCAGACATCACGATCCTGAGCCTTTCTTACCAAATGACTCCTTCAGGTGTCATATTCTAAGTCTCTGCATCAGGTGTGTCAAGGACAACCTATTTACGCTTGCCTTGTGGGTTTCAGCTCAAAGTTTGTCTGGTAATGTTTAATGGTGACTTCCATAGAGTTTAGCTGTTCCTGCCCCAGCGTTACTCTGAGAATTTGTATTTCAACGGGTTGTTGGCTTCAGCTGAAGGTTAGTGTTACTGATTGTATTAAGCCTTTGAAAGCACTTCATGACAATAGGATGGAGTGTGATATTGTTAAGGCCAGTCACATTTTGTTGTTTTAGCATGCAAGTGGTGGTAGTGCTCTCAAAGCATGTTGGTACCATCATCTGAGCTAATCGAAGGTTGAAGATGTTGGTGAAGACCCCGGCTGTTGTTGCCACCAGGGGGTGTACCACATCCCTAAACCCAACACAGACAGCACAACATATGTTTTTATTTGGCTGTGGGAAACGCTTTTAATTGTTTCCCAGCTGCAGTGCACAGTATAATAAAGCACAATAGTCTGTGGCGTACAGCTGAGATGCCTCCACACTGGAAGGACCCGGGGAGGGAGCGTATCCAGAGCATTACCTCCCCCGGAGTGCTAGATGGCAGCCCCCCTAGGTTGCAGCAGTGCCTCAGACTCCCACGTGGCTCCATGGGAGCCAGAGTTTGGTGCAGCCCTGTTGAGTTCAGTGGGCACCGCCACACCCGGAAGTGCTGCTAGAAATGTGTCAACGAGCACCTGGAGCACTTCCGGGTGCCTTATAAAAGGAGCCAGCAGCCATTACTCCGGGAGTCAGAGTTGGGAGGAGGGAGACGAAGCTTGCCAGGAGGAGTGGAGGAAAGAGAAAGAAGAAGAGATTTGGGTTGTGCCGTTCTAAGGGACTGTGCTAGAGTTGTGGGAAATGGGGGAAGGCGTTTCCCACGAGGAAAAAATAAAAAATGTGTGCCTTGAATTTGTGTCCGACGCCTGTCTATGTCGGGTTTGGGTGGCAGTGCGCCCCCACTGTGTGGTCTACAAGTCACAGCACAGCACTTTTCTTCTCTCTGTCTCCTTCCACCTCCATTCCACCTCTCGACTCTGGCCTCCTCCTCCTCCTACCAACACTGGTTCGGTGGGTTGCTGCCATACCCAGAGCCCCTAAGTTACCTTCCAAGCGCATACACATTACAAAGTATGCACATTTATTCATGTATTTATTCCTTTTTTGTTCATTTTGTGACTTAGGACACTCACTGTAAATATTATATATATTCACCATTTTTCTTTCTTTATTGGTTTTGTGCGCTATTGGCGGTAG
This sequence comes from Polypterus bichir lapradei, assembly GCA_026402145.1. Taxonomy (NCBI): domain Eukaryota; kingdom Metazoa; phylum Chordata; class Cladistia; order Polypteriformes; family Polypteridae; genus Polypterus; species Polypterus bichir. The sequence continues at coordinate 12,915,391 of JANRMT010062856.1, forward strand.
GACGATGTAAAATAGACCACAAGACACAGTTTTGTTGGCAACATAAATAAAACTACCATTGCTTTTGAAAAATTCAATATTTTGTCTTTGTCTCCCTGTCTTATGGCTCTCCCTCTGGTCCCGCTCAGTCCCAAACTGCAAGGACGCCCTTCTTTTAAGCAGAAATCTTCAATATTTCTATCAAATGTCTAAAGTTTTGACACCATTTTTATATTAACAGTTTCGGATGAACGACTTTGGCACTTTAGAAGTGGTCAGCGACAGGAAGACTCCAGTTGTGGAGCCAGCCATAGAGGAAGCCACCGGAATGGTAGAGATGTCAGTGGACACCACTCAGACTTTCACTGCTAGTAAGTATGCAGCCAGAGGTCCGACTGTGAACTCACAAAAATCAACACCGTAGGTCTGTCAGACTCGCTTAAGTGTGGGTCACTGGGATACACATCATGAAGGTATTCATGGTCCATTGTAATGGCCGATCAGACACTTTATGGTCACCCACATTCAGCCCTATCTGGTTTTTGGCCTTTTGTTGTGAGCCCGAAGCATGCAATCTGATATTGTTGGGTTTCTAACAACTCTGATTTTGATCCAGGACAGTCATTCGTCTTTAAAGATAGCAACAGAATCAGAATCACTTTTATCCGCCATTACTTACTGTAAAGGAATTTAGCTTTGGAGATACTTATAACAGGGCATGTCACATACAAATAAAATAAATAATAGAGCTGCTGATTAATCACCATTGACGTGTGTGACTCGAGCCTTAAAAATCGCAACCCTTAAATGTGTTAATTTAATGCTCTTCACACTTTGCGCTTGATCATTCCCTGTTTTTTTTAGTGATAATGGTCTTTATCCACTCACCACAGTAGAGCTGCCACTCGTCCCTTGTAATACGGGATCCTCCTGTATTGGAACATAAAATACAGCCAACCATCTTGAATCGGTAAGGAACGCTGTTTGTCCCGTATTTCCATACACGTCATTTTATATATACACTAGCATCTCAAAGTGCAGAGAATCACATGAAAGCAATTGAAATCGAACTAGTTATATAAGTGGAGTGAAGGAGTTTCATTTTCATGTCACAGATAGACAAGCACTGCATGTTGAGTGAGATGTCACATCAGCTGTCATCCTTGCCATCATACTACGTTACATCACACAGTATAGTGGAACGTCCAGAACAAGATGCTACACACACTGATGTCTGCTCCTGCAAGTCCACCCATAGACCAGTACATTGCAAGGTGAAAACACACACACACACACCCAAACACCTGACACACACATGGGCCAATTTAGAGTCACCATGGATGGTGGGAGGAAAACCAGAGCACACATGGGGAGAACATGCAGACTCCTCACAGGGAGGACCCAAAACACAAGCCCTGGTCTACTTACTTTGAGACCTCAGTGCTACCACTGCACCATTGTGCCGCGTGTGTATAATAGATATACATGTGTAAGCATCTGCATACCCAGAGAAACTGATCTCCCACGTTCATATCTGAGAAAACAGGACCCCCACTTCTGGCTTTGACTTCTTTTAATCAGTATTATTTTGTCTATGCCATTCATCATTTTGTCCATCGGTGCATATTTCCAGAATTAGGACTATTTTGAAGTGTTCAGCAATTAGTTGTTAAGTGCTTACTTTTATTCCTCTCTCCCCCAGTCCATGCATACAATTTCCGATTTTGAGGTGAATGCTCAGATTCGCACTCAGCTTTTACTTATGTTGATCAAACATATAGACAAGTAGGTCTGCTTCTCCAATGACAAATTCCTTTACTAATGTAACATTTCATTATATGTACACCTAAAACAGACCCCTACCCTTCCACTGCCTCCAGAGCACAGCTCTCCTTGCAAAAATTAGTGGTCCGTCATTTTAACTGTGACCAAGATGGCCAGTAGCCATACCACATGCGCTTCAGAACCGGACATCCATCTGAAGTCTAAGCATATTTGGGCCTGGCCGATACTTAGATGGGAGACCATTTAGGAACCGCTAGGGTCACTAGAGGCCAGCAGGGGGCAATTACTGTGTGGATCCCAGTGCAGTGACGGGGACACTGTGTAGTAAAAATGGCGTTGTCGGTTGGATGAAACATAAAACCGAGATCCTAGTTAGTTCTCTATGGTTATAAAAGATCCCTGGGCATCTCTTATAAAGAGTAGGGTGTTTCCCAGTGTCCTTTAGGGCATCTCTTATAAAGAGTAGGGTGTTTCCCAGTGTCCAGAGGGCATCTCTTATAAAGAGTAGGGTGTTTCCCAGTGTCCATTAAGGCATCTCTTATAAATAGCAGGGTGTTTCCCAGTGTCCTTTAGGGCATCTCTTATAAAGAGTAGGGTGTTTCCCAGTGTCCAGAGGGCATCTCTTATAAAGAGTAGTGTGTTTCCCAGTATCCATTAAGGCATCTCTTATAAAGAGTACGGTGTTTCCCAGTGTCCATTAGGGCATCTCTTATAAACAGTAGGGTGTTTCCCAGTGTCCATTAGGGCATCTCTTATAAAGAGTGGGGTGTTTCCCAGTGTCCATTAGGGTATCTCTTATAAATAATAGGGTGTTTCCCAGTGTCCATTAGGGCATCTCTTATAAAGAGAAGGGTGTTTTCCAGTGTCCAGAGGGCATCTCTTATACAGAGTAGGGTGTTTCCCAGTGTCCATTTGGGCATCTCTTATAAAGAGAAGATTCTTTCCCAGTGTCCACTAGGGCATCTCTTCTAAAGAGTAGGGTGTTTTCCAATGTCCTTTAGGGCATCTCTTATAAATAGCAGAGTGTTTCCCAGTGTCCACTAGGGCATCTCTTCTAAACAGTAGGGTGTTTCCCAGTGTCCATTAAGGCCTAATCCATTCTAGCCTCCTAATCAACCTCCATCTAACTCTCTCTCTCACACTTCACCACCTTAAAACTGATGTGTGATAAGCATACTGGCACAAAAAGGTTGATGTTGCATCATTCTGGTGGATGCTGCATAGTGTTGGTGGTTGAAGTAGCTCCCTCTTTCTATGTAAAAGTGCTTGGAGTGCCCTGAAAAGCTCTGTATAAATGCAATGTCTCCTTCTTCTTCTTGGTCAAAATGGACAAAAAGTGGTACACAGAAAGTAAAGCAATGGAAGTATTTTTCTTCTGGTAGTCATTTCACTATCAGGTGATTTTGAAGTTTGACTCTTACGTGTTACAGAAAGTGATGCTGTTGTTGGTGATGTTAGAATTTGATCATTAAAATGATATATTTGGAAATTTGTACGCCCTAATTTTACCAAGCAGCTTAAATACCACCTGCGCTTCAGGAGAAAGTCATCCACCTGATCCTAAACGTGTTCAGGCCCGGACAGTACTTGGATGGATGACCATCTTGGAAAAGCTTGGGTTGCTCCTAGAAGAAGGTGTTGGTGAAGCCAGCAGGGGGCGCTTACCCTGTGGTCTGCGTGTGGATCCCAATACCTCAGTGCAGTGACAGGGACACAGTGCTGTAAATATGGCGCCATCCTTTGGATGAGGCATAAAACCAAGGTCTTGACTCTCTGTGGTCATTAAAAATCTTTGGACATCTTTGAAAAGAGTAGGGTTTACCCCGATGTCCTCCATGGCCTTGTCATTCTGGCACTCTAATCATCCCCTGTCTCTAACTGGCTGTCTCTCTCTTCTCACTTCACCTAATAGCTAATGTGTGGTGAGTGTACTGACACAGTAATGGCTGCCATCACATCATCCAGGTGTGTGCTACAATTTGGCGGTGGTTGACATGATTCTTCTCTGTTTAAGCACTTTGAGTAGTGAGAAAAGTGCTATGTAAATGTAAATTATTATTACTTCTCGACTCAGCTATTATTCAACTTCCAACATTGGTATCCTGGTGATTGAGCTCAAGCACTTTTTTTGTTTACCTGCATCTTTGTGCCCCTCTCATTAGACACACTATTGTAATGGTGTCATTACCCTCATTACACACTGCCAGCTTTAATTTGGCTGATACCCACTCCACATTTAATGCACCTTACCAAATGAATTAAGAAAAGCTAACATGTTCACAACCCAAGCCAAGATCAGCTGGTGCATAGCAGATTGAATGCTTTTGGTTCAATTGACTTATTTGACATGCCAAGACCCTGCGGTGTCAGCTTAGTTGTGCCATGTCTCGCCTCTCTAATTCCACCCCATATGTCTGTGTGGCATGCTGTGTGAAATGCTTGCTGTAATACTCCAAAGCAAAAGCAAATGTTTGTCACTGATAATGGGATATGGGGGTTTGTTTCCGTAGCAGACCCAGCTGTCTTGCCTGGGAAGGACGTGGTGGTAATGAGCGGTGGGCATTGTGAAGGCTGCAACCCAGGAAAGGAGAAAGAGAGTACTGAGGAGCTACACAGAGACCCACTCGGTGACAAGTAAGGGACACAAAACATGTTGTTCAACATTCCAGATGGTTTGCTCTTCCTGGTCAGTAAACCAATCAATCAAACTGTTGGAAAATATCAAATGTGCCCCCTTTGAATAGTGTGATGGGGCACAAGGTAGCTTGGTCAGTCAGCTGGTTAGTTCAAGTGCTGAAAGATGGCACGCAAACCACTTGAACAATGCAAGCATGCATTAGGCGGCTTGATCGGCCAGCTAAATTGTTCAGTTGTAGCTTTTGAGCTACTTGAACTCTGGTTGAGTACTACGTTCCAGATATTCATCATGTTACGTGCAAAGAAGAGATTTCTCTTTTTCGTCACAAATTCACTTCCGCTTCGTTTCCAGCAGATGTCCTCAGATCCATGTTTCACCATCAAACCGGAGGAATTCTGATGCATTCATATTTGACAAAGGGCAGAGATGGCTGAGTCCCCTGCACATTTGTTACCTGTTCAGGCCAGGGCAGGATGTGTCTGATGATCTTCACCACACTTGGTACACATTCAAGGCTAACATTTTGGAGTGAAACAACTGAAACAATACACAGCAATCTAACCGCAGGCTTGGATCTGAACTTTCTTTAAGTTTTATTCTTCATTTGTTTCATCTCATTAGTATTTGGATGGAGTGTGTCAAGTTGTGCTTAGAGCCTCATCATCAGCACATTGTGAGCAAACGGGCAATGCAAAATGCACTGACAAGAGTTCAGAATCAGTCACATATGTACACCTGAACTCAAGGTCCATAATGTGCTACACTCTTAAACACTAATCTCTGGCACCATTCATAGTTTTGATTTCATACCAGTGTGTTAGTCCAACAAGCTGAAGCACATTCCTCCTATCTGAGGAAGCATTTTTAAGAAGTCACTCCACTCTGGGGAGATTCCGAAGGACTGAAAAATGGCAAATGTTATCCTGTTATATAAAAAGTGTGACCCGGCAGATCCAAGCAACTATTGGCCAGTAAGCTTAACATTACAGGAAAATTAATGGAAATAATTATTAAGGATAAGATTGAGCAACACCTGGCAAGGAGAGGAGTTATTCTGAACAGTCAGCATGGCTTCAGAAGAGGGAGTTCGTGTTTTACTAACAGGCTGGAATTCCATGAGGAAGCAACAAAGGGATATGATCAGAGTAGATCATGTGATATTATTTATCTTGACTTTCAGAAAGTATTTGATAAGGTGCCACATGAGAGGCTGGGCATCAAACTAAAAGAAGTGGGAGTTCAGGGTGATGTTTGGTGATGTTTGTAGATGGGTGCAGAATTGGCTGAGACACAGGAAGCGGAAGGTGATGGCCGATGTTAGGAGTGGTGCACCACAGGGGTCAGTGCTAGGGCCGCTGCTAGTTTTAATATATACAAATGATTTAGATAAGAATATAAGTAACAGGCTGGTTAAATTAGCAGATGATACTCAGATAGGTTAATTAGCACATAATTTGGATTTCGTTAAATCATTACAGAGTGACTTGGATAGCATACAGGCTTGTGCAGATTTGTGGCAGATGAAATTTGATGTCAGTAAATGTAAAGTTTTACACATAGGAAGTAAAAATGTGAGGTATGAATACACAATGGGAGGTCTGAACATCGAGAGTACACTTTATGAGAAGAATTTAGGAGTCGCAGTGCACTCAACACTATGAACTGCCAGACAGTGTTCAGAAGCCATTAAGAAGGCAAAGAGAATGTCAGGTTATATAGCGCCTTGATGTGTGAAGTACAAGGCCAAGGAGGTTCTGCTCAAACTTTATAACACACCGGTGAGGCCTCATCTGGAGTCCAGTGTGCAGTTTTGGTCAACAGACTACAAAACAGACATAGCAGCACTAGAGAAGGTCCAAAGGAGAGCGACTAGGCTGATTCCAGGGCTACAGGGGATGAATTATGAGGAAAGATTAAAAGAGCTGAGCCTTTACAGTTTAAGCAAAAGACGATTAAGAGGTGACATGATTGAAGTGTTTAAAATTATGAAGTGAATTAGTCCAGTGGATCGAGACTGTTATTTTAAAATGAGTTCATTAAGAAGATGGGGACACCGTTGGAAACTTGTTAACTCTTTGAGGGCTGAATATTTTTTCCAAAAAACATAGTTTATGGAAAGCAATGGTTTCACACAGAAATCAACATAAAATGTTTGTTGCTGCATGCTGTGGCTACCAGTTTGCCAAGAATGTGCGGCAGGCTTGCTGCCAGGCTATCTTTGTGTGGCTGGGGCAGCAGCAGCGGTCGCGCTCACAATACATTGCAATCTGGTTTCCAGAGGGTCCAGTCAGCTAAAGCTGGAACCTCACATTCGTTTTCAATCACTTGTATCAAAATTGGAGTTCGACAAGTCATAGTCCAGTTCAGAGATAATTGGCAAAACGTCGTCCACTGAGTATTTTGCTTTACACTTTCGCTTTGGTCTCTCGCCAGGGCCATTTTTGCCATTGTTTGCGCCTTCCTACTCATGTGAGCGCAGGAAATCCTGGTCAAACCAATGAAGCTAACTTTCCTTTTAGCAACAAGAGTCCAACTAAAACATAACATCGTCAACTCCTCCTTTTGACAAAAGTCAACATCAGCCCTGAAAGAGATAAGGGGGAAGTTTTTCTTTACACAGAGAATCATAGATGCTACCAAGTAGCGAGGTAGACAGTAAGACTTTAGGGACTTTTAAAACTCGACTTGATGTTCTTTAAAAGAATTAAGTGGATAGGACTGGTGAGCTTTGTTGGGCTGAATGGCCTTTTCTCATCTAGATTGTTCTAATGGTAACATTATTTATGAATTAATTCTTTAAATAGTGTGGTTTTGTTTGTACATACTGTTTAAAGCCTAAGCAGGGACAACTGGGAACAAAGAGACTGCGTCAAAGAAGCAGGGCAGAAGTGCAACAGTTCGTGACACTTTGTTCTTCTTGTCCCAGACCTTCCATGGTGGAGAGCACACCAATGGCAAAGGTGGCAGTTTTGAATCCAGAACTGCTGAAACCTATGAAGAAGAGAAAGAGAAAGGAATACTTGAGTCCCTCAGATGAGGAGTCAGAGATGGAGACAATGGTGGGTACAATGAAAGTTTGTTAAGTAAATTACATTTATTATAAGAAATATGAGCTATTTGCATTAATGTTGTGAGAGTTAACAGATACAAAGGATGAGCCAACCAGATAATCCAAAGACATGTTGCATAATGTATACCTATTGCTGCAATAGCGAAGTGTCAACATATAACACCTTTGATAGAGAATGTGGCCCCCATTTGTCATCTGAGGTGTGCAATCTTAAGAGGAACTGAATCAATCTAATAATAGCTTAGTTTGTACGGAGTTTAATAATGAATCAAATAGCCACTGTCATCACCTTCTATATTAACCCAAAGCAGCTAGCAATCACCAGGTCAGGTCAGGTTGGAGAGCATCCACTGGTACAGCTTGTTGCCTCACCTACTACATGACGAAACAGCTCAGGATCCTGGCAGGTAGACACGCAGTCCAGTTCCCCCCCTCCTGAAATGACCCTCTATCTTCTGCAGCCAGGTGTTATGTGGGCGTCCCCTTGGCCTGCTCCAGCCACTCAGGTTCTAAACAATGAAGATCCTGTGAGGCGGACCTCATGGCTGTAGTGCCATAACTGACGCTCCTTCGCGATGCAGGTAATGTGCCTCATTCGGGATTCCATGAGCAACACAAAGTCAAACCAGTAGTACCTAAGGATACTCCAAAGAGACACAGCACTGAAGGAGTCCAGTCTTCGGCTCAGGCAACTGGATAGCGTCCATGTCTCACAACCGTATAGCAAGACAGGAAGCACCAGGACTCTAAAGACTTGGACCTTCTTCTTCTTGCAGAGATATCAGGGGTGCCACACATCCCTTTCCAGTGACCTCATGACCCCCCCATGCTCTCCCAATCTATCTACTGACTTCATGGGAAGAGTCACCAGAGACATGAATTTCACTGCCGAGGTAAATAAACCTCTCGACGAGGTCGACACTCTCTCTGCAGTCAGACACACTGCAGATGGATGTGTCTAAGAGGTCATTAATGGCCTGGATTTTAGTTTTTGTCCAGGACACTTGCAAGCTCAGACCCTCAGACTCCTTATTCAGTCTTTCGAGATCCCCGATCAGAGCCTCCATTGACTCTGAAAAGATCAAAGCATCATCGGCAAAGTCAAGATCCGTGAGTCTTTCTTTGCCAACAGCTGGAGCAGAGAAAGGTTAAGTGACTTGTTCTGGATCACTCGGTACGCAAGAAAGAGGTGTGAACTGCACCAGCAGCCTTGGACCATAGCCACTTCACCACTCTCCATTCCTGCTTATAGCTGTGCACCACAGAGCACGAACACTGCAGATTTTTTATGATATAGTTTGACTAGCAATGATATAGGGGTGGTAATATTTGGGTGGTGTAATGGTACACCCCAAGGACCTAAGTTCAGGTCTTGCCAGTCTTTTTTGCAGCTTGCATATTCTCAAATTGCCTGCGAGACGTGAAGATACGGTTAATTGGAATGACTAAAATGGCAGTGGTGGTGTTGTGTGTGTGCGAGTATGGATTGATATCCCATCCAGAGTTTGTTCACAACCTTGTAATAGAAAAGCAAATTCTGAAAATGGACAGATGGATGGTCTTCTTCACAATAAGGCTTCTTATCCTGAGTCAAGATTGTCCGGCCTTAATCATAAGTTTCTCCTCAGTTATTTTAGACTCTCATTTTCCTGGCACAAGAATACCCAGAGTGTAATAATATGTATAAGACACAGTGATAGGATTTATCTGTTGTATCTTATTTATCGGTTACCTTTATTCTAATTACAGGAGGAGAAAACAGAGGATATAAAAAGCGCAGAGGAGATCTGCATCAACTATGACTCCATTGGAGACTCCAGACAGAGCCAACCAGGTACATTGTGAGAGCTTAAGGGCAGAAATCAAAAATGAAACACTGCTGAAACCTGAAGGAAAAGGAAAAACTGTAAAAAGTAGTATACATATTGTGGCCTGTAGAGGGCTCTCTCAAGTCACATACAAACCCAAAAAGTAGGCGATGAGGCCAAAATCCCCAATAAATTAATAGATATATTGGGATTAAGATAATGTATGGATTAACACGGGGACTAAACACAAAACAGTTCTGAAAAAAAGAACACAAGATCCCTACTGCCTTTCTGGGTGGGTTTCTTACGATGTATCCTCTTGTCTCTGTTTGACTGTTAGAGTGGCTGCCCACTTACCTAACCAAGTATCACCAGCAGCTCTCCCTTAATCACCTTTTTCTAAGTGGAGGCCCCACTATGTACAGTAACGTGTGTGTGTGTGTGATTATAATACAGTATATGCTAAAATGTCAGTCAGTCATTTTCCAACCTGCTATTTCCTAACACAGGGTCACGGGGGTCTGCTGGAGCCAATCCCAGCCAGCACAGGGAGCAAGGCAGGAACAAACCCTGGGCAGGGTGCCAGCCCACCGCAGGGCACACACACACACCAAGCACATACTAGGGACAATTTAGGATCATCAATGCACCTAACCTGCATGTCTTTGGACTATTGGAGGAAACTGGAGCACCTGGATGCTAAAATGTACACATTGTAATGTACAGTATATTTTAGTGTAAACTAGCCAAAGTACTCACTGTTGCCCGGGTATACTTGTAGGTAAGAAAAGAAAGCAAAGGCTTGGGTGTTTTTTAACCTGTTTTCATTGCCAGCTGTCCCTCCCATCATCCACACTGCCTTTCTATCAATGCCTCTGCTCTAGCGAGCCCAGAATTGCAGTAACTCCATGCTGGGTTGTAACCATGAATGCTGTCATGTCTGACTCGTCCTCTTAGTTTAAGGTGGACAGTTTGTAGTGCTGAAATTAGGAAGAAAAGCCGAGAAAGCAGGAGTTAAGTAAAAAATCCCTTGATTCTCCTTTGTGTTGCGCTGCACTCCCAATCTTGATGAAATCTCACTCAACACTCCCTGCAAAGGCATATGCTACTCCTTTTTATATTATAATAGATAGAAGCTGCATGCGGTGTTGCTAGTATAAGTAACATTAAGCTGTGCTCATTTCATCTGCTAGTCTGGCTTCAGTCTGTTTGGATGTTTCACTTGCTCTGAGCCAGCAGGTTGCACTGGTGAGCAAACTGTAGCAGACAGGAAAGAAATCAAAAAAACACTGGGATACCCAGGGTCCAAATTCTATCTTGTCTGTGTGGTCCCATGCAAAATTTGGTTCAAATCAGTCTAAGGGTGTAGAATTGTATGGAGAACATTCATACAAACATACAGTCAAAGTAAAAAGTATGTGAACCCTTTGGAATTACAGTATCTGGTTTACCGCATGAATTGGTCATAAAAAGTGATCTGATCTTCATCTAAGTCACAGGTCCTGATATACACAGTGATCTTAAGCCAATGACACACAAAAAATTCTACTCTTTAATGTCTTTATTTTACGAACACATTCAACGTTCACAGTGGTAATGGAAAAAGTAGTGCACCTTGGGATTTAAAAACTAGTTGACCCTCCTTTGGCAGCAATGACCTCAACCAGGCGCTTCCTGTAACTGCAGATCAGACCTGCCCATCGTGTGGGGGGAATCTGAGCCCATTCTTCCCTGTAGAACTGCCTTAACTCGGCCACATTCTTTGGTTGTCTTCTGTGTATGGCTCTCTTCAAGTCCTTCCACAGCATCTCAATAGGACTGAGATCTGGGCTCTGACTGGACCACTCCAAAAGGCAGAGTGTGTTCTACTGAAGCCATTGTCTGTGGATTTTCTGCGATGTTTGGGGCCATTGTCCTGTTGCATCACCCAGCCTCTTCTGAGCTTAAGTTGACAGATAGACACCCTCATATTATCTTGGAGAATTTGTTGATAAACTTGTGAATTCATTTTGCCCTCAATGATGGTAAGCTGTCCAGGCCCTGATGCAGCAAAGCAGGCCCAAATCATGATGTTCCCTCCACCATACTTTACTATAGGGATGATATTTTGATGTTGATATGCAGTGCCCTTTTTACGTCAAATGAAGTTCTGCTTGTTCCTCCCAAATAGTTCAATTTTGGTTTCATCACTCCACAAAACATTTTCCCAGTACCGTTGTGGAGTGTCCAAGTGCTCTTTCATAAACTTCAGCTGTTCAGCAATGTTCTTTTTTGATAGCAGTGGCTTCCTTCTTGGTGTCCTGCCGTGGGCTCCTTTCTTGTTCAATGTTTTGTGTATAGTTGACTCATGAACAGAGATGTTAGCCACTTCTAATGACTTCTTCAAGTTCTTTGCTGTCACTTTAGGGTTCTTCGTCACCTCATTGCTGACTTTGCGTTGTGCTGTTGGGGTCATTTTGGCAGGGCACCCACTTCTAGGCAGAGTAGCCACAATACCAAATTGTCTCCATTTATAGACAACTTGCCTAACAGTAGACTGATGAATAAGATGACTTTGTAACCCTTCCCAGCTTTATGTAGATTAACAATTCTCGATCGTAGCTCTTCAGACAGCTCTTTTGTGCGAGGCATGATTCCCATCTGGATATGCTTCTTGTCAAAAGCTCAAACTCAAACTTTATGGTGTTTTTTATCAATCAAAGTAATTCTAGGCTACACCTCTGAACTCGTTTCATTAAATGGACTCCAGGTGTGCTAAATTTGGACTGCGATGAGCTTTTAAAAAAGTCATTAGTTTAGGGTTCACTTACTGTTTCCAACCTTCAGTTTCACAGTTTGAATGATTTATTCAATATGGTCAAAAATTCTTTGAAAATCTGTGTGTCTTTAGTTATAGGAGACTGTGTTTGTTCATTATTGTGACTGACATGAAGATGCAACCATGTTTTATATGGGAATTAGACATAAATAGAGAGAATTCCCTGGGGTTCACATACTTCTTACTTTGTTCATGCAGAGGGCGGCATGGTGGCGCAGTGGTAGCGCTGCTGCCTCACAGTTAGGAGACCCAGGTTCGCTTCCCGGGTCCTCCCTGTGTGGAGTTTGCATGTTCTCCCCATGTCTGTGTGGGTTTCCTCCGGGTGCTCCGGTTTCCTCCCACAGTCCAAAGACATGCAGGTTAGGTGCATTGGTGATCCTAATTTGTCCCTAGTGGGTGCTTGGTGTGTGTGTGCCCTGCGGTGGGCTGGCACCCTGCCCCGGGTTTGTTTCTTGCCTTGCGCCCTGTGTTGTTTGGGATTGGCTCCAGCAGACCCCCGTGACCCTGTAGTTAGGATATAGCGGGTTGGATATTGGATGCATGGATGTTCACGCAGACAGACAGACAGGCAAGCAGGCATTTTGTTTTCTATACTTTAGTGTAAGTACAGCTCCAAGTAAAACATTATTAAGATTAAACAAACATAAAGAGAACTGTGAAAATTGGGAATTCCAGATGCAAAATTCTCAGTTTAATGCAGGAATTGGTGGGCATAGAGTTATGCAAGGACCCTACTAACATTACCCCTTAGCACAATAACAGAGATACTGTTTGAGGTATCTCCACCATTATTTTTGTCATAACAGACAGGATGATTCTCAGTCTAAAGAAAGATGTAGAAAGAGTTGAACCGGGGGCCAGCTGGTGCCTTCCAAGTCAATGACTTCAGAACTGAAAAGGAAGCTAACAGACATGTGACCTCATTGGCTTCTTCTGAAAGCTGCACCTGTAAGCCCTCTGGAATAGTCAGTCTGATAATCACAGCCTGGACAAACATGCCAACTGCTCAGTCTGCTGAGCCCAAACATAAATCGAAAACGGCTTCAAGTAGTTTGCCTTCATAAATGGAAGGAGTGAAGCCCCCTGTAAGATGGACAGATAGTGTAGCGTTTCTGCCATCATTGATGTCAGGTTCAACTGCAGTATGTGGTCTGGGAGAGCACGGATGGAAAAACTGCGGTGTGTTCCTGGGAGTCCTAAGTGATCATAAGGCAGTAGCCATGTCTTTAAAAGTCCAGGAAGTAAATGTGTTTGCTTTACTAAGTAACGTTCAAAAATATTTTAAATACAAACCTGAGACGTGAAATTACTCACAAACGTTCCAAATAAGAAATACTTTCATATTCATTATATGATGCAATTGCAGAATTGAAAGTGATAGCAAGTTTTTTTTTTTTTTACATTTTAACATGCAAATGTTGCAAATATTCTTAATAACCTGCACTTCATCACCTTTCTAAGCAGATGATTCCTGCCTATAACATCAGCACTCTGGGGGGAAAAATAAAATGCTAATTGTTTCTGCACAGCCCCTGAAGAACTGAAGAAAGAGGACTGGGTGTGGTCGGCATACCTAGAGGACCAGAAGTCCATCGCTGCCCCTCTCAAACTGTTCCATGAGGTAACGTTTCTTGTTAGTTTATTTGTATTTGGGAGACCAACATTCCTGTTTACGGTAAACAGTGCCGCCTTTTTATCCCCCCAAACGCCTTTTATATCACTTTATGGCAATTGACAGGAAGGGACAGTTTTCTTAGCTCCCTTCTGACCTTTCTAGAGCTTGGTTGGCAGCCCAGAAAACCCCTGTGATGTCCTGTGCCCGCAACCCTCAATCGAAATGCCTGATGATGGACCAGGATGAGTGAGCAAACAGGCAAGACTGTTTGTTCTAAAGCAAAGCAAAGTTTAGTAAAACAATGAGGATAAAAGTACTCAAATTGGTCAAACGGTGCATTCAAATATATCAATAAATAATTCAAATAAAGAAATCCATAAAATCATGTCATAACAAAATGGTGTCTTAGAGTGTTCAATTATCCAGGCCATGGAGACCTAACCCATTTATTCTCTCATGCTATCCTCTTCAGGATCTCAAAGCCACAGACTGCCACATCCCACTCCACCACGCAGAGCCAGAAGTGTCGCCTTTTTCGGTAACCAGGGTGCCTTGCAGTTCTTTAGATGCAGCCACTCTCACTCCTCCCACCTTCTGCATGGTCCAACACTCTCTCTCTCTTTCTCTCTCACATCTGCTCCACAATTCAGCACACAAGAATACAGCCAACTCATAAAGCCTCCATGAAGCCCTTGGACTTGCAGTTTTTAAATCATCAGCACGCTGAAGCTGCCCATCCCATCCTCTCCTCCAAAAACGACTCCGGTAAATGATTATGATGGCGATTGTCTCTTTCTCTTTTGCTCTTTCTCTCTCCTTGTTCTTCTCTCAATGCTCTTTCTTTTACAGAGTCTTCTCTCCCTGCCTAGCACTGACCCACACTTTTTATCTCTCAGCTGGTGCCTGCCAATTACAAATACAACCGCACACACACTCAAATGAACGTCTCGCCCCAGTGCAAGTGAAAAAAAAAATGTTAAAATTACTAATTCAATCCATTAAAACGCCTCCCTGGACTTGTCTTACCACAACCCCATCTCCCTTCTGAGGAGTGTCATGGATGAAGAGAGAACATGAAGCTCTGAGGTAACCTGAGGCACCCAGTCCAACGTTCAGTGGTCCCCATGTGCCTCCATCCTAGTTTTGCAAAAAGAGGCAGATAAAACTGTGACAGTATCTCGAAACTCTTTTCCCATAATGACGCAATCATGAATGTCCTTATAACAAGCATAATAAGCATAAAAAACTAATTGTGTTAAGTATCCAAACCACTGTGTCAGTATTTAGTAGAAATACGTTTTGTTGAAATTCCAACCAGAAGTCTTTTTGGATTATTCTCTGTCAGCTTTGCACATCTGGAGACAATAATTTTGGGCTACTGTTCTTGTGCAGAATTTTACAAAAGTCTCCAAGTTGGACTAAAATTTTTACGGAACATTACTTTTCAACTCTAGCACATATTCTCAGTTGGACTGAGCTCAGCGTTTGTTTCTCATTTATTAAGAAAATTTTCCGGTTTCACATACCACTAGTTATGTTTCAAGTTTTTGACCCTTTGGCTTTGTCTTGCCCCTTTGCAATTCTTTTACCAAATTCACTCCCTGATCCTCTCCCCTAACATGACGGTATCTTTGCCTTCATCATTTTGCACCTGTTCAGTTTGATTCATACATCTCCCTCGATTCCTCCAGCTGCCCATTTTATACTTTTCACACTCCTCCATGCCGATGAACAACTCTTAATGACAACTATTTCCCTTTTGAATTTTGTATTTCTTTTGTATATTTTGGAGTATAACCTATCGTCTGTGGGGAGGAGTGAAAGCTTTAGATTCATCCAAAATATCGATCCCTGGTTTTCGACAGATCTCAACATTTTAGGGACCCCTGATACTGAACACATCAATATCTAGATGTGTGTGTCTGTCTCTGTGTCTGTGCATGTGTGTCTGTGCGTCACAGTTTCTTGAGGATGGTCTAGAGCTGAAACGGCTGTCCAGAAAAATACCAAACTCGTAACTTGAGCCTGTTATAAGATAACGATGTGCTGATTAATTTTTGAGTCAAATCAAACAAGAGAAATAGGTACTCTAGAGGAACCTTAAAATCCCGTAATTCTGCAATTTATTATGAATTCGTCTCGTCAGTTGCTATCGTAATGACCTACAGTATTTTATGTTCAGAAAGATCAGCATCAGAGTGGTAAATAATGACTGAAATGTTATAGAATAGTTCGGGTAATGTGCTGCTTAGGGCTCAAAGCCTACTGATGGTCACATCCAAATTTTTTGTATTGAATTTCTAGGTCCTGCGGTGGGCTGGCACCCTGCCCGGGGTTTGTTTTCTGCCTTGCGCCCTGTGTTGGCTGGGATTAGCTCCAGCAGTCCCCTGTGACCCTGTAGTTAGGATATAGCTGGTTGGATAATGGATGAATGGATGGATTTCTAGGTCTTTAGTTCTGTTTTCTGCCTTTTTACTTTTTTGTTTTCTTCCTTGATATTTTTGGAGTTTAGATTTTGTTTTTTATTCTTTGTTTTTAATTTTGTAATTTAGTGTTTTTGTTGTATTATTCTCCTTCTTTTCTTTGTTAAACCTTTTATTTAATTTAATAATACATTAAAAAACTAATAATTTCATTGTGGCCTGGATTTTCTGTCTCCATGTGTGCCAAATCATAATTGTTATATTTTGACCAGGTTTCCTACCCCAGTTAGGGTTCAGATGTATGTATTGCGTATGTTTTGTTCATCACTGAGCCCTTTATTTATGTTAATGTTATTTTTGTTTACTGTCTCTTGTATTTTCTTAGAATGTTTTATGTTGTATGTGTTTTATGGGTGGGCCCCTAGGAGGCAGGGCCACCTGCCAATCACAGCCAGATACTGCCCTCTGTTCTATTTACCCAGAGCGTCTCCCACAGTTCCTGGCAGTTCATTTTGAATGCACTTAGGAGTAGTCAGTTCTTGAGTTTGTTTGTAAATTCGGCGTGCTTTGTGTTTTTCTGAATTTTTTAGACCCCTTGCTATGTGTTTTGATCTTGTGATTGGAATCTGTATTGGGACTTACTTGCTTTGGATTGCCTTTAACAGGCAACTCCTTTTTGCCTTTGTGCTCCTTCAGAGCTCCACTCTTGTGGGAGACCTTTTTTGTTAAAAATAAATATTTTATGAAGATTTTACGAGGCTGTTATTACTTTCTCGTATACAAAGTATAGGGGAGGTATTGTAATCGTCCAAAAATTCAACCTTGAGATTTTGATGAATCTTGATGTTTTAGACCTCCCTGAGTCCGATTTACTTTCTTGTAGGGAAAGTATTGTAATCATCTAAATATGATTTCGAGATTTTCATGAATCTCGACGTTTTAGACCAAAAAATACAATTTTTGAAAATTTGTCTGTGTGCCTGTCTCTGTGTGTGTGTATGCAAGCATGATGACTTGAGTACGCTTTCACTTAGGTCAACCAAATTTTTCATACAAGTATTAGGTACAAAATGTAGATTTCTGTCAACTTTGAGCTATTTCCGCTAACCGGAAATGGTACTTTTTTATTCATGCAGCTGCAGAGTCCGATTTATTTAACTTTACTTTTATAATAATTGTTCAATATATTATTAATTTGATTAGATTTGTTGTTGATGGTTCTTTAATGTACATAATATAAAAATATAATCATTGTCTTGCAGTTTAGTCCTCAAATATCCATCCCCAGATCTGAGTATACGAAAAAGTCTACGGGAGACCGCTCCCGATTTTTGCAACTAGTTTGACATTATTATTATTTTTTTTTTTTTTGATATCTGGTATGCTCTATTAATCCCCAAGGAGAAATTGTCTTTTTGTGTGACCTTTGGAGATCATAGCACAGGGACAGAGCCCCTGGAGTACTGTTCAGGTTAAGGGCCTTGCTCAAGGGCCCAACAGAGTAAGATCTGTTCTGGCAGTAACAGGATTTGAACCAGCAACCTTCCAGATACCAGCACAGAAAATCTAACTGTATCTAGCTATTTGACATTAAATCAAAAGAGCGTGCATTTTTGGGAGTGCTTTTGAGACTTTAGGACACCTAGTCCACAACACTACTACCCTCCACTGAATTACATGTACGTAACACCTCTAGCAAACCTAAAGTGACCTCATAATTCTTGTGATAATAGTCTTGGAACGTTTCTTGTACAGTTTATGTAGCTCATTATAGTTCCTGACAGAAAGTCCATGTAATTGTGCACATATAGTAGTTGTATTTGATGTTGTATAATACAGAGATACAGAATAATCTAGTGCATAAAATGCACACAAACTGGTGCAATAGGCAAGCAGGTTAAGAAGGTCAGAATTTATTGCCCAACATTGGAGCGCACAGTACTGGAATGCTGAGCAATGAACCATGGGATTGATTCCCAGTTATGGCTCAGGACACGTGTGACACAATATTTTTGTTACAAATGCCACATGAAGCATCAATTAAAAGTCTTTTATGTTTCTTTTCAGTTTCAAACCATTCCCCAGATGAAAAATAATTTTAAGATTGGGATGAAGCTTGAAGGAATTGATCCCCAGCACCCTTCCATGTATTTTGTGCTGACTGTAGCAGAGGTACGTTTCCAAAAAGAATAGATGAGGAGGAGTTCATGGCCTACAGTACAATACATTTAACATTTGTTATTTCCTCAGGTCTGTGGCTATCGCATCCGTCTTCATTTTGATGGCTACTCAGATTGCCATGACTTCTGGGTAAATGCCAACTCTCCAGACATTCATTGGGCTGGCTGGTGTGAAAGAACAGGACACAAGCTCTACACTCCCAAAGGTCAGACTTTTAAATGGGAAAAGGCTGACATTTTTGTATTTATTGATCACTAACCCATGTCTTGATTCCAGGCTGTAAAGAAGAAGAATTCACCTGGTCCAGCTACCTGAAAATCACCAAGTCACAAGCAGCACCAAAAGAGTTCTTTACTAGTTCAGGCGAAGTAAGGGGGTTCTTCTTAAATTACATTTCTTAAAGTATTTGCGATCATTTTTTTTTTTCTAATAAATATTTCCAAATTTCTTTTTTTTTTACATAGTTCTCTTTACCTAGAGTAGCCTCACATATGTTGCACATACATGAAACTCTACTGCTGTGGCTTAGTGGTTAGAGCAGTTGCCTCACAGCTCCATGGACCTGGCCTCACCCGCTGTATTTGTCGATTGTCCACATTCTCCACAGGTTTATGCTAGCTTCCCCCAGAACTCTACTTTCATCCGCCATCCTAAGCATGTACAGGTGACATTAACTTGTGGCTCTAAATTGTCCCCATGTTAGCAAGTATGTCACATTCACAGCTGGTTTTGTTCCCTTTGCGTCCAAGATGTACTTTAATTTCTTGTAACCCTGTAAATAGCTACAACATTGTAAAGAAAATGTATTTGTTGACAGATACCATAGTTATAAAAGGGTAATTGACAGGTACTATAGCTTCGATTACAGTTATTGAAACCACTTTATAATAACTAATGTCATTTCTCTCCTTGTGTTTAATTATATCTTCCTCATATCAGTTGGAATCCTATTGCGGATTTCGAGTCGGAATGAAGCTGGAGGCTGTGGATCGCATGAACCCCTCACTCATCTGTGTTGCTACAGTGACTGATGTGGTGGATAACCGGTTCCTAGTCCATTTTGACAACTGGGATGATACCTATGATTACTGGTGAGGAAAAACATCATCTCAGTTAGGCCTGACCATGAGTGCAGGTTACTATCATTAGCAAAACCAATGCTTAATCTCACCTTTTCTCATTTTCATTTTTTATATGTTGATTCATCACTTCAGTTTTGTTGTTTTCTCATCTTTTTGTCAGGAAGTAGTATTTCCAAATCTATCTACTCAGTTTAAGAAACTGTTTTGTACAATAAAATGAACAAACTGAGCTTGTGATGGAGAGATATGATTGCCTGATACAGTCCCTGTTGGTTTTCCATCCATCCATCCATTTTCCAACCCGTTGAATCCGAACACAGGGTCACGGGAGTCTGCTGGAGCCAATCCCAGCCAACACAGGGCGCAAGGCAGGAACCAATCCCGGGCAGGGCAACAACCCACCGCAGCCATGTTGGTTTTGTAAGAACATAAAATGTTTGACAAAAGAGAGCTATCATTGGCCTTGTCCCTCACTGTTTCATATCCTCGCACTAAGAGGCTGGCCGTGAACTTGGGCCCTTTGAGTTAGAAAGCACCAGCTGATCAGTTAAGGTACAGCCCCATTTCCAAAGGTGGGTTGCTATGTAAAAAAAACAGAATATGATGATTTGCAAATCATTTAAACCCATATTTAATTGAAAATAGAACAAAGATGAACGTTGCAACTGAGCAAATTTATTGGTTTATGAAAAAGTAGTTACTGTACCTATCAAAGACAGGTCTTCTTCTTCTTCATTCGGCTGCTCCCGTTAGGGGTCGCCGCAGTGAATCATCATCTGTTTCCATCTCTTTTTGTCCTCTGCATCTTGCGCTGTCACACCCATCATCTGTCATGTCCTCCCTCACCACATCCATAATCCTCCTCTTAGGCCTTCCTCTCTTTCTCTTGCCTGGCAGCTCTATCCCTAGCATCCTTCTCTTAGTATACCCAGCATCTCTCCTCTGCACCAAACCACTCACTTCTATGACTTTGTCTCCAAACTGTCCTATTTTAGCTGACTCTCTAATGTACTCGTTCCTAATCCTGTCCATCCTCATCACACCCAATGCAAATCTTAGCATCTTTAACTCTGCCACCTCCAGCTCTGTCTCCTGTATTCTGGTCAGTGCCACCGTCTCCAGCCCATATAACATAGCTGGTCTCACTACCATCCTGTAGTCCTTCCCTTTCACTCTTGCTGGTACTCATCTGTCACAAATCACTTCCGACACTCTTCTCCAGCCCCTTCACCCCACCTGCACTCTCTTCCACTCTCCCTGTTACTCTGTACTGTTGAGTATTTACGTATTTAAACTCATCCACCTTTGCTAGCTCTACTCCCTGCATCCTCACCATTCTTCTTACCTCCTTCTCATTCACACACATGTATTCTGTCTTGATCTTACTGTACCTATCAAAGACAGGTAATTGAATAACTTAATACATTTGCTATCTCTTGTTCTTTGCGTACCTTCAGCGCCTTTCCCCTGCATTCGCGTGTGTATGAATGATTTTCAAGGTGCCTTTCTTGCCTTATACTTTCAGTCTTTGAAGGCGACTCTCTCAGTATGCCTCAAACACCTTTACTCCTCTTTGTGAGTCTCACACTTGAACTTCCTCTTGTGATCACATCACGAAAGCCAAACTGACCAATCAGATTTCTCAGGGGGACTGAACACACAGAACTTACTGTTTTATCATATACTAGATATGTGCTCATTTAGAATTTGATGCTAGCAGCATGTCACAAACAATTTCGGACAGGGCAACGAAAGACTGGAACAGTTGTGTAATGCTAAAAAAACAGCTGGTGGAACATCTCACAACTAATTAGGTTAATTGGCAATAGGTAAGTGACATGATTGAGTATATAAAGGGCATCCCAGGGACATGCCGTCTCTCAGAATTAAAGATGGGTTCACCACTCGGTGAAAGACTGCAGCAATTTAAGAATGATGTTACTCAACGTAAAATGCCATCAGACGCAAATGTGAATATCGGCAGAGTTTCTTTACAGCCTTCGTTGATTATTGTACAGCGTTCAACTCAGTTGATCGAACTACCCTGTGGGACATCCTGAGTTGCTGGATGTCATGGCCGGCCTGTGCACTGGTACTGTGAGTGCTGTGCAGAGTGGAGGCAGAACCTCTGCGTTTTTCCTAGGTGTTCAATGCTTGCATGAACTGGATGTTGGGCAGGGTCATGGGGTCGTACAGTTATGGGTCATCTATTGGAGAAGAAAGATTCACTGATCAGAGCTTTGCAGAGTCAATGGAGGCTCTGATTGGGGCTCTCAAAAAGACTGAGCGAAGAGTCTGAGTGTTTGGGCTTGCAAATGTCCAGGATAAAAACCAAAATCCAGGCCTTTAATGACCTCTTGGGCACAGCCATCAGCAGTTTCTCAATCTGCGGAGAGAGTGTCGACCTCGTCGAGAGGTTTACTTACCTCGGCAGCAACGTTCATGTCTCTGGTGACTCTTCCTATGAAGTTCATAGACGGATTGGGAGAGCATGGGTAGGTCATGAGGTCGCTGGTAAGGGATATGCAAAAGGACGGATGTCCAAGTCTTTAGAGTCCTGGTGCTTCCTGTTTTGCTATATGGTTGTGAGACGTGGACGCTATCCAGTAAGCTGAGACAAACAGAGTTTCCCAGCTGTTGTAACAGTAGGCTCACTGCTCCACATTAGCTCCACTGCTCCAAACAGCTTCACTACAGTTTTTTACAGTTCTTGTTTTTCTTGTTATTTTTCAGGTGTGACGCTGGTAGTCCGTACATCCATCCTATTGGCTGGTGCCACGAGAGGGGTCGACCTCTCACTCCACCTCAGGGTGAGTGACAGAATCAGATATGGAAACCAGAACAGTTTTGAAGAATTTATGGTCCTGGCACAAATTAATATGTAATACCTTTTGGATGTGTTTTTTTGATAAAACAATAGTGTACGGTAACATTTAGCAGAAAATGTGCAAAATAAAAGCACTTTCCATGAAAAGCCATATTCGATAGCAGACTTGTCATGTGAATTAGTAAAGATTAATCAAAGAGAAATCACAATAATTAAAAAAAAAAAGGAAATCACATTTTAGCCTTTCGCCCAGTTACTTGAAAAGTGACAACAGGTAACCAATATAAACTGACGAAAAAGAAGGATCTTCTTTGCAAATACACAGCATTGACCCTCTTAAAAGGGAGCTAAAATACAGTCCGTATGTCATATTCATCATTTTTGAGGTTTAATATGTTGGTTACATCAACGCACGTTAAAATAACGGCTCGGTGATATTTCTTATTATGCGTGTGAATCGTCGTTTGACTGGTTTTCCTTGCATTTCCCTACTTGATCAAGAGTGCCGTCACCTCCCAGTTTCTCCGAAATGTTGCGTACACGTGGGTCAGAGTTTCCATAAATATGCAAATGTTCCCCTGTCACATTTTTTCTTTTAGAAATCCCAAAGTCTGCGAGGGAAGTTGCATACATACATTTCAATCCTCTATTTGTGCATACGCAAGCTTTATAACTGAGGCCCCCAGATTGGAAACAGAAAGTTGCAGCTTCTTAACCACATACACACCCCCCCAATGACATTGCCATGGATGCAGTTTGGTGGGGGGACATAAAACCATATAAACTGTACTGCAACATATTTACCTCAAATCCCAAGTCAAACATAATGTATTGTTCCTAATAAATTTACAATATTAAGTAACTCTCACTTACATTAAAATATTTAAGAATATGAAATTGCAAAAATAGTACTTTGTGAAGGCTAGGGGGCACCAGTGAGTCCCAAACCCCAAACACATCAACACAGTCCCAGGTTCCAATAAAAGGTATTTATTTCAAATACCTCATGAACACAAGCACAATACACGTTGTTTCTTCTCCTCTCTCTCTCATTTCCTCTCCTCTTCTTTCCTCTTATTACTGTACAGCTCTCCTCCAGTCGAGTGTTGCCTTCCTTCCACCCAGTTCCGAGTTGAGTGGACAAGGCAGCGTGGTCACTTTTATTGAGGACCTGGGAGTGCTTCCAGTGCCAGGGCTTTTGCCCGTTTTAAAGTATTTTCACATCATACGGATGTTCCCAATAACAGGAAGTGTAACTCACCACAGTGCCCTCTTGCAGCAAATAATTTCAGAAGGATAATTTCCCAGGAATGGCAACCTGTACAAAATTGCTTTTATATTTTTGCATAGTTGAACGGATGAACAAGTAAACGCAAACAATGTTGAACAATCGATGGAAAAAAGTTCCTGTGAATTTAATGAGTAACTAATATATTTCTGTGTTAAAAATGTTGGAAAAGGATGATCTGTTTTCAACAGTCTGTGCTGACCCCGTTATTTATACACCAAATGTTTATGCATTTATTGTGACTCAACTATTTAGCAGGGCAAGAACATTGGATTTTAGAGGTCGTCACTTAACATTCAATCATTATTTCCAGATTTAGTTTATATACTGACTCCTACACAAAGTGCATGATCATTTCTGTTTCTTACAGATTATCCAGATCCTGATAACTTTTCCTGGGAAAAATACCTGGAGGAAACTGGTTCTGTCGCCGCTCCAGCCCACGCCTTCAAACCGGTGCGTTTATCCTGGGGTCACAATGTGTAAATACAGCAGTTGAGTTACTGTAGGCGAGACCATGTTGAGCTTCAGATTAATGTTTAAAAATCACAATGGCTGGGTAGCATTAAAGCCTGTCGGGAAAGAGAAAAAATAATCACAAGTGTGCATTGATATATCAATTGCTGCAGTGCCCTGGGTTTTATACAGTATATTCAGGCTACTGCGGTGGGCTGGCGCCCTGCCTAGGGTTTGTTTCCTGCCTTGCGCCCTGTGTTGGCTGGGATTGGCTCCAGCAGACCCCCGTGACCCTATAGTTAGGATATAGCGGGCTGGATAATAGATGGATGGATATTCAGGCTATTCACCACCTGCATGAAGTTTACTTGTTTCCGTGTTTCTATGTGGGCTTCTTTGGGTGTAATCTGATTTCTGGTAAGATCCTAAAGATAAGTGTATTACGTTAGGGCTTTGCGCCCTCGGAACCAAGTTACTCAAACTGTTCTGTAAAATTTCAGTAATTATTTACCGCTTTGACGCTGATCTTTCTGATCATAGAATAGGTCATTACAATAGCAATTGACCAGAAGAATTCATTCATTTCTCTTGCACGATTTGAATCAAAAACTAATCAGCACATCGTCATCTCATAACCGACTTAAGTTTCGAGTTTGCCATTTTTCCTTCCAGCCATTTTAGCTCCTCAAGAAACTGTGACATACACACAGACAGACACAAACCCATCATCGAGATATCAGTGTTTTCGGTATCAGGAGACCCTAAAACATCGAGATCCATTGAAAACCGGAGGTCGACATTTTTGCCGAATCTAAAGATTTCGCTCCTCCCCAAAAGAGAATAGGTTATGGTTGGGGGGGGGGGGGCGCAAAGTAAAAATGAAGCAATTCAGAGTGCTGAATCTTCAAAAACAAATCAGTTGAAAAGGAATTAAGTTAATTACCAGCAAAAACTGGTCACTAATTAAGAAAATAGTTAAACCACAGCCACAGTAGTGCTCCAGGACTGGAGTTGGAGACCCGTACCATAGACAATGTGACTGACCATTATGGATTTGGTCAACCTTTTTAGGAGAAGATATCACCCATGAGTCTGTTTGATTTTAATCATGCATTGAAGTTTGCTTTACGTTGAAGAACACGATACTGAAGGGCAGGACACTCTTCAAAACAAATATATAGTACTTGTGTAAAATACAGCAGCTGATGTTACTCAGTTTATATAAAAAAAAATAAACTGCCTTTGATGAAATTTTCTAAAACGTTTTAGGGTATGAGAGTCCACATTATAAAGTAATTTATAATATTGTTTTTGATAAGGCGTTAATGTAATTTAATTTTTTTATTTACTTTTTATTATGTTTTACTTTTTTACTTCTACTTTTGTACTTTTACTTTTTACTACATTTTATTATTCATTGGTATTTAAAATAGACAGTTCTAGTGAAGTACTCAAGTAACCGATTTTTTTATCTATAATAAATTAAGCCCCGTATGCTCTTCTATATATCATCTCTTTAAATACAATTGCTTTCTTTAATGGAGGGGAACCCTGATGCCCTTTGAAACAGCTGAGCCGCAAGATAGTGAACGCCCAGTGCCCAACCCCAGGGGAGAGTAAGCTAAGTGAGCAGGGGGCAGACCCCCCTAGTAATAATAATAATAATAATAATAATAAATGGATTTTATTTATTTGCACCTCTCCAGACACTTGAGGACACAAAAGAGAAAATCATAAAACAGGACATTTATTTAAATAAATAATAAGTAAGTGAACAAAATACCTATTAAAATGTAATAATTCAATTAGTCAGTCCAGTTAAGAAAGATATCATTTATGGCATTGTGAATGCAACTCTGAAAAGCTGAGCTTGAAGCTATTTTTCATATAAAGAAACAGAATCAGGAGAGCAAATATTATAAAGGTGGGAATTCCAGAGCCGAGCAATGCTGTCACTACAGAAACAGGCAGACTGATGAGCCAACAAGAAAACCAGAAGTACATTCAAAGTAAAAAGAAGTATGTGAACCCCTGGGAATTCTCTCTATTTATGTCTAATTCCCATATAAAACATGGTCGTATCTTCATGTCAGTCACAATAATGAACAAACACAGTCTCCTATAACTAAAGATACACAGAGTTTCAGAGAGTTTTTGACCATTTTGAATAAATCATTCAAACTGTGAAACTGAAGGTTGGAAAAAGTAAGTGAACCCTAAACTAATGACTTTTTAAAAAGCTCATCGCAATCCATATTTAGCACACCTGGAGTCCATTTAATGAAATGAGTTCAGAGGTGTGGCCTAGAATTACTTTAATTGATAAAAAAAGACTATAAAGTTTGAGTTTGAGCTTTTGACAAGAAGTATATCCAGATAGGAATCATGCCTCGCACAAAAGAGCTGTCTGAAGAGCTACGATCGAGAATTGTTAATCAACATAAAGCTGGAAAGGGTTACAAAGTCATCTCAAAGATCTGAGATATTCATCAGTCTACTGTTAGGCAAGTTGTCTATAAATGGAGACAATTTGGTATTGTGGCTACTCTGCCTAGAAGTGGGCGCCCTGCCAAAATGACCCCAAGAGCACAACGCAAAGTCAGCAATGAGGTGAAGAAGAACCCTAAAGTGACAGCAAAGAACTTGAAGAAGTCATTAGAAGTGGCTAACATCTCTCTTCATGAGTCAACTATACACAAAACATTGAACAAGAAAGGAGCCCATGGCAGGACACCAAGAAGGAAGCCACTGCTATCAAAAAAGAACATTGCTGAACGGCTGAAGTTTATGAAAGAGCATTTGGACACTCCACAACGGTACTGGGAAAATGTTTTGTGGAGTGATGAAACCAAAATTTAACTATTTGGGAGGAATAAGCAGAACTTCATTTGGCGTAAAAAGGGCACTGCATATCAACATCAAAATATCATCCCTACAGTAAAGTATGGTGGAGGGAACATCATGATTTGGGCCTGCTTTGCTGCATCAGGGCCTGGACAGCTTGCCATCATTGAGGGGAAAATGAATTCACAAGTTTATCACCAAATTCTCCAGGATAATGTGAGGGTGTCTGTTGGTCAACTTAAGCTCAGAAGAGGCTGGGTGATGCAACAGGACAATGGCCCCAAACATTGAAGAACAAACTCTGCCTTTTGGAGTGGCCCAGTCAGAGCCCAGATTTCAGTCCTATTGAGATGCTGTGGAATGACTTGAAGAGAGCCATACACAGAAGACAACCAAAGAATATGGAAAGAGTTAAGGCAGTTCTGCAGGGAAGAATGGGCTCAATTTCCCCCCACACGATGGGCAGGTCTGATCTGCAGTTACAGGAAGCGCCTGGTTGAGGTCATTGCTGCCAAAGGAGGGTCAACTAGTTTTTAAATCCCAAGGTTCACTTACTTTTTCCACTACCACTGTGAACGTTGAATGTGTTTGTCAAATAAAGACATGAAAGAGTAGAATTTTTTGTGTGTCATTGGCTTAAGCTCATCGTGTATATCAGGACCTGTGACTTAGATGAAGATCAGATCACTTTTTATGACCAATTCATACAGTAAACCAGATAATTCCAAAGGGTTCACATACTTTTTACTTTGACTGTAGAAGAGTACATTGAACGGGCTGGGGTGTCATTTTTGAGAAGATCTTTTCAATACGTTTTTAGACACATTATGGAGTGCTTTGTAAACAGATGACAAGAATCTTAAGGACAATATGGTGCTTGACGGGGAGAATTGGGCCAATGGGACTATGAGCCTTAGTTTGATTAAATTAACGTGCACCTGAATTCTGAACCAACTGCCGCTTGTTTATACGTTTAGCCAGAGTACACAGCACACACATAATGGAGTGTAAGGAGATGAACGATTCTAATGAGATTTATAAGGGAAACAAATAATAACTTCAGGAATGACTTTTCTGTTTATAGCGTCATCCGCATGGTTTCCAAGTGAACATGAAGCTGGAAGCTGTGGACAAACGCAACCCCTCTGTCATTCGAGCTGCCACCATCTCTGACATTGATGAACACAGGCTCAAGGTAAGATTCCCACCTCCTGCAGAAATGTTGTATCATTTCACGGTTTAAGGTACACTACCCTGCGGGGGCATAGCCAGAAATTAATTTCGAGGGGGAGGAAAATGCACATGAATCATAATTCAGTCTATGATCAATTAGGTTTAGCTGTCATAACATATATTTCATAGGGAAGTTCAAATCAAATCAAATTGCTCCTCATCCTTGGCTATGCTTATGCAGCCCACAGCTGAGCTGTGCGAGTACCTTTAGATTTTTCTGCATCATTAATACAAGCAGACTGTCAAAGTGGCCATTAAACTGTTAATTCATAAAGCGGTACTCCATTATGTAAGTACAGTATGTACACCTCCAGATATACCAGATACACTACCAGACTGACCACTACCACCGCCTGACCATTCTGGGGCCAGGTTACTTGGTCTGCATGATACAGTTTGCATGCTTATATCTGTTATGTATATTACTATTGTGTATTTGATACAATTGCATATCTAGCGAAGTTTATTGTTTTGTTATTGTTCTAGTTTTGTTTAGTAATTTGTATTCCTTGCTGCTACTTTTTTGCTTTTTCTGCACCAACAGGACAAACAACAAACACTGCTTAGTGAACCGTAAGGTAGAATGAGCCATAATCTAAATATATAAAATTCTTTTCGTGTTTGAAACGGAAATTACGTATGACCCGGTTGAAACGAAAATTACGTATGACTGCAGAACATATTATAACACACTACGTGTATATGCGTTTGAAATGGAAATTACGTGTGACCCGGTAGAAACGGAAGTTACGTATGACCGCAGAACATATTATAATACACTACGTGTGTATGCGTTTGAAACGGAAATTACATATGACCCGGTTGAAACGGAAATTACATATGACCGCAGAACATATTATAACACACTACGTGCATATGCGTTTGAAACGGAAATTACGTATGACTGCAGAACATATTATAACACACTACGTGCATATGCGTTTGAAA
>JANRMT010062856.1:12944395-12969614 GCA_026402145.1 Polypterus bichir lapradei
TAACACACTACGTGCATATGCGTTTGAAACGGAAATTACGTATGACCCAGTTGAAACGGAAATTACTTATGACCTTAGAACATATTATAATACACTACGTGCGTATGCATTTAAAAACGGAAATTACGTATGACCCGGTTGAAATGGAAATTACGTATGACCGCAGAACATATTATAACACACTACGTGCATATGCGTTTGAAACGGAAATTACATATGACCCGGTTGAAATGGAAATTACGTATGACCGCAGAACATATTATAACACACTACGTGCATATGCGTTTGAAACGGAAATTACATATGACCCGGTTGAAACGGAAATTACGTATGACCGCAGAACATATTATAACACACTACGTGCGTATGCGTTTGAAACGGAAATTACGTATGACCCGGTTGAAACGGAAATTACTTATGACCACAGAACATATTATAACACACTACGTGCGTATGCATTTGAAACGGAAATTACGTATGACCCAGTTGAAACGGAAATTACGTATGACCTTAGAACATATTATAATACACTACGTGGAAATGCTGCATTTTATTTTTTTCCCTTGCACTCAGTGAGCGAAGCCACTGGGTAATCAGCTAGTAATGAACTGAAAATAATTTGTGTTCATGAATGTTACTGATTGAACTGAAAGCAATTCATGGTTATGAATAATACCAACTTCGCCCCACTGACTTAATCTGCATAAAATAATTTTATGAACTGGCATTCAAGTAGGTGTGTCTTGGTGGCTAAAGAGCTGATCTCAAAACAGCAGATTCAAACTATAATCGGGTTAAGACGGTAAAACAGAAAACAGATCTGACTTACTTGGTTAAGTAGAGGGTAGGTGTTCTCTGTCACCAAAAGTTCTGCGCTACTCATAGTTCTGACTCTGCAGTACAATAATAACCTAACAAATCTTTATAATGATATTCTACATTTAATTTTTTGTGACCTTTCTTTCATCTTTTTCTCAGTTGTGTTTCACAAGTTTTTGCTATGTCTTTCTTGTACCATGGTGACCAGAACTGCACACAATACTCCAGATATGGACTTACATGTGCATTGTAAGGTTTGAACGTAGCATCCGTTTGACTTACATTCAACAGTTTTTATGTGATAACTTAACATTTTATTGACTTTTTAACTGCTTTTGTGCACAGCTTAGTTACCTTGCGTCAACATAAACCCCTAAATCCTTTTCAGAGGTTGCTTCCTGTAGGACAGGGTCTCCCATCTTGTATTTATAACTGATGTTTCTCTTCCCCACTTAAAACACTTTGCACTTTTCTACATTAAACTGCATTTTCCAGTTGTTGCCCAGTTCTGAAGCTCATCTAGTTTATTTTGATTTTCTTTTTGCTGCCTTCTCAGTGTCTGCCATCCCTCCAATTTTAGTACCGTCTGCAAATTTGACAACTTTACTAACTATAAGATGCAAACCACTAGTTAGCCACACAAACAGGATGGCCAGATTACAGTTTGTGAAAAAAGGACTTCAAAGAGCCTGCAGAATTCTGGGAAAAGGTCTTGTGGACAGACGAGACAAAGATGAACCTCATCAGAGTGATGGCATGAATAAAGTGTGGAGATGACATGGAACTGCCCGAGTTCCAAAGTAGACCACCTCATCTGTTAAACATGGTGGTGGGGGTTTTATGACTTGGGCATGTATGGCTGCTGCAGGTCCTGGCACACTTCTCTTCATTGATAATGGAACTGCTGATGGCACAATGAATTCTGAGGTGTAAAGAAAGATCTGATCTGCTCAAGTTCCAGTCAATGCCTCCACACTCAGTGGACAGCACCTCATCCTACAAAAAGATGACGATCCAAACAGGCTGCTGAGGCAACACAGGAGTTTATGAAAGTTAAAAAATGGAACATTCTTGAATGGCCAAGCTAGTCACCTGATTTAAATCCAAAAACATAAAGGGGGCAAGCCCCCGAAACAACTGGGAGCTGAAGATGGCTACATTAGGGGATTGAGAGAGCACCTCATAGACATTTAAATAGACATATATAAACGAAAAACCTGTGTTTGTGTGTTTGTGTGTGTATGGCGCAGTCTGCTCTGCTCACAACCAACCACAGCCACTAGATGGCGCATGCATGTACTTTTACATTTTTTTGGCGCTGGCATGCACCTCAGTTCTCACTAGGAAAGCCCTGTGTGTGTACGTGTGTGTGTGTGTGTATATGGAGCAGTCCACTCTGATTGCACTCAACCACCGCCATGGCAGTTGGTGTTAATTCTATGGAAGACGTCAGTGTTCTCCCTAGCGTCTTTTAGCCGGGCGCTCCGCCCGGCTAATTTAGTTGAGCGCCCGGCTGCCACCTCGCATGACATTGTGAGATGACAGACACAGATCTAATGATTGATTGGTTATGTGGAGAAAGAAAAAAGAAAGATAGGAATTAGGGTTTTGGTATGTCAGATAGAGACAGCACGCATGCAATAAAGAGAGCCCACTCAGAAGAACATCCATTTAATCCTGTGTTCGTTTCTCCAAGCACCAGATCACGAACCCATCATTTACACAATATTTAAGTTAAACCTGTGCACTGCCCATTCATACATTCAGTTTTTTGGAGCCTCATCACACCTGCCATAAAGTTCTCTACACTGAACGTACACCTGGGGACCCCTTACTGCGAGGGAGCAGCACTACCGCCTCACTACCGTGCATGTTTAATACCTGCTTTAATGCATTTCATCATGAAAATGATATCAAGTATTTATCTTGGCATTGTAAATCTTCAGAGAGCAGGAATATCATCAAGTATCCTCAGTGCAAGAGGAAGTCCGTTTAAGGCGTGCGTAGTAATTAACAACTCGGTTGGGGTACACTTAACACAGCATTTAATGTACTACATTACCTTATGACGGGGTTTGGGAAAATCTAGTAAATTAAACATTGATTTTAAGATCAAGTTTAGTTTACGACATTCTACTTTAATGACAAAATAAACTATGAGAATAAAGTTGACATGTCGACTTTATTCTCAGCATATAGTTTTTTTTTTCTTCACTGTGCCTGTATTTTTTTTTCTTCACCTTGGCCCTAATACGCTTCCGTAGTTTTGTTAAAGTGACCCATCTGCCATTTCTTTTTGTTCATATCTTGCCCTGCCGTAGTGCAAGTGTGCACTGAATATCTAACAGGCTCTCACTTTCCCACTGAAAAGTCTTATTCATAGGTACTTTTAATTTTTTCCAAACGTTTTACCAACATGAGCAAAAAAAGTGTTCAGAAAACAACACTGCTCAGTTATTTCAGAAAAGAGACGCCACAAACTAATGAAGGTGCGGCATCAACTCCACATGTGGCCATTTCAGACAAAGACATTGCAGAAGCTGGTCCTTCTGGGGAAATCTCTTCAGCACACACTCTGACAATTGATCTGTGTCCCATAAACCGCTGACAGGTTACTGATCTCGTACTATACTATTGGGATGTTCGATATGCGCCATTGGCCACATTTAAAATGTTCTGCTTTGTTATCTCCCTTCACCATCATAGCAGCCACTGGGTTTGCCCGTCTCTACACAGCCTTGCAAAAATTCACATTACCAGTATTTTTAAACCATATCAGCAATAATAAAACAACAGCTCCAGTCCCAACAAAGTAATGTGATTGTATTAATTTAAAAAATTATATTTTGCATGTATTACTGTGAATCTGTTAAGTAATTGGGCATTATGTTATGCACAGTATTTTTAATGGGAAAAATGACATTTATTTTACGTTACTATCGTCAAACATTGTAGCTCACGCAAATGCAAAAGTACCTAAAAGTGTTGATTTATTTTGTTACCCTTCTGCCACAGATCCATTTTGATGGTTGGAGCCATATGTATGATTACTGGATTGACGCAGACCATCCTGACCTTCACCCAGTGGGATGGTGTGAGAGAACAGGTCATGCTTTGAAGCCACCACTCCGTGAAGCCATCAAACAACTACCGGGTATGGGGTGACATGCCAGATTCTTTTACAGACACAGTTCTTTGTTTTTGATTCTAAAACACTTACAGTTAATCACTATTGAGAGAAGCAAAGGCTCTATGCCTTCATGCTTTGTTTCTCCATGAAGAAGATGCTCGGCTTCACTGGTGTCTGGCCCTAGCCATTCATCTTTCGTCTGTGATAGAAGAAGGTGATCATGGCAGCTGTCCGCACTTATACAATCACACAATAGTTCTCCCGTTAGGGGTTGCCACAGCGGATCATCTTCTTCCATATCTTTTTGTCTTCTGCATCTTGTTCTGTTACCCCCATCACCTTCATATCCACTCTCACCACATCCATAAACCTTTGCTTAGGTCTTCCTCTTCTCCTCTTGCCTGGCAGCTCTATCCTTAGCACCCTTTTCCCAATATACTCAGCATCTCTCCTCTGCACGTGTCCAAACCAATAGTTCAAATGTTGTAAATTCTGCCTTTTGTAGCCTCCTTAGCATTACATTTTTTGTCAAAAAAATATGTAAAAAGCGTTACATTTTTTGGCTTGAAAAATGACATTTTTAATAAATTTCATCTTTCTACTGTAAAACGTGCAAAACACTAAAAGTACAAAGTCAGAAGTGTAGAAAGTATAATAACAATACAAATAATAATAATAATAATATGAACACTCCACTGCACGTATGCAAGTGAAGCAAGTGTCACTTTCGGATTCCCAGAATCACTTTCTGTTTCACTGTCCATTTCAACTTTACTGCCTGAAGACAGACTCGCTTTGTCATCACTGCTGATGAGAGACGCCATTATGAGGCTAGGAAAGGACACATCTGCACCGTTGAGCGGTGTCCATACCGTCCATACCGTTGCCCGAGTATGCTCAGAACTACTGCTGTTGGCACTTTTACAGCCCAATTTAAACCTCAGGTCTTACACGAGATGCGTTTATACTGTTTCCCGAGTGACACTCTGGACTAACGCTTTTAGCACTGTTTTTGCAGCCCGAGTGATGCTCTGGTCTAACGCTAAGGAGGTTAACAAGTAAACAGAAGTAAAATGACAAACCTCCATAAAGGTTTTCACCCCAGCTTATCTGATGATGAGGCTTGCCTACTTCCCCCACAGTACCGC
This sequence comes from Polypterus bichir lapradei, assembly GCA_026402145.1. Classification (NCBI taxonomy): domain Eukaryota; kingdom Metazoa; phylum Chordata; class Cladistia; order Polypteriformes; family Polypteridae; genus Polypterus; species Polypterus bichir. The sequence goes on from JANRMT010062856.1 coordinate 12,949,493, forward strand.
ACTCTCTCTTTCAGACCCTGGTCTCCCTGCCTCCAGCCAGTTGAGCATTTATCTCACTATCAATTTTTTCTTAGGTTTTCAGGTGGCGGGGTCACTTCCTTTTAGAACATATAACAATCACTTGTAGGGTCATGGGCATCCTTCTGTTTGCCACAAGGACACCAGACTAGAAGTCACCAAGTGGCTTCTAGCATCTCTGTGTTTCAATTTCCATTTACAGGGACAGGTTTTCAAGGCAACTCCACTGCTGCCTGTTCTGTCCGAGGAGCAGCATGGTCTCCAATGTTTCCTTCTGGAAGTATATGCCCTCCAGTGGTCGGTCATCTTTGACATTTTCTTCCCGACCTCGCTCTTTTTACATCTGTTAGGTCTGATATTCCTCTCCCCTACCATATTTGGCGGACATTATGTGCTTTACAGCCCTACCTCTTTCTCACCGGTAGGTTTTCTGTGAAATTTAGACCTGCCTTGTGCCATCCTGGTGATGTTCTTTTCACTGGCGTCCCCTCACATCACTCAAGACAGGTGAAGCACCTGTGGCACCAGACTTATTAACCCTTGAAATCTATTCAAGACGTTTCCTAATTATATAGTGTTTCATAATTGGACTGAACAGAATTCTTTGAAGACATTTTCATACACACAGCTTTGTATTATTCCTTTGATTCTGCCACCTGACAAAAGGATCCCTACCAGATCCGGAGATCCTCTGTAGTCCATCTAGGGACTGTGAAGACTTTTCATTCCTTTTCAGATTGTTTCCAGAATCCTTTTCTTTTTTTCTACAGCGCTGGGAGACTGCGATTGCTTTGGGACGCTCTTCCGCATGTCATCCTGTTGGGTGGAATCCCACAAGAGTTTAGAAACTCACTCACACCAGCCATGATTCTTTTCAAAGATAAAGTGCAGGTTATTTTGCTTTATGTATTTTTACTTTATATTTTGTATTAATCATTTTTATATGAATAGTTTTGGGTTGTGGAATGAATCATCTGAGTTTCCACTATTTCTTATGGGGAAATTCACATTGATATATTGTACGAGTGCTTTGGACTGCAAGCACGTTTCCAGAACGAATTATGCTCGCAAACCGAAGTTCCACTGTAATTAGCTGCGGCAGAGTCGGGAGCAACAAAGAATAGACTACGCTCACGCTTGCAACTTGCAGTTCTTGTTGCCGATTGATGCGTATTTTTTTTTGTTTTTTTTTTGCGGTGGGACGTCTGATAATACGGAATATTGGATAAGCGAAGGTAGGATAAACGAGACTCTACTGTATTTAAATGTAGTGGTAAAGCAGTTTACAGCTGTAAATCTTTGTTATGAACATTTCCAAATGTGACGGGGATAACCTACAAAAAGATTGCCCACACAATACATATTTCATTAAATTAATTATGATGCTGCAAAGATGGCGAGACTTAACAGCGAAGAAACGGTACTCGTCAGGAAAGCAGACTACGATCAAAAATGTCATCACAGGACTGAACTTTTTAAGTACAGTACATACTGTATTTAACATCAGACAGTTCTGTAACTGTAAGTTACAGTTACAGTTTCAGGTAATTCTGTTGTTTTGTTGTAAAACACGATTATTAGGTTCGTAATGTGTAAAATTATAACATAGTTTGACGTTTAATAGGCTTTTTCTTAACACCTGCCATTATCCAACATTTTTGCTTATCCGACGTTCGGCCGGCCCGTTTATGTCGGATAAGCGAGACTCTACTTTACATGAAAACAAAGTGCAATAATCAAACAGGAATGATTAACATGACATGCAGGGATGTTTAAACTGACACGTTAAATTGGACATTCATTTGCATTTGTTACATTTCAGCCAGGTTTCCTCCCCAGGTTAGGAGCACACGCTGATAACAGCGCATTATGACCCAAGTGCAGCCATGTGATGGGTGACTCCTCAGCACCACTCAAGTTCAAATGGAGTGGAACAGTGTGAGGTTTTTATGGTGGCTGGAGTGCCAGTTCTGCCACCAAACCCCAAGTTTTTCCCTGCAGGTTGGAGGTCCTACATGCAGGGCCGGATGCAGATTAACGTCATGCCCAGGACAGAGCAATTGCAGGTTAAGGGCCTTGCTCAAGGGCCCAGCAAAGTAGAGTCACTTTTGGTGTTTATGGGATTCAAACCGGCAACCTTCCGACTGCCAGTGCAGATCCCTACCTCAGAGCCACCACTCCGCCCTTGTTTTTTGTCTTCATTCTTTTGATTGTTTTAATTTTATTTATGTTTAGTTACATTTTTCTTTGTATTTGTTTTATGTATCAATCCCTTTGTTATGTGCCTTATGTGTGTTTGGTGGGTGGTCTCCCAAGAGGTAAAACCACCTGCCCATCATCACCAGGGAAAGGTGTGGGTTTCCTAGAGTTCCTGGCGGTTCATTCAAATGTGCTAGGGAGTTGGTGAGCTTACTTGTGGCCTTTGCTTGTGCTTGGCGATTTCTGGAATACTTGACCATTTTGCTCTGTTGTTTAATGTCGCCACTGGATTGTGTATTAGGACAGTGTATGCCTTGGATTGCTTTTGCTGGAGGCTTATTTTTACCTTTTTGTGCTCCACAGATCTTCATGTTATTTCAGAGGATCTTCTTTAAGAATAAATCTTTTATTTTATAAGTATTCTATGCAGTCCTGACTCACTAATTATGTAAATAAAAATTCTGGAACTAAAATCACTTGAAATGTTGTAATGTGTAATGTAAAAGGACTTAATTGTCCTCAGCTCAAAGGTAGCTATTGTATTCTCCACAATTCAATTGGTATCTACTCTATATAAATAAAATCCTAAGCATAAAAATACAACAATTTTATGTGACATTTTTATGTCACGTTTTTTGTCACGCTTTAAATCGGGCTTATTTTAAAACCTACATATACAATATATGTTTGGTATTGTTCTTTTCAGAATTTATTAAAGTTTAATATGGTGGTGTTAGATTTTCAGCTTCTTATTTAAATTATAAACTAAAAAATATCAAGAACTCAAGTCCCGCAAGACGAGACTTTGTGCCAACAGATTTAACCATGCCCGGGGCCGGAAATAAAAGACAAAGAGTAGAACAGCTGTTGTACAGGCTTTTAAATGTTCGAAGCACCGTGTGAGATGCAGATCACGTGGCGCAGCAGCATCAGCAACAAGCCAGCAGCTGATCGAGCAAAGCAAAGTTTAAAAAAAATCTGTATTTGTTTCCCATTGTATCACCATTTAAGAGGGATTTCGGAGGAGCAACCACATGTCCTTTGGGTGCGTTCAGCCCCAATCTTCCCAACACGAGCAGCAGAGACGCGAAGTGGCTGGCGCGTAGCACAAGCCGGAAGGGTTGGCAAGCGAAGCGAGCAGGGGGTTAGTCCCCTAATATTATCTAAAACTAGAAACAAAATGTAATATTCTTTGTGTTTGACTATGCATACCTGTTATAATATTTGTTATAATGTTAAGTTTAACGTCACTGTCTCTGTGCACACTGTTATGGATTCATTCATACAGGCAGACCAAGTATGGTACACAGGGGCTCAGCATTTAGAATTGCCAGCCAAGCATAGGACTAGATAGCCAAAGACAACTGGAGGATTGTATAGTCAGCCTAAAAGACAGAATAGTATACTTCTGTCCTCTGTCAGCACAAAATCTTCTTTCCTTGTTGGGAGAATGAGAACTGCATGTAGGCATTGTGCTATTCCTGTATTATTTGGAGGTGGAGTTGAGTCCTTTCCTGTCCTTGTTTGGAGACCAGAGAAAGAGCCTGCACGTGGAGAAACCAGTATATAAGGATGGACCTACTGCCAATACACTTTGAAACTGTCAGGCGGAAGATTATGTCATCCGTCCGGAAAATCCTTTCAGCGTGGTGACGAAAGATGGCAGACTGCATAGATCAAGATCCCACCTTGACAGACTCTGTCATAAGCTTCCCATCTGTAATTGCGTAAAATCGTCAGTAAAGAAAGCTAAAGTATATCTTTTTCTCTCATGATTTTGGTACCGCCGTAATTACTATGGGAGGGATATCACCTTTTATATCATATTTCTATATTTCTCGGTTACTTAACATGCCTCAATTTTAAAAGAACACATTTCCGGAGAGCTAGTGCCTCCAAAGGAAACAATACCTTCTTTAGAATTTGGCAATAATTCATTGATGTTGTTATAAAATATTTTAACATAAATAAAACCTTGCCAGCATCTCGGCTTAACTTCTGTTGTTTTGATTATTGAGGTTGTGTAACACAGTTTGACAGAATTTCTCCTTTAGTCTGCATTTTTGGAACTGTTTGGGACTTGTGTGCTTGGGAAGCATTTATCTTTATAACTTTACTGCCAGTTCATCAGATTACAATTACTGGTAACATGTGACGCAATGACCTTGTTAAAGTATGTTACAAGAATCAATGTGTGCTCAATGTAAACTCCGATGGTTGTGTTTTTATGAGCTCCATTTGTATGCAGTACATTCTGTTGAAGTCTGCACAGTGTCTTCTTATCGTATTAACAAAGGAGTCCTGATGCTTTCATATAAAGAGCAATGTGAAATGAAACAACAACCCAGGATTTCTTTCTTTTTTTTTTAAATTTTATTAATTTTATTGTAATCATTCCATACAAATATATCAATTTTTATAAAAAATAGGATTGAAAACAAATCGACCCCCACCCCTGAGAAAGAGAGCATAGCCAACAGAGTAAAACTTAAAGCTTGTAAACATACCTAAATTGATTAGTTTAATAGGGCAATAGAGATGAATGGAGAAGAAAAAGAAATGCGGAGATAATTGCTTTCTCTGAGCTTTAAGAGCTTATTCTAAAATATTATTGATTAGATCTTGCCAGGTTTTGAAAAAGTTCTGTACAGATCCTCTAACTGAGAATTTGATTTTTTCCAATTTCAAAATGTATCGTACATCAGTTTCCCACTGACTTAAAAGAGGAGAGTTAGGATTCTTCCAGTTTAGCAAAATAAGTCTGCGTACCAAAAGTGTAGTGCATGCAATCACAGTTTGTTTGTCCTTCTCCACTTTAAACCCATCTGGAAGAACACCAAACACAGCTGTTAATGGGTTAGGAGGGATTGTGAGACCAAGGCTGTCTGAAAGGTAATTAAAAATTTTCGTCCAGAATGATGTTAATTTGGTGCAGGCCCAGAACATGTGACCCAGTGAGGCTGGGACTTGATTGCAGCGTTCGCAGGTTGGATCTTGCCCTGGAAACATTTTGGAGAGTTTTAGGCGAGACAGATGTGCTCGATATATAATTTTGAGTTGAATAATTGTATGCTTTGCACATATGGAGCTCAAGTGAAGTCTCTGCATTGCTACTTTCCACTCCTTTTCTGAGATGTTGAGTGAGAGATCTTTTTTCCCATTGTCCTCTTGGATCTTTGAAAGGGACTGTAAAATAATTTTATATATTGCAGAGATGGTGTCCGAGTCCTTGAAATTGAGCAATATTTTTTCCGGCATGGAGGAGGGTGCAAGATGAGAAAAATCGGGCAGGTTCTGTTTAACAAAGTTCCTAATTTGAAGATTGTGAAAGAAATTTATAGCTGGAAAGTTAAATTTAGAATGTAATTGTTCATAGGATGCAAAGATGCTGTCTATATAAAGATCTCTAAGCGATTTAATCCCAAATCATTTCTAAAGGCAAGTTACAACCTAGACAAATTTGGACAAGAAGTGTGCAATCTTTACATGGCAAAATCCATGGGGGCCAACAACTGTGATAAATTCCGGACGTTATTTATCCTCTCTGTGTACAAATTGTAACAGAAAGGCGCTATATTAATGCCTGACCCGACACAGACTGACGTGGGTGGCACACTGATAAAATAAATAAATGTTTTATTTCAATTCCTTCGCCTTTGGGCAACGCCTTCCCCGTCCCCACAGGTACAACACAGTCCCACAGACAAAAACTTGCTCTTCTTCCACCACTGCTCTTCGTCAAGCTTTGTCTTCCTCCTCCCAGCTCTGGCTCCTCGAGTAGTGGCTGCAGGCTCCTTTTCATAGCACCCCCGGAAGTGTTCCAGGTGCTCGTTGACCTACTTCAGGCTGCACTTCCGGGTGTGGTTGCAGTCCAGCCCACATGGGCTCGTTATGCCATGTAGCTCCCCCTGGTGGTGCCCATGGAGCCCAACAGGGATGAGCTCCAGTGTTCCACCATTGTGGCCCCGATGCGACCCAGGGGAGCTGCCACCAAGTGTTCCGGGAAACGGAGGGTGAAGCCCATGGGTATTCCCCCGGATCCAGTGTCAAAGGGTCCAAAATCCATAACAGAAGAAAGTATAACAGACCTGTTTAATCCAATTCAGGTTCACAAGAAACTGAAACTCATACCAGTAGCATCAGGTGCAAGGTGCAAAGCAACCCTAGATGGGGCACCTGTCATAAAGTTACATTCTAAGCGTTTTTCCCAAGGTACACCTGATGTGCAGTTTGCTGACTGGGTACACGCGGCAGGAAATGGCTATCCCAGGTTCTCTTTCTCCTCAGTCACACCCAATGTCATCCCTGTCCTTTACTGTATATTTACCAAGTGATGCAGGCAGAGAGTAAAACCAGACCTTTTTCTTGTGCAGGTCCACAGGAGCCGGCCTCGTCGGGACAGACCACCTGTGCATCTCTTGCTTGTAAAGGCATCAGCCATTCGAGGCCCAGCAAGTACAGCTTTCACCACAGGTCAGTGCTGCTCTCCATTTTTATTCCTTACAGTTCTAGCAGCTTGTGGAGTCTGTCTAGTTATTTCTGCTGAAAACAGTCAGCATTTGGTCCTCTGCTGCATTTTGATCATAAATAAATACATTTATTTATTTATTTATTTATTTATTTATTTATTTAAATTTATTTATAAAGCACTTTAAAAACAACACCAAGGCTGACCAAAGTGATGTACAATAAAAAAAAGAAAACCCAACATATCAGACACACAAAACCAAAGGGCATATGAAACAAAAACACATAAACACATAAGAACTGAAGAGATTCTTAATAAAAAGTACTGTATACAGATAGCCAACATATCATACTGGGTTAAAAGTCAGAGAGTAAAAATGTGTTTTTAAATAGGATTTAAAGACAGCTAGCGAAGGAGCCTGCCTAACGTGCAACGGCAAATCGTTCCGCAGTTTTGGGGCTGCAACTGAAAAAGCTCGATCACCTCGGAGTTTGCATCGTGCCTTGGGAACACGTAAAATTATCTGGTCTGCTGACCTGAGAGAGCGAAACGGTGCGTAAGGGTGCAGCAGTTCCGACAAATAAAGTGGGGCACAACCATTAAAAGATTTTTAAACAAATACAAGGATCTTAAGATGGATTCGTAAACGAATTGGAAGCCAGTTAACTTCTAGAAGTTAAGCATGTTCTGTAGCCAAAAGTCCCAACTTTTCCTGTATTTCATCCATCCACCAACACTTTCCTAGAAGTTGTCTTTCTGCACACTGTGATATTCGGACAGTAATTTACTTTTCACGTGTAAGGGCACTATATTGGTCTAACCTGACACTGTTTGACCCTGATGTTTAACATTTACCTGTTCTCTTTATGTTTGCATAGATTTATTCTCCCACAATTCAAATGTATGTTGTATTGATTGCTCTCAACTGGTCCGGCATGCCTATCACATACAGACTTTCTGATTTGCACTTGCCATATATACTCACGTTTAAGTTCTCCTGCGGATAAGTCAGGACTTCAAGCACTTTATTGTCATTGTGTAACACAATGTAATTACTTTTTGTGACAGCCCCAAGGTGCATTTAAAGAAAAGTCAAATAATTCCAAATATGTCGTATACAGTGTTAAGTGATCAAGTAACCAGAGCAAATTATTATTGCTCAAAGTACAGCAGCATAAATTGTTATTGTACCTGTTAATGAATAGTACATTACATATTATATATTGTATTACATTAGTACTGCGGTGGGCTGGCACCCTGCCCGGGGTTTGTTTCCTGCCTTGCGCCCTGTGTTGGCTGGGATTGGCTCCAGCAGATCCCCGTAAGGATATAGCGGGTTGGATAATGGATGGATATTGTATTACATTAGTATATTGCACATTACCAATATAGCTTATTGCAGATGTTCAATTAAAAATGATCTCAGACTGAGGAGAGTCAGAGTTCAGAAAGTTTATGGGAAAAAGCTCTTTTTTTGTCCCTTTGTGCGTACACGGATTGACCTGAAGTGTCTTCTTGGCGGGAGGAGCTCTAACAAAGAATTTCCAGGATGAGTTTTGTCATTGAGTATGTTTTTGGCCCTCCTCACACAGCGAGTCTTATACAAGAGTTCAAGTGATGGTAGTTCAGTCCCAATAATGGCCTCTGCTGTTTTTACGACCCGCTGCAGGGCTTCTTTAGCAGCCTTGGTGCAGCTGTTGTACCTGCAGGCCATCATGCAGTTAGTTAAGATGCTCTGTATAGTGCAGCTATAGAAATTAACCAGCAGCTTCTGGGGGAGGTCAGCTCTCCTTAGCTTCCTGAGAAAATCGAGGTGGTGTTGTGCTTTGCCTATTATAGCCAAGTTGTTGTCAGCCCAGGACAGGTCCTGTGAGATGGTGACTCCTAGAAACTTAAAGTTGGAAACTCTTTCCACAGCATCTGCATTGATTGTTATCAGACTGTGATTGGTCTTTTTAGTGGTCCTAAAGTCCAGAATAACTTCTTTGGTCTTTTTGGTATTTAAGACCAGGTTGTTGGTGTTGCACCATGCTGTCAGATCCTGAACCTCTTCCCTATATGCAGCTTCATTGTTGTCTATTACAAGCCCAATGACAGTCGTATCATCCGCATATTTAACAATAATGTTTGATTGGTGGATGGGTTGACAGTCATGGGTGAAGAGTGCATAGAGAAGGGGACTTAGTACACATCCTTGCGGCACACCAATGCTCAGGGAAAGGGTGGAGGAAGTGTTTTTGTCCATCCTGGTAGATTTGGGGCGGATGGTGAGAAAATCCAGTAACCAGTTGCATATGGACAGAGCAAGTCCTAGTGCATAGAGTTTTTCGATCAGCTGGTTAGGTATGATGGTATTAAATGCAGAGCTGTAGTCAATGAAGAGCATCCTAACATAGGTGTTGGGCTTTTCCAGGTGCATGAGGGCAGCATGTAGAGCCACACAGATGGTGTCCTCAGTTGATGTTTGACCGATAGGCAAACTGGTGTTGGTCTAGATCAGCTGGGATGGAGGCTTTGATGTGGTTGATTACTAGTCGTTCAAAGCACTTTGCGATGACAGGGGTGAGAGCAACTAATCGATATTCATTAAAACAGGTTATCCTTGGTGTTTTGGGAACAGGTACAATGGTTGTGGATTTCAGGCACAAGGGGACTACACCTGAGGAGAGAGAGAGGTTGAATATGTGCATAAATACCTCCGCTAATTGGTCAGCGTAGGCCTGGAGCACACGTATTTTATAATGTTGGTCGTATAAGTCAAATGTGGAAAACTCACGCTATTGGTCCAAGAGATTATGATATGCTAACGCCCACCTGAGAGAGTAACCACGGAGCACACTGCCTTTCTTTTCTATGCATTGTGCCTACGTGACCACACAGTAATACCCGAACTATTCCGAAGCGATGTTTGCACTGTTTTGTGTTTTTTGCATCTCACACCCTCATACACCTTTATCATAAGAGCATCCCTTATCTATGATGGAGCGTTCAAGCAGAAGAAAATATGATGTTGGTTTTAAATTAAACGTCATTGAAGTGGTGAAAGAAATTGGTAACTGCGCTGCTGCATCAAAATTCGATGCGTCTGAGAAACTGGTGCGAGACTGGAGGAGGTTAAAAGATGTAAAAAAAGAAAAAATGAAGTGTCGCATTTTTGAATACAGTAATCCCTTCTCGATCGCGGGGGTTGCGTTCCAGAATCCCCCGCGATAGATGAAAATCCGCAAAGTAGAAACCATATGTTTGTTTAGTTATTTTTATATATTTTAAGCCCTTATAAACTCTCCCATGCTGTTTATAAATATTCCTTGCACAGTTATACAGCATAAACCCTTTGTATTCTCTTAGATATTAGGTAAGATTCATTGAAATTATGTATATAAACACACTGTTTATATACAGTAAAACCTAAATATTATTTTAAAGATATTGAGCGTCTCCTATATCACATATGTTACAGCCATTACGATAGGCCACCAGCAATAAATACGTACAATGCAAGAAAAATAGTATACAGTAAATGTGTGTACAGTGACACTAAACGTACGTACATGTACTAAGTACTGCACATAGAAAATTAATTATGGTTACTCACCAACAATGACACGATGACTTGTCCGATAACAATGAGTTTAATTTTACTGCACAACAAAGGAGAGCGTTACAGCCCTTGTAAAGGAGCCACTTCAGGCGATTGTGTAGCACTGCCGTTGTTCTTCTTCTGGCAGTCTTCAATCCAAATCCCTAAAGCAGATTCCATCCAGACTACTGCCTTATTACATCCACTTACAACTCATTTTGCACCCTGGTTAAAAGGACACTGTGGCTGTAGATCTTATATTCTTTTCCTACTTTTTAAATAAAAAGAATCGTAGCCTCATAGATGCCGTAATGGCGTCCTACAGCAGTGTAGTTTTTCCCTTCCTTCAACATATCCAAAACTTTTACCTTTTTGGCAATCGTTAAGATCTTCTGTTGGCGCTTGGGCATGGCCCCTGAAGCAGTAGCAGGAGCAGATCGTTTTGGAGCCATAATGAAGGGCTTGACTATGCACAAAGATAAACACAAAAGAGCACAACTCTTTACACAGCGAAACACAATGCTGAACTAGTGAGACGAGACGTCCTGGTTAACGCAGTGGAATCGAATTCGGTGCTCCGTCGCTGAGCCAATCAGCACACAGGAACTTAACTACGTGCTCTGATTGGGTAGCTTCTCAGCCATCTGCCAATAGCGTCCCTTGTATGAAATCAACTGGGCAAACCCACTGAGGAAGCATGTACCAGAAATAAAAAGACATATTGTCCGCAGAACCTGCGAAGCAGTGAAAAATCTGCGTTATATATTTAGATATGCTTACATATAAAATCCGCGATAGAGTGAAGCCGCGAAAGTCGAAGCGTGATATAGCGAGAGATTACTGTACAAGTATATAAGTTGGGGTTTGATTTTATGATCGATTTTTTGGGTTTCAAGACCCAACTTATATGTGAGTATATATGGTATTTCTCTTTCCAATGCTGTTGTGCAGCACTGGGTTTAGAAAATGGATAAATGGTTGTTCATGTGAAGTTACATATGCCTGTCTGTCAGATATTAGCTTGTTTAAGAAAGAGAAAGAACAAGTAAAAAGGGCTGGGCAAGCCATGCCCATATATTGTTGAAAGCAGGAAGAAAAACAAAAGACTTTCAAAAACGAACCACAAAGTTACGTCTTTCTATACGCAAGTTCAAAGCTGAACTGCCTAATATGGTCAAACTTGTGGTCTTATGCGCTTCTGGTAGGAAGGGGGCAGCTCCAGGAGACCAGACACTGAAAGCCTGAAATGGTAGGGCCGTCAATATTCTGGTCTGCAGAGGGGTAAAAACAGAAGGCATTAATACCCAGCGCCAACCCCTAGTTCAGCGGGTAATTACAATCATCTGAGTCCTTAAACTGTTTCCCAAATGCACATGCGTGACACTTGGTTTTTAAAAACTACCAAGAGGACCTGTTAGAATCAGGGTCATCCTAACAGCATCATAGGCTCCTGGGCACCTCTGAGCAAAGTCGTGTGCTGGGGCCCCTGTTTTGACAGCAAAACAGAAACATACATAGGTATCAGAAACATTGTGGGCCCCTATGCTCCTGGGCCCCCCCAGTTAGTGCCCATTGTGCCCATATGTTAAGACGGCCCTGGTTGTGTCCTCTAAAAATCATTAAATAGACTTCAGATACAATGAATGATAATGATTAACACTTTGGTTCACTATGTGTGCTTCAGCAAGTTCTCGAATGAGCCAGGACATCTACAAAAAGAATACCCTGCCATTTATAAAGGAAGAAGTAAATCGAATGTCTTAGCCATTTTAAAACAAAAGAGTCAGATGTGCTTCAGGCCTTTGTGCATTTAAAGATGAATAAGCCCTGGGCCTGCTGGTACTTTATTAGCAGTGCTGAAAAAAATCAAAGTCTTAATTAAGGGTGTTCTGGCGACCATTTCAGATGGGAGAAGAGCTGATGACTGGAAGGTTTCCAGCCTGACCCCACTTCACAAGAATATCACAATAATTAAAGACCACTAAGTCAGGTATTTTCTAACCTACTTAGTCCTGAACAGGGTCACGGGGGTCTGCTGGAGCCTATCCTAGATAGCATAGGGTGCAAGGCAGGAACAAACCCTGGACGGGGCACCAGTCCATCATAGTAAAGACCAATAAGCCTTTTTTCTATTCATTGTAAAGTTTAATGAGAAATAAAGTACAGTAGATGGATACTTGCATGAAATAATATAGTGAATAATAACAAGACCGCATAGATTCATGAAAGAAATACCCTGCCATAAACAAAAGAACATACAACATAATTTACTTAGGCTTTTTATTTGTAATATTTCATATATTCCAAAAATATGCATTATAAAAGAAATGTTATACTGTGACATAACATAAAAACATAAGTTTCACTGAAACAAAATGAAGAAGTTGAAATGTCTGTTCAATCAGAAATACAACCATTCTCATATGTCACATAAACAATTAAGATTTATAATCATAAGCCATGCAGGAACCCCCACCTTCACCCAAAACCGAAAAGGTAATCAATCATAAAAAGAGGCCCACTGTGTTACACAACCTCATTAATCAAAACAATAGAGTTGAGCAGAGATGCTGGCAGGATTGTATTCATTTTAAAATATGTTAGCACAACATTAATGAATTCTTGCCAAATTCTATAGAAGGCATGTACAGTTTACACAAAGGATATTAGATTTTTTTTCATTTAGATTTTTTTTTTTTAGTTGTAGGGAATGTATAATTTACCAGTTGAGTTATGGAGAGTGCAATAGCTTCCTTTGAGTTAAGGAGAATTAAGTCATTTTAAATTACACAACACTTCTAGTGATTTTCAGGTACAGAATTATTATTTACATAATTAGTGAATCAGGGCCAGGCCCGGTGTGCTCATGTGAACGACATTCAGGTGGTTTGACATCCCAGTCAGGCCGGTGTGCAGGTCATAGGGACAGGCTGTTGTTTATGTCAGAGCTGACCGCCAATGAGCTCACACCTGGAAGTGCAATGCATACAGTTCAGTTGCAAAAAGAAACAAAAGTGTATGTTTCGGATATGTGCAAACAGAAGAGAGCCATGTCTGTCTGATGTCTTATGTTTGTTGTACCACAATAAAATTGATAAAGGAACATGAAAAGGCTGAGACTGTGGCTGACTTGCCATACCTTGAGGCCTTCACTGGCAAAGTAAAATGGTCCTCGCCCGACAGTGCCCTCTATCGATCCCAAGGGACCCCTGCAGGACTGCACTTCCGGACTCCATTTTCCTAGCACCCCTGCAGGTGTCCCAACTGGGTTCTCATATGAGGACCATTGCCACGTAGCATATGGAGGATGGAACCATTCCCAAGGTCCGGCTTCTGCTGGTCCACCCTTTATTTTATACCAGCCGGAGTTGTCTTTCCAATCCATACAACATTTCATCCAGGTAATAACCTGTGCTCCTCCCTGGTCAGGATGGCTGTTTGTATCCCACTATATATATATATATATATATATATATATATATATATATATATATATATATATATATATATTCTTCTTCTTTCGGCTGATCTTCTCAGATCATCTTCTTCCATATCGTCCAGTCTTCTACATCTTGCTCTATCAGCAGCTGTCCGCACTTATACAATCACACAATAGTTCTTCTTCTTTCGGCTGCTCCCGTTAGGGGTTGCCACAGCGGATCATCTTCTTCCATATCTTTTTGTCTTCTGCATCTTGTTCTGTTACCCCCATCACCTGCATGTCCCCTCTCACCACATCCGTAAACCTTCTTTTAGGCCTTCCTCTTTTTCTCTTACCAGGCAGCTCTATCCTTAGCATCATTTTCCCAATATATTCAGCATCTCCCCTCTGCATATGTCCAAACCAACGCAATCTCGCCTCTCTGTCTTTGGCTGTTAACCTTCCAACCTGAGCTGAGCTGACCCTCTAATGTACTCATTTCTATATATCAATATAACTGTCAATCATGAAAAATCCACTGCATCCACTGAACAGTGTCATCTCCAGGCAGAGGAGTAGCTTCAGTGACTGACTGCTATCACCGTCCTGCTCCACTGACAGACTGAGGAGATCGTTCCTCCCCCACACTATGCGACTCTTCAATTCCACCCGGGGGAGTAAATGCTAACATTATCTGTCTGTTTTGACATGCATTTTTATTACTCTTTAATTTAATATTGTTTTTTGTATCAGTATACTGCTGCTGGATTATGTGAATTTCTCCTTGGGATTAATAAAGTATCTATCTATCTGTCATCTATCTATCTGTCACATATATATATATATATATATATATATATATATATATATATATATATAGTGTAGAAGAATTGGGCAACGTACAAAATAAAGATTTGGGGACTGGCCAGTCTCATCAGCTGTGAAACAACAAAAGACAACGAATAAATGGAGGAGCAGGAGTATTATATCAAGGAGACAGGAAGTAGGTTGAGGTCTTCAAGAAGGGCCAGAAGTGAGGTCATCAGGGAGGGATGGAAGTGAGGTAATCTGGAAGGCCATTTAGTCTTCTGTGGTTCTTTGGGAAGAAAGAGAAGGCATTAGTACCCTTTACTAACCCTTTTCCTGGTGTTTTCACACCCTGAATTGGACCCTTTGGCTGTACCGTAATCACGCATGTGTGACAATATATATGTATAGTGGCCAAGTGCAGGAGTGCTGGGTCATCCAGTTTATTGTCCAAAACAAAGTAAAGAAAATCAAATGCTCTTTGGCTTATGTGACCCATCATGCAGGGAATCGAAATCAAAACAAGATATTTAGGCTGGTTAGCCAGTAGTCAGGTCACGATGGTAGCGGAGCTCTGTCCGGCGAGTTGCTCGTCCCAAAAATAACACCTTCTTCAGGAGACTCATGCTTTTATTGCAGCTGAAGTGGAAGGGGTGGTGTCAGTTGCTCTCACTGGGTGCTTTCTCAACATTGTGGGAAGAGAACGAGATGACACTGTTAGTGATAGTGCCCTCTCATATCCCAGCAGGTTATCACATATCTTAACAGAACTTGAAAGGAGGTCCTCCGATACACATATATAGTGACACTAGAGGGCACTGTCGCTCCTCAAACCCAATAGATAAACGTCCAAGACACCAGTTCAAAGCACCAGGAAATATTTTAATTTCTTTTCTCCTTGATATAATGTGCCTTCAAGCACCACCACCACCACAATACACAATAAATCGATAATCAATAATACAATAATTCTCCGCCTCCCCTCCCAGCAGCTCTGTCACACTCCCTCCCAACTCCAGCTTTCCTGCTGGGTCTCCACCAGTCCTTTATATAGTCCTTGACCCGGAAGTACTTCTCCTCTTCTGTTCACGTGACTTGTTAGCACTTCTGTGTCAGATGGAGAATTAAATTTTTCTTCAGCCTGGAAGTACTTCTGTTCTTCCGTCCCAGTGACTTGGGAGTACTTCCGGGCTATATGGGAAACAAAAATCCCTGCGTCTTCCTGCAGTGTCACATGGCGGCACCCACGGTACCCAGCAGGGCTGTGGAGCCGAACTCCATCTCCCATGGTGCCCTGCGGGAATCCGGGGCATTTCTAAGCTGCGGGGAAGTCGCCAACTAGTGTCCTGGGTGTATCGGCCGGGTTGAGCTGCCGGCCGTATATCACAATATATATACAGTCATATGAAACATTTTGGGAACCCTTCTCAGCCTGCATAATAATTGACTCTGCTTTCAACAAAAAACATAACAGTGGTATGTCTTTCATTTCCTAGGAACATCGGAGTCCTGGGGTGTTTTCCGAACAAAGATTTTAAGTTACGCAGTATTTAGTTGTATGAAATTAAATCAAATGTGAAAAACTAGCTGTGCAAAAATGTGGGTCCCCTTGTCATTTTGCTGATTTGAATGCCTGTCACTGCTCAATACTGATTACTTGCAACACCAAATTGGTTGGATGAGCTCGTTAAGCCTTGAACTTCATAGACAGGTGTGTCCAATCACAAGAAAAGGTATTTAAGGTGGTCAATTGCAAGTTCTGCTTCCTTCCCTTTGACTCTCCTCTGAAGAGTGACAGACAGCATGGGATCCTCAAAGCAACTCTCAAAAGATCTGAAAACAAAGATTGTTCAGTCTCATGGTTTAGGGGAAGGCTACAAAAAGCTATCTCAGAGGTTTAAACTGTCAGTTTCAACTGTAAGGAATGGACTCAGGAAATGGAAGGCCACAGGCACAGTTGCTGTTAAACTCAGCAGGTCTGGCAGGCCAAGAAAAATACAGGAGCGGCAAATGAGCAGGATTGTGAGAATGGTTACAGACAACCCACAGATTACCTCCAAAGACCTGCAGATGGTGTATCTGTACATCGTTCTACAATTCAGTGCAATTTGCACAAAGAACATCTGTATGGCCGGGTGATGAGAAAGAAGCCCTTTCTGCACTCGCGCCACAAACAGAGTCGCTTGTTGTATGCAAATACTCATTTAGACAAGCCAGATTCATTTTGGAACAAAGTGCTTTGGACTGATGAGACAAAAATTGAATTATTTGGTCATAACAAAAATTGCTTTGCATGGCGGAAGAAGAACATCGCATTCCAAGAAAAACACCTGCTACCTCCTGTCAAATTTGGTGGAGGTTCCATCATGCTGTGGGACTGTGTGGCTAGTTCAGGGACCGGTGCCCTTGTTAAAGTCGAGGGTCGGATGAATTCAACCCAATATCAACAAATTCTTCAGGATAATGTTCAAGCATCAGTCACAAAGTTGAAGTTACGCAGGAGCTGGATATTCCAACAGGACAATGACCCAAAACACAGTTCGCAATCTACAAAG
Source organism: Polypterus bichir lapradei (assembly GCA_026402145.1). Taxonomy (NCBI): domain Eukaryota; kingdom Metazoa; phylum Chordata; class Cladistia; order Polypteriformes; family Polypteridae; genus Polypterus; species Polypterus bichir. Next base: position 12,966,541 of record JANRMT010062856.1, read on the forward strand.
GCATTCATGCAGAGGGAGAAGTACAATGTTCTGGAATGGCCGTCACAGTCCCCTGACTTGAATATCATCGAAAATCTATGGGATGATTTGAAGCAGGCTGTCCATGCTCGGCAGCCATCAAATTTACCTGAACTGGAAAGATTTGGTATGGAAGAATGGTCAAAAATACCTCCATCCAGAGTCCAGACACTCATCAAAGGCAATAGGAGGCGTCTAGAGGTTGTTATATTTGCAAAAAGAGGCTCAATTAAGTATTGATGTCCTATCTCTGTTGGGATGCCCACATTTATGCACTTGTCTAATTTTGTTATGATGCATATTGCATATTTTCTGTTAATGCAATAAACTTAATGTCACTGCTAAAATACTACAGTTTCCATAAGGCATGTCATCTATTAAAATGAAGTTGCCACTTTGAAAACTCAGCCAATGAGAAACAAAAATCCAAAGAATTAAGAGGGGTTCCCAAACTTTTTCATATGACTGTATACATATATATGCAAAATATATATATGCTGGGTCACTAAAGATCCGAAGTATGTATAGTGTTTCCTGAAATTCCTGTGTATACAAGCATTAAGGGAACTGTACACTAAATAAATTTATTGATTGAAGTTACCCCAGTTGTGGCTGACAAGAGTTTAATTGTATGTCAGTTCATCAAAACAAGAGTCCTGGAGTCCTTCAATGAGATTAATTTGTTTTGATGGAAATTCTGATGAGAGAACACGGGAATTAATGAAGCTTAGTATGGAGTGGTAAACAGAAGCACATTGCATTTACCATCCCTGCAGGAGATGTTTGAAGGCACCAGCCTCTCTCTGCTCTCAGTTGTATGAAACTTTCTTAACTGAGCATTAGATACATTTAGATTTTGGGTGTGTGTTAACAGAAATAATAAATGACAGCACAGTGTCTCTTATAATTTATACTGAAGGTCCTTAAATGGCAAAGCTGTCAGCAATGTAGTATCTTTTGGATTAAACTAAGTGATATTTAGTCAGTTAGAGCTTGGATGAAGATTCATTTTTGAGTTAATTGGTTGGTTTCTTTAGGGTAACGCAGTGTAAAATGATCAGAAAAATTAGGGGAGAAATACATATTCTTATTTTCTGCTTAATTATTTATGTTTTATTCCAATTCCTGTTTTATTAATCTTGGCACAATGTGAGCACAGAATGCTTATTGTGAGAAAAGGAAGTGCAAGCCCAGGAGGTGATTTGTAAGGACAGGAACAAAACATATTCATTACAAGAAAGGATACAGGGTTAGAATCGAAAGTAGTACCGGTAGTCTTTGTACAAACCAAAATCAGTAAACTGACATATAACGTGGCTACTTTTTTTAGAAGATAAACTAAATGAAGTTTGTGTTTCTCAGTTTTTTCCACCAAGGGATTCCATACTCTGTGATTGCCACCATATTTTTAATGAAATAGTCGATGACGTCTCTGGGAATGGCAATCACAGTCATGTGACAGTATTCACAATAATGAAAAATAAACCAGTAACAAAAATCAGCATTATTAATTATGATCAAATATAATTATGCATAACACAAAACCCTTATAAAGAGAAAAATACAACTTGACACCCTACATATTAGAAAAAAACATTAAAAAGAACAAAATCAAAGCAGGCTAACAAGTACTTTTTTTATTATGGACCCTTGTATACATAAACATGTAGTGAATTCGAATGTGGACTATGTAGAAGTGTAAGGGTTCAGATTTAGAAAATTGATGTTCTGTCCCATAAAATGAAACACTAAAGCTAGTCTTTGTGATGTCAGATGTTTGCATAAACCGTTAATCTCAAATTGCTTGGTGTGTGGCCATTGGACAACACATTTATTTGGTCAAATTATGTTATTTAGCCATCCATCTGCCAAAACCACTCATTCAGTAGACGGTTACAGTGAGCCACAAAGCCAGTAACAGGAGTATGAGTGGAAGAAGACCAAGGAGGGGCTCAGGGCACCTATTATGTTAGTCATTCATTCATCCCTTCACTTACTCATTTCTAAACCTGCTTATATTATATAACTATGTTCAGATTCAGCGGGTTGGAAAATGGATGGATGGATATATACTATATATATATATATATAATATATCCATCCATCCATTTTCCAACCGGCTGAATCTGAACACAGGGTCACGGGGGTCTGCTGGAGCCAATCCCAGCCAACACAGGGCACAAGGCAGGAATCCAATCCCTGGCAGGGTGCCAACCCACCGCAGTATAGTATATATATATATACTATTTTATATTATGCATTCATAGATTATCCATCAAACCATTTTCATAACCCACTTACCAAGTCTGCTTAATCCGATTAAGGGCCCAGAGCCAATGTCACCAAAAGTGGATGCAATAATGGGGACAGCCCTGGGCAGGGTGCCAGTCCATCACCGGACACGCACACATGTTCTCACCCACTCTCAGTCAAAGTGGGCCAGTTTAGAGGAAATAGTTCACTTCACTTGTATGTCTTTGAGATTGTGGGGATAAAACCATGGAGACACAAGGAGAACATTCAAACTGCACATAGGCAACTCCACAGGAGATTCTAAAGCAGGATGCTGAATCTGTGTGGCAGCAGAGGTAAATATTGTGCTACTGTGTACCCTTTATTATATTATATTATATTATATTATATTATATTATATTATATTATATTATATGGAAAAAGATGATCCGCTGTAGCAGCCCCTAATGGGAGCAGCCAAAAGAAGAAGAAGATATTATATTATCCATCCATCCATTATCCAACCCACTATATCCTAACTACAGGGTCATGGGGGTCTACTGGAGCCAATCCCAGCCAATACAGGGTGCAAGGCAGGAAACAAACCCCAGGCAGTATTATATTATATTATATTATATTATATTATATTATATTATATTATATTATATTATCCATCCATTTTCCAACCCGCTGAATCCGAACACAGGGTCATGGGGGGTCTACTGGAGCCAATCACAGCCAATACAGGGTGCAAGGCAGGAAACAAACCCCAGGCAGTATTATATTATATTATATTATATTATATTATATTATATTATATTATA
>JANRMT010062856.1:12969624-12981375 GCA_026402145.1 Polypterus bichir lapradei
TTATATTATATTATATTATATTATATTATATTATATTATATTATATTGACTGCACTATCTGTCCAGGTTGAAATCTAAGTAATCAATGTAGACCTCAGTGTTAATATTTGCAGTGCAACCACACAATACATATGTCTCTGTTATGTTCACTTTGGTATGGGACTTTTTTGTGATGCACCGTCTGTTGAAATAACAACTGCAGTGGATTTTCTTAATAAAATGTATTTTGATGTCCCATCTTTTTGGAATGACAGAGATCAAACGGACATGCAGACAGACACACAGACACTTATTCTTTTATTAAGGTGGATTATGTGTGTCGCAGGGAAGCTGGAGCTACAGTAAGCCCAGCAAGACCAGAACAATCCCTAGATAGGGTGGCAGTCCTTTGTACTATATTATATTATATTATATTACTAAAATTCTTAAAGTGCATCTCAGTCTGAGGTTCAAAATATGTATAACATTTCATAGTGAAAATATTCTATATATTGCATTGACAATTGCAACTCATGAAGCTAACTGTCTCCAGCATGGGAAAGGTGCTATATACAGTAAGTAAAATGTATTATTATTATTATTATTATTTTAAAAAGTATTCTTACCCATCTTTATCTAAAAATGTGCACCCTCAGTGTCCATCCACCTTATTAGTCTAGCAGTGTCATGAAGTCTTATTACAGCTGTACCTGCGGTTCCCAGAGTTACCTTACGTTCACTGACTTTGCTGCTTAATGTTTCCGCTGTAGGAAGTGCCCCACCCCAGGGTGTGATGGTTCTGGACATGTGACCGGGCGCTTCACTGCTCATCACTGCTTATCAGGCTGTCCTTTAGCAGAGCGGAATCAGGGTCGACTCAAGACGGAGCTCTCTGACACAGAGGGACCTGGTGCCAAACGGAACCTGCTGGTTTTTGGTCAGCGAAGCAAAAAGTCTCGTCATCATGGCAGGTAATCACAGGGTCATGTTTTCTTTTTGCAAAATTTCAGAATTACTTACTGCAATGAAAAGCATATTAAGCACATTTACCCTCTGAGCTGTGCATACTGTATGCAGTTTGTCTATAAACCTTTATAAGTTGTTGAGGGCACATCACCTTTGCCATACCTAGACATTTGAGAAACCCATAAATGGACTGGTTGAATTCCTCACTAGACTCATGCTGCCATCAGTATCCAGCCATGAACCTGACTGAGCCAAGCAGCTTACAAGATCAGCAGATAACTTAACACAACATACGTAACATTCTCAAGGCTGCTTAATTTGTTTCAAGACTAGGTGTAAGGCAGGGAATGTCACTGAACAAGGCGCCACTCCATTGTAAAATCCCCAACACACACACACACACACACACCTCACGCAAGAACAATTTAGAATTGCCATTTAACCTAACATGCACATCTTTGGCAATGTATGAGGAAAACTGGAATTTACAGATGAACAGATATTTTTGTTCATTGACTCACCACCATCTTTATTCTCAGTGCTCAGTATTTTTGTCTCAGTACCCGTGTTGTGAGTTAACTTTGGTTTTCTACAACTTTGTACATTTTGCATCAACATTTTCCAAACAATTAAAGACAACTGAAAACAAGTGTATTTATTCTCTGCTTAACAGGATAGGACGCCCACCTAAATATAGAAAGAGTCAACAGAGAGCGTATCAAAGTAAGTAAAAACTCACCACTGATCAACTATGTCTGTCCAGTAACTTTTACTGTAAATTATAGTAAGATGTTCTAACTTCATATAACTTGGTAATAATCATAAAGATGTTATCACAATCCATTTGCCAGGAGCATTCTTACCAACTAAATGAAATATGAAATTACATATACTGTAATCTTAAATGTGAACTGTCACTGAATGGTGCTCTGATTTAAAGGTGTATGCTTGTTTCATAAATGGCTGGAGTGGTGCAGGCTGTTGCCTTTCTGTGTGCTGTAGTAGTAGTAGCAGGATATTGTCACACAGGTACAGAGTACAGTGACATTTATACTGGCAATGCTATTGATATTAGACAAGTTCATTTTCTAGACGGTGTCATTTACAGCAGATATAAGTAATTGTCAGTGCAGTAGCTTAGCAGATGTTGCACATACTGTATCACCGTGGTTCATATTCTGGTGCACTACATTTAACCGCCAATCAAATTGTTTGTATTCAAAAGGACAAATTCTGACCAGTCATACTGTATGTGCCGTGATTGTGAAGATTCTGGGCTGACAACAGCCGTCGTTGTATGTCTAGGTGCTCACTGGCCGGCTTCGTTAGACAGAGGACAGGAACTCAGGCTCCATCAGTTAACAAAAATCATGTTTAAGTTCTCTTTGGGGCATTAAAACATGACATTGTTAGTGACATTGTTGACTGTATTTTTTAATTTGAAAATCTGGCATTTGTGGTCAGTGATCAGTATAATTTTTTTTGGCATGATGTGAAGAACACATTTTCTGCGTCTATATGACTGAGGGTCTAGAAAGGCCCTCTTTCTAGTTGAAAATATTTTTTAAATACGAATTATCCACCTCCCATCCAAATAGCTTCCTGAAGAATGTCATTACCCTAGTAAAGGTCCAGCAGTGAGCAGGGTGGCACGGTATACCAGTCCTGAAAAAACTAATTTTAAACCAGTACAGTACCGGCATTTTGTGATTTTCTGTACCACAAGTAAATGTTAGCCTTCATCTCAATATTCTAAGCCCCACTCGCTACTGCATTTGTGGAAAAATGTCCATTTTGTTAAAGTCAAAACCTGTACGCTTTCGACGTGATCACAACTTCACAGGGGAAAACGTCAGGATCCATTTTAGCATTGGCATATTCAGGACTTCACAGGGTACACCCCTCTTATTGCTTTGGGGCAATCAGGACTTCATGGGGTACACCCCTCCATAATGGTCTGTGACAATCAGGACTTCATGGGGTACACCCCTCTTATTGGTTTGTGACAATCAGCACTTCACGGAGTACACCCCTCTTATTGGTTTGTGACAATCAGGACTTCACGGGGTAATCCCCTCTTATTGGTTTGTGACAATCAGAACTTCATGGGGTAATCCCCTCTTATTGGTTTGTGACAATCAGGACTTCATGGGGTACACCCCCTTTATTGGTTTGGGACAATCAGGACTTCACAGGGTACATCCCCCTTATTGGTTTGGGACAATCAGGACTTCACGGGGTACACCCCCCTTATTGATTTGGCGCAATCGGGACACACATGAAGTCAGTACTGCACTTGTTGACGTGATTGGAAACTTCACTGCGGATAACCCCCTTATTGAGATTGGGACTTCACAAGATTTCAAGAGTGAAGCAGTGCATAGTTTGGCTTGGGAGAGATGAGCAATTGTGTGGCACACCAGGGAATGGAGTAAAACGGGGGATTTGGAGATATCCATTATTTGCTTGGGAACCATCTTGGTACTGCTGCTGAAGGCCAAAAGCCGGTATTGATACCAAAATCAAAAGGTTAGTACTTCACCAACACTTGCTGTGATTCAACTCTTCAGAGAGCTTACTGCTGTGTGCAGATAAGAACCTCGTGGCATTCTTTGAACTGGACATCTAATTAAACCTGTAGGCTATTGCAGCAGCTAGAAAACTGACCCTAACGGTGGTGAGAAAGAGTGTGTTTTTGAGACTTTACATGTTATTTAAATGTTTTATCTGAAATCTTGATTTACTATAATGTGAAGAACTAAATCATACCGCATATGACAGACTACTGTAAGTCTTTCAATCTGCCGTGTGCAAGATGTAAAAAAAATATTGTATAACTTTTTTATATTAATGGCAACAGAGCTGTGTAGCCTCCTTAGCATTATGTTTACTTCCAGAAAAATGAGTCAAAAAGTTCAAATTTTTTAAACAATAAAAATGTTACTGCATTAAACAGAAACAAATGTATATAAAAAATCAACATAAATACGGTAGGAAGGGTATGTCGAGTGTCCACTGCTGTACTGAGGCAGATTTAGTACACGTCCTTCATGTGATATGCTTTGAAACGGTCAATAACACACAGCCCGACAATGCAATCACGACAGTGGAAGTGTGGTTCTTTACTAATTTTTTCTTACCATATTTTCTCTGTTGATGTCAGTGCCTGATCCAGAATATTGATGAGTCCCTTGTGTTCATGTAGTCTACCACAGCACAAGGCTTAGTGACTTCCATGTTTCCTCGACATGAATGACAGTCCTCACGGGGCTAATGTGTTTCTTGTCCTTCCTCTTGATCGCAATCATTTTGCCTTTCTGTCACACATCTACTTACACCACAGTAAAGCTGAATTCACCAGGCATATTATGGTGGTTCAGTCATACAGTGCTGTATGCATGTTTCACTATTTGTGTCAGCATCTGATGAGTGATTCACATTATCATTATTATCGCTTAATTAAACTAATGTTTTTGTTTTATTTTGTTCTAAAACTGGCTTTATAGCTTCTTGTTTACACCCCACTCATGAATATTGACGAGTTACTTTAGAGTGCCACAATGAATGCATAGGAATATTCCTGATTTTTTTTTTGCAGCATGTTATTTTTGTCCACTAGATGGCAGTAGACTACCTCCCTGAGCATTATTTAGGCTTATCACTGTGCATTGGATCATAACAGGTGAGAACGTGAGAGACAGTTGGGGTTAACCGTATTTACATAGAATTCAAAGCCCGAGACGCCAACACCCCGAAGGTTAGCTTGTTTCAGCAATGCTCAATTTTTATACATTAGAGCTGTTTGAATAAGATTTTATTTTCATTAGATGATAAATTAGGCAGACCAGTAGGCATAGGCATATTTATTTATTTATGTATTTATTTAATTATAAGGCACTTTAAAAACAACATCAATTCTGACCAAAGTGCTGTACAATAAAACCCAACATATAAGACACCCAATAACCAAAGGGTAAAAGAAACAGAAGCACATAAACACATAAGAGCTGAAGAAATTCATAATAAAAAGTACACAGGTAGTCAACTTGTCATACTGGGTTAAAGGCCAGGGAGTAAAAGTGTGTTTTTAAATAGAATTTAAAGGTAGCAAGTGAAGGAGCCTGCCTAACGTACAACAGCAAATCATTCCAGAGTTTTGGAGCTGCAACTGAAAATGCCCGATCACCTCTGAGTTTGCATCGTGTCATAGGAGCAAGTAAAAGCATCTGCTTTTGCTGACCAGAGAGAGCGAGACGGTCCATAAGTGCAGCAGTTCCGACAGACAAAATGGGGCACAACCATTAAAGGGGCAGCACGGTAGTACAATGGTAGTGCTGCTGCCTCACAGTAAGGAGACCTGGGTTCGCTTCCCGGGTCCCCCATGCATGGAGTTTGCATGTTCTCCCCGTGTCTGCATGGGTTTCCTCCCACAGTCCAAAGACATGCAGGTTAGGTGCATTGGCAATCCTAAATTGTCCCTAGTGTGTGCTTGGTGTGTGTGTGTGTGTGTATGCCCTGTGGTGGGCTGGTGCCCTGCCCGGGGTTTGATCCTGCCTTTTGCCCTGTGTTGGTTGGGATTGGCTCCAGCAGACCCCCGTGTAAGGATATATCGGGATGGATAATGACTGACTGACTGACTGACAACCATTAAAGGATTTAAAAACAAATACAAGGATCTTAAAATGGATTTGAAAAATGAACTGGAAGCCAGTGAAGGGAAGCCAAAATCAGAATAACGTGCTCATGCTTGCTTGTACCAGTTAAAAATCGAGCTGTAGGCAAGCAATGGAGGCCTGGCTAATTCCAAAAAGAAGCACATTGCAGTAATCTAGACGAGAGGTTATAAAAGGTTATAAAAGTCATAAAATGTATCACTGCTTCAAGGTTGCGTTTAGACAAAACAGGCTTGATTTTTTGACACTTGATTACTTAACACTAGAATCCCTGGAGCCTACAAAAAAAGTTGTAATGCACCTTAAACTCCTTTGCACCTCTTCATCAGCATCTTTTGTTTTGCAAATTTGTCGATCAGCACAAGCTGCAAGCAGCCTGCTATCCCATCCCCAATGACACAGCTGAAGTTCATCCCAGCTCAAGTCTCTGTATCTGGGTGTGAGGTGCCTGGAAATGAATAGGGTAAATAATATATTATTATTTGAAATACATACATTTCATGTGTGTTCCGTGTCTACAACGATCTGTGTAAATGTAGGATGACAGGAAATGCGAGGCAAGAAATGTTGAACACATAACTAAAACAGAAGCTTTTTTCATGTTATAGTAATAATGACAAAATGCTCACGTGAAGTGTATAATGAGTGAAGACTGAAGTCTAAATATCAAATCACAAAAGGTATAACAAAACAAGTGCACTTTTATTCAAGAATATAACCAAAAAAAAAGAAACCATTCAATTTACATATTGCTGTCAATGAGTAAAAACCAAACCCCAAACATTAATCGATATACAGTCGACGTGCCTGCTTGGGTGGTGCAGAGGTAAGAGCTGCTGCCTCGTAATCTGAAGGTTGCGGATTCAAGTCCGAGTTCTCCCCATTTTGAGTAGTGAGCTGCCCGAGATGGGGGCAGGGGTTCGGAAATGGGGGGTTCCCCTTTGAAATATTTCAGAGTGATAGAATGGGGGAAGAAAACATCATACTGTATAAATTTGTGTTCTCGTGAAAAAATAGCCCAAAATACTGCACTGTCTTATTTAAAAAGTAGCCCAAAAATGCAACCTGTAAAAGACCTTTTTTTTTTTTCAGCGGATGACAATCAAAAATTTGACAAGAAAACCGCAGACCTTCTAACACTGTTTAGCAAGACATCCATACTGGGAAATACTGATTACTGTCCCCAACTTTCTTCATTTTAACATTATTGTTCTGTTTCTTGTTCAGTAGAACATGAGACCCTCACAAATGACTTTGTAACTCTTGTTTTGATTGAGGTCTATGTGCTGACAGTTTCACTGTTGATGAAATGTAAGTTGCACTTGTATTGGCCAGGGCTGGCATGTCTGTTAAAGAAGTTATTGCCACAGCAGACCACACATTGACCCCTTTAATTGGTTTGGGGGTGATAATTTTTCAGCCCCTTGAAATCGGTGTGAAAGGCAAACGGCGGTGCAAACAAATGATAGAAGTCCCAGCCTTTCCTGAGAACAAATATGACAAAAATTGACTGAAAAAAATACAATATGGCAGAAAATTGTATTTGTTATTATTAGTAGTAGTAGCAGTAGTAGTAGTATTAATTATAGTAAAATTGTATTGTATTATCCTTTGTAAATATAATTAGGAATCACATGGAATTATGTTCATCTTTAAAAAAAAAAAAAAAAAAGTCATAAGCCATTTTGTCTCGATGCCACTCTGTCATTGGTTACAGGCTTACCTACAGAGGGCATGCACCCCTCTCTCTTCATGTCAGCATTGTCTGCCCATCCAGACCGCGCCCTGTCCCTGTGCTGGGAACAACACTGCAAGCTGCTGCCAGGAGTTGCTGGTATCCGAGCAAGCAAAGTGGCAACATGGAGCGTCGAGGAGGTAGGGATGCTGACAATTTCTTTATCAGCCAGTTTAAAAAAAATAGAAATTTATAGGACAGTGGTTTTCAAACTGTGGGGCGGGCCCCCCTAGGGGGGCGCGAAGAAAACAAGAATCAAAAATCTGAAAAATACATCTATTGAAACCAAAACAAATTAACTTAAACTACATCCTGATACTAGAAAAATAAATATAGAGTTAGATAAATGTCGATAAAAGTTAAGTAGGTATAATAAAATATGCATCTATGATATATCATTAATTAAAAAAGAAAAAATTGGTATTAGTGGGCTCCTTTCAAAAAAACGTTAGGGGGGACGTGATTAAAACTGTTATGAAAACTCGGGTCGCAAATACTTAAAGGTTGAGAAACGCTGTTTTAGAGGACATGTAGGTTAGGTTAACTACACACACATAGGCAAATTCAGAGTGAGTGGGCTCTATTTTAGTTTATGCTTTGTGCATCAAAGTTGCCAGGTGAGGCACCAACTTTCCACAACTCTGAATTAGATCAGCAGGTTAGAAAATGGACGGGTGAATGGATGTCTTTGAAAGTCAAACTGAACGTATTGTTGTCTTGTTACATTTAGGTTTCGAGTTTTGTTCAGAATCTTACTGGCTGTGAAGAACAAGCTCGGCTATTCAAAGATGAGGTATATATGGATAACATTTCATTACTATACATTAATTATTCCATCTGTCCATCCCATATTGCACATTCAGCCTTATAGCATGCTTATATACTTGGATGCCAACTCGAGGTGCCAAGTATCCATCTATCTCTAAGCATTCTGATGTGAACACTGGGTTTGTCCTACATTGATGTGAAAATGCCTTTAATGCAGCATGTTAAAGTACCATCTATCCATCCAGTTCAAGCTTGACTACACTTTTGCCTTATTTTATAAGCCTGTGGTAGCCTTTACTATATGGCCTTTACTAAATCAGCACTGAAAGAATTAGTGGGAGTTGTTAATGGTGGACATTAATACACTGTAATGCTTTAGAATGAAAACCATTCTTTTAGGGCGGCATGGTGGCACAGTGGTAGTGGTGCTGCCTCACAGTAAGGAGACCAGGTCCTCCCTGCGTGGAGTTTGCATGTTCTCCCCATGTCTGCGTGGGTTTCCTTCGGGTGCTCCGGTTTCCTCCCACAGTCCAAAGACATGCAGGTTAGGTGCATTGACGATTGTGTGCTTGGTGTGTGGGTGTATGTGCCCTGCGGTGGGCTGGCTCCCTGCCCAGCATTTGTTCCTGCCTTGTGCCCTGTGCTGGCTAGGATTGGCTCCAGCAGACCCCCGTGACCCTGTGTTAGGACATAGCGGATTGGAAAATGACTGACTGACCATTCTTGTAAATTACACAGTATGAAAGAAAGACAAAATATACCCTAGCAGCCCTTACTGGAGTTCACTTGACTGATTTGTGGATAATTTCAGATTCTGCACAGTGGGACAGTAGTTAGCATGCTGTTTCACACTGCCAGAGTCCTCGGTTCAGATCCTGGCTGTTACTTGGTGTGGAGTTGACACCTTCTCCCTATGTCTGCATGGGTTTTTCCCTCTGTCTAAAGATGACCCCGTTAGGTTACCCTAAACTACCCAACTCTGGGTACATGAGCATGTCCTGCAGTAGACTGGCACTCCAGCCAGGGTTGGTTGCTACCATATGCCCTGTGCTGCCTGGCTAAGCCTCTGCTCCTGAAACCCAAAAGCAGAAGAAGTGAATTTGAGGATTAATGGAAGGATATGTTTAGATTCATCCTGTAGACAGATTAAACCCTTTAGCTTGTGATCCTGGCAAAGTTATGCACCTTACATAAGACAGATATATAAGTAAGAGAGGTTCAGTCTTTAAATATTGAATTGTTTTTTAAGTCTCTAAATTCAAGTCTGATAATAAGACCACAAATGTATTGTATCATGATTGAAGTGTCATTATACTGTGACGTCATGGCGTCCCTGGTTGATTTCCAGTCTTACAAGATGAATAATAATAATAATAATTCTTTACATTTATATAGTACTTTTCATAGTGAGTGGGGAGTCACTTCAAACACCACCAATGTGCAGCATCCACCTGGATGTTGCGACGGCAGCCATTTTTGCGTCAGTACACTCACCACACATTAGCTGTTAGGTGGTGAATTGGTGAGAGAGAGAGCCAGTTAGAGACAAGGGATGATTAGGGGGCCAGAATGACTAGGCCACTGTGGGCAATTTATCCTGGACATCGGGATGCACCCTACTCTTTACAAAGGACCCCCAGGGATCTTTTATGACCACAGGGAGTCAGGACGTCAGTTTTACATCTCTTTTGAAGGACTCCACCATTTTTACAGTACAGTGTTCCTGACACTGCACTGGGGCATTGGGATCCACATTCAGACCACCAGGTAAGCGCCCCCTTGCTGGTTGCCTTAACAACACCTCTTCCAGCAGCAACCCAAGCTATTCCTAGATGGTCTCCCATCCGACTACTGGCTGGGCCCGACCATGCTTAGTTTCAGGTGGATGACTTTGTTCTGAAGTGTATGCAATGACATAAACACCCAGCTAGCTCCCTGCATGCACCACTTAGCTCTTTCAGGGTGGATGCCGACTTTTGTCAAAAGGAGGGGTTGACGGTGGTAATTATTTGTAAACCGTGACAAAAACCCTCTGTTATGTTTTAGTTGGATTCTCTTTGCTAGAAGGAAAGTTGACTTCATTGGTTTGACCGAGGTTCCCTGCACTCGTGTGAGTAGCGAGGAGCAAACATCGGCAAAAATGGCATCGACATCTGGTGAGAGATTGAAGCGAATGTGTAAAGCAAAATACTCTATAGATGACATTTTCTATAGTGTCACTGAAATGGACTCTGGCTTTGTCGAACTCCGATTTTGATACAAGTGATCGAAAACGAATGTGAGGTACCAGCATCAGCTAACCGGTCCCCAGTTAATCATGGTGTTGAACAGCTACGCCTACGGAAATGTTCACCTGGGAGGACAGCCACCTAGAAGGACATGAGGTACAAACCAGATTTCGATACACTGAAACCGCAACCGCTGCTGCTGCCCCCGTCATGCGAAGACAGCCTGGCAGCCGGCCTGTTGTGCATTCCTGGTGAATTGGCAGGCACGGCACGCAGCTCACGAGTTTATGTTGATGTCTGTGTGAAACCTTTGCTTTGCATGCGTTTTTTTGTGGAAAAAATATTCAGTCCACAAAGAGTTAGAAGAGTAGGCCTCCATCCATTTATTGCATACACCTCTTTCCAGTTTAGTCTACCCCAGAGGAATCGGGTGCAAGGCAGAGATCAAGCATAGATGACATGACAGCCAATTGCAAGGCACCTTAATACAGAAGCTCACCCCAACTAATGCAGGCACATCTCATCTCTAGGATGTACCCACTCCGTACAAATTATGATCACACCAGGATGCTACCTCAGGACTCCTGAAGATGTGGTGCCTCGGTATTAACTAGTCCACCACCATGCTAACACAGGAGTAATGTCACATTGTTCATCTAAAGCACTTTCAGGTGTAGTTTTACTTATATGTTGCTATATAAAACGAAATGTGTTTGATAAAAATGTAAAGCAACAGGATCATCTCCAGACAGAGGAGCAGCTTCAGCGACAGACTGCTGTCACCGTCCTGCTCCACTGACAGACTGAGGAGACCCTACACTATGCGACTCTTCAATTCCACCCGGGGGGGTAAACGTTAATATTATACAAAGTAATTGTCTGTTTTACCTTCATTTTTATCACTGTTTAATTTAATATTGTTTTTTATCAGTGTGCTGCTGCTGGAGTATGTGAATTTCCCCTTGGGATTAATAAAGTATCTATCTATCTATCTATCTATCTATCTATCTATCTATCATATAGTGCCTTTCACATCCATCTATCTATCTATCTATCTATCTATCTATCTATCTATCTATCTATCTATCTATCTATCATATAGTGCCTTTCACATCTATCTATCTATCTATCTATCTATCTATCATATAGTGCCTTTCACATCTATCTATCTATCTATCTATCTATCTATTTATCATATAGTGCCTTTCACATCTATCTATCTATCTATCTATCTATCTATCATATAGTGCCTTTCACATCTATCTATCTATCTATCTATTTATCATATAGTGCCTTTCACATCTATCTATCTATCTATCTATCTATCTATCTGTCTATCATATAGTGCCTTTCAGATCTATCTATCTATCTATTTATTATATAGTGCCTTTCACATCTATCT
>JANRMT010062856.1:12981385-13000859 GCA_026402145.1 Polypterus bichir lapradei
TATTTATTATATAGTGCCTTTCACATCTATCTATCTATCTATCTATCATGTTATCTAGTAGAGTAACTAGGGACACATCAGCTAACATGATATCACTAAAACGCTATGAAAATAAACGTAACTACTGTATGTCTTTTCAGATGATCGACGGAGAGGCGTTCCTCTTGCTGACGCAGACCGACATTGTGAAAATTATGAGCATCAAGTTGGGCCCAGCTCTGAAGATCTACAATGCCATTCTGATGTTTAAAAGTACTGATGACGGTCTCAAGTGAAAGCCCACCCTCCCCAAAAGCACATCCATCCCCCACCTTTAGCTTTACAGTGTGTGCCAGTATGCAGAGACGCTGTTACTGCTGTTCAGCTATGCTTTTTTGCAGTCAGTACAGCCATCAGAGAGAATTTAGAGAAGGCTGTTTGGAAATCTCCAGAAACAAAAAAAATGCATCTGTACTTCTTTTGATCTCAAGGGGATGTCTTGTTTGTTTGTTTATTTATTTATTTATTTGTTTATTTATGTATTGGAGCTGTAAATGTGAATGCCTCTCGGAGGTGTCTTTGTTTAAAATGACAATGACGTTTCACCAAGGGAGGCCATTTTGCACTCGGGCGTCTGCAGCCTTTAAATGTAAAGTACGCTTCAAAAACAACTGACTGGCTGCCAATGCTTGTGCAAGTCAGAGCGCACTGTGTGGAGTCAGGCTTAAGTTGTGTCAAATGGAGGTAACCTCGACACCGTAGCTAGAAAATGTCACTTATGCTGAAGGAGTAGCGGCCTAACAGGCTTTCCTGCGCTCTGCAGGGCTGAATTACCTACATAGTAGGCTGAATCACGATGCCAGTATGCACTTTTACTTCGATTCACTCCCAGTGTGTTGTATTGTAGCGTGTCTGGTACTAAACTGGAGCATTATGTGCCATAGTGGTCTTTACTTTTTACTTCCACTGACAGGGTTTTGCAAACAGGTGTCGATTCTTGGGTCCTTTGCCTGCTTGTAAGGCCACAATAAGTTAGAAAGCAACTGTGAAACGTGATTTAATTTATTACTGGATTAACATTTATGACTGTTTGGCTGTGTCTGATTTATAGTGGACTGTATAAAGCTTCTTATCGATGAATCTTAAACACAATTCATGCCCAACTTCTAGTGAATTCTGCTTAAAGGGGAAGTTCACCATTTTAGATATACGGACTAATCTTCACACCTGCTGAAGATACCCGTCTATTTTACAGAAACCTGTCGCATGTAACTTATTAACACACCCCGCTGCTTTCCTTCAATTTAAAAGTTCATCACGTATCATATTTCATATTTCAGGATTCCGTAATGAAATGTGGTCCTGTACTTTTTACTCTTTACGTGCTGCCTTTAGGTTCCATTATTAAGAAATACGACTTTTCTTTTAATTTTTATGGTGACGACACACAGCTTTACTTGCCATTTAAAACATTACAGAGAGGTTCAGCACACCTATTACATGAGTGTTTAAATGTAATAAAATCCTAGATGGCAATAAACTTTCTTCAACTCAATGAAAAGAAAACAGAAATACTCGTTTTTTGGAAATGATGACATTTCAACTTCTCTAAATAATGCTCTTGGTTCACTGGTATCATATGAGAGGCCTTATACCAAGAAGTTTGGGGTTATTCTTGAGAGAACTTTTAAATTCGATAAACAGACAAACAATGCTGTAGTTAGATCCTGGTTTTTATCAGTTGAGACTTTTATCAAAGGTCAGGGCTATTTTATCGCAAAATGATCTCGAAAAAGCATTTCACGTGTTTATAACCTCTAGGTTAGATTATTACTTTCTCATATATAAAGTATAGGGAAAGTATTGTAATCATCCAAAGAGTCGATATCGAGATTTTGATTAATCTCGACATTTTAGATCTCCCTGACTTTCTTATATACAAAGTGTAGGTAAAGTATTGGAATCCTCCAAAAAATCAATTTCGACATTTTGATGAATCTCGATGTTTTAGAACTCCATTTTTGGAATTAAGTCTGTCTGTGTGTGTGTGTATGTAAACACGATAACCTGCGTACACTTTCACTTAGGTCAACCAAATTTTATATTCAAATATTAGATACAAAACGTAGATTTCTATCAACTTTTGGGCTATTTCCGTTAACCAGAAGTGGTACTTTACCTTTTATTCATGCAGCTGCACAGTCCGCTTTATTCAACTTTACTTTTATAATTATTGTTCAATACATTATTAATTTGATTTGACTTGTTGTTGATGGTTCCTTAATGTACATAATATAAAAATATAAACATTGTCTTGCGTTTTACTCCTCAAATATCCATCCCCAAATCTAAGTATACGAGAAAGTCTAGGGGAGTACATTCCTGATTTTTGTAATAGTCTGTACCTTGGGGTTGATCAGGCATCCTTACATCGCCTACAGATGGTGCAGAATTCTGCGGCCCATTTTTTAACTCGCACTCACAAATGTGACCATATTTCTCCAGTACTTGCTTCTCTACACTGGCTTCCAGTTCGTTTTTGAATTGATTTTACAATTTTGTTATTGGTTTTCAAATGCCTAATGGCGACTTCTTACCACTCGGATCTTTTAAAAATGTACACCCCAAAGATGGCACTTGGGTCATCTAGCCAGTTGTTCCTAGTGGTCCCTAGATGAAGGTATAAATGGAGAAGTGACCAAGCTTTTTCAGAAGCTGCTCTTTCTCTGTGGATTAGTTTACTGAAGTTTATCAGAATGGCCCCCACTTTAGTCACATTTAAGTCATTACTGAAGACTTACTTCTTCACGCTGGCTTTTGAATCAATGGTGTAAGTGAATCATTTTTTACTCTTATTGTTATCTTGCTGCTGTTATTTTAATCTAATTTCATTTTCCTTCATTTTAGTTTATTTTTAATTTTATGTGACAAATTTTTATGTGATTCATTTTATTTTTAATTGTACAGCACTTTGGTCAGCGTTAGCTGTTTTTTAATGTACTTTATCAATCTTTTTTTTTTGTTGTTGTTGTTTGAAATGACCAGCTTCACAAAATCGACACAGTGTTTCAGTAGTTTGGCTGTTTCCTATGCCAGCGACAATCCTTATGAATTAAATGTCTCTACGCTGTTTTTCTAGCCAGTTAAAATGTAGTCATACTTTTTGGTTTTAATATTTTAAAATCACGAACAGGACTCAAAATTGAAGAGCTGGAAGGAGTGAAATTTTAATTCACAAAATACTGTAAATCTGTGCTATTTGGAAGCAACAATAATGAAAGTTGTTGTTTCATACCACATTCTGTGAAAATGAAGATGGTGAAAAAAAAATAAGAATTCTGTACATTTACTGTATAAAGCACTTTTCTCGCTACTCAAAGTGCTTGACGTAGAGAATGGGGAGCCCCTTCATCCACCACCCACCCAGATGATGCTACCGTAGCCATTCTTGCACCAGTGTGCTCGCCACACATTAGCTGTTAGGTGGTGAAGGAGTGATAGAGAGAGAGAGACAGGGGTGATTAGAATGAACAATTGAGCCAGGATATACTCTGCTCTTGTTGAAAGATGCCCAGGGATCTTTAATGATCACAGACAGTCTGGTCCTCAGTTTTACGTCTTCATATTTGCAGCACTCTGTCCCCGTCATTGCACATTGGCATCCACACACAGACCGCAGGGTAGGCGTCCCCTGCTGGCCTCACCAACATCTCTTCAAGTAGTAACCCAAGTCTCCATTCCAAGTACTGTCCGAGCCCAAACTTGCTTAGCTTCAGGTAGACGACCTGTTCTTAGGCACAGGTGGTACGGCTGTTGACAAAAAGAAATAAAAACTTTTTTAAAAAAGCATTTTTATTATTAAGAGACAAAGCACGCTAATGATACACAAGTCAATCAAGTGAAAACAACACAGCAAGTGTTTCCCACAGGCGGCTGAAAGCATTAAGTGAAGCGGAAATGCCGTTTTGATTTTTTCAGTATATTGGACCAAATTAAGTGTTTACATTTACTTTAACTATGAATATTGAAATATGTCAAAGTTTTCTTGCAGTATGACTGCAGCAACAGTTAACCCTTCATTACTCGGGTGAGGTGTTGCACACCCCAGTTGCCAAAGTTATGCACATTACTCATAGATGACTTGACATGGAGCTTTGATGCCTTGAGAAGCTGCAAGTTGACTAACGTATTACGCATGCAAGAGCGCGCGTCAGTCGGAGGTGGACCCTTGAGCTGATAACGTCGTATTATGTCGTTCTGGGTGTTTAGCACCCCACCAGAGTAATCCCACAGAGTATCGTTGGTATTTCCGAAATGGCAGAAGATGGCCTCTTACTATATTCTTCTCACTGGTGAATGTCGCCGGAATAAAAGCTCATGTGGTGTACCACGAAAACGCAGGTCATGCATTGCGGCGCAGACTTTTCCTGAAAAAGCTTGCCTTGGACCTTGTTCAAGAGCAACTTTGCCGAAGACAGGCCAGAAGTTCTCAGCTCAGCAAAGAGAAGCAACTGAAGCTCAAAAGAACAACTGGAGAAAGTTCTGCTGCGAACCCTCCACCAGCAAAGAAACCAAAACAGGCAAGGTGTGAGGAAAGTCCAAGGAGTAAAGACAGAAAAACAAGATTTCAGTGCCATTCCCGCAGTAAATACATATGCATGGAACATTTGGTTCCAACCTGCAATCAGTGCACCACAAGTTCCCAACAAACACAGGAATAGTGGAACTTTCTATGAAGTTGTGAACTGTGACCACTTTTGAAACGGACGGAATGAATGTATACGGTATAGAGACATGAAACTTTTTTTTTATTCCCACATGTAATTATTGAAAAGGAAATTTTAGACAATGATTTTGTAAACATGAAAAGCCAGAGAATGCTACATGTTCTAATAAAGATTAATAAAATTGCATTTAAAATATTTCTCATTTCTCCATAAATAACAATGGGGTGCAATGCACCCCAGCCAAGCACTTATGAGAGTTCACAAAACCCGAGTAATGAAGGGTTAAAAACCAACACTGCATTCACTCGACCCGGCTGCTCGCTCTCGTTCTATCCTCATGTGTTAATATTTGTAACTGTGGTTAGCACTGCCGCCTCACAAATCTGTCCTTATCTGTTTTTCAACAGGTTATCCAGTTTTCTTCTCACATCCCAAACACCTTGTGTTTAGTGCAATTCTAAATTAGCCCAGGACTCCATGGTGGTCCGACTCCCTGTTCACATTTACTTATTGCTTTGTGCTGAGTGGTGCTGGGAGAGGATCTGGCCTCCATGTGAAGAGTTTTAACGTGATACATAATGACAGTGTATCCATACTTTACGGCCAGGCTACTCAACATGCAACCCCTAAACATTTACTATAAACCCCCGCCCCCCCAAAGCATTGGTAGAAAGAAATGTATTCAAGTATAGGAGTCGTTTTTAAAATTAAATTCATGCCAAAAAGCAAACAATTTCCATTCTCTCCTAAAAAACGGCACTTTAGTGTTAACTTGCTTGCTACTGGTGAGAATGACAAGAAAAAGGGGAACCACAAAATTTCAGACACTCTTAGGACATTTAACAAAGCACGAGAAGAAAAAGTCACCTTCACTGAAATAAACAGTAAACCAGTATGTCAGAGAAGTATGGCAGCACCAAAATGTCACCACGAAGGCTGTAATGCTCACTTTAGAAAGCGATATCTTCCTCAAAGCAATTTAAGGAAGGCTATTTAAAGTTTTTTTTCTTTTTTAATTAAAATTTTTCTTATCTAGTGATAAGTTATGATTACAACAAGGGAAATCTTAAGTGATCTAAGCCTGACTGTAGTGCCAGCTGCTGCATGTATTATTCTTTTGAATTCAGGATTATTGTTTTTTTTTTTTTTTTAACTTAGCCTCTTATACAAAGAAAATGTTTTAAGTAGGCCTGCTAGTTTTAAAATATTTTTACTTAAATATCTAGGAAGCAACAAACACCAAAAATCTAAAGAAATGTTAGCTTTTTTTGCATTGCAGGGCTTCAGTCAGGCTAAGCCCCGGAGGTACTTGAAGCTGAGGAGCACTGCTTTATGGGGTCTCATCTGTATGGTTGGGAGTCCATAGGGCGATAGCACACTTTGGGGGGACGTTTGCATTTGTGTATGTTTACGTCCAAGTGGAGAAATAAAATGTCACCCCTACAGTACTTGATCAGTCTTACTCCTGTGACTTGCAATCCATTACGGCTTATCTTTTGTATAGCGCCATTCACTGAGTGCAGGCACAGCGCGCTGTGAACAATTCTTAGTTAAAATACAAATCTAGTTGATACTAATTATTAAATCCAGAACTGGCACACATATAAACGCAGATTTGTTAAAACACACAGAGAACAAGGTAGAAGCAGATTAAACAGAAATGGAAGCCAACAATATCTGCCCATTAATTAACTGATGAAGTACGGACAGTTGACAATGGCAGAGAATGAAATTGTAAAAGAGAAAGTCAGAAATAAAGTCAGACACGGTCAGAATCATGGAGACCTCGGCCAAATGGCTGCCTACCCCCTCCTGGGTTTTCTCTTCTGGGGTCTGTGATGGCCGTCCAATCTGATGAGAGAATCTTTCCTTCTGATGATTCCAACATTCCCTTTGACTTCTTATGCAGGAGAACAGCCTGGCAGTGGAGCTGTTGGCACCAAGTGGCACCTCCAGATACCGAGAAGAGAAACACAACAGAGGAGGGTTAGTAACAGTAACAGTTTGTAAATATTATAGGCTAACATTTAATTTAGTATATATTTAGCCTATACTGGCAAGCTAAACCTGTGTCAGAGCTGAAGGTATTTATAGAACATTTAAGACAAAAGAATTTAAAAAAGGTCTGAATTAGCGTAAGATGGCCTAATGCTGAATATTCTTAAGAAATGTGATGATTGACTTCATGAGGCAGAAGAACACAATTAACCAGAATAGTTGCCT
This sequence comes from Polypterus bichir lapradei, assembly GCA_026402145.1. Classification (NCBI taxonomy): domain Eukaryota; kingdom Metazoa; phylum Chordata; class Cladistia; order Polypteriformes; family Polypteridae; genus Polypterus; species Polypterus bichir. The sequence goes on from JANRMT010062856.1 coordinate 12,988,315, forward strand.
TAGATATTTGAAATGTTAAAGTTTATGCTTCAATTAAAATTTTTAAAGTCGAAATATTCTTCATTATCATAAAAAATGTGTAATTTTTCACCCTCTAATTAGGTCCATTGAGGGCTAAATCCTTGTAAAGGATAAAAAAATCAAAAACAACATCATGTTTGTAATCATGGGCTACCCCACATGCATATGGATTTGTCATTTATCATTTTGAACCTTCTGGGACTGACTCTTAGAGGGGTGGGCCCTCCAGTAAAGAATCACATATCACAAATATGATCGTATTCATGATCAGCAACCTTGTAAAATGACACTCCACATGCCTTTATTACTGATCCCCGCTTTTTTAAGCTTTGTGAAAAGGAGTGACTTTGACCCCACTTACCCTGGAGATGGTAGATGCGGCATGTACAACTTCAAGTCCTTCTGGTCGTTTGTGCTAAAGACACCTATTGACTTACTTTTTATCATAAGGGTGTAATATTGCCTAAAAATGAGAGTTTTTTTCAGGTCTAGAGGATCAAAAATAGGGAAACCCTAAAAAGTTAAAAACGTCTGGCATAACTGAACATCTAGACGCATTAAATGGTATGTCATATGTGGGGGTCAGTCAGGAGGCGCCAGGCAAAAACAATGGAAGTGATTTCAAAGCGTACACAAATAATTCTTGTGTACACAGTTACAAGTTACGGACAACACTGAGTAGCGTTTCCAAAGGTGCTTTAACTACAAAACACATTTCATAATGCAAAATCTATGAGGTTACCAAAATAAATGACAAGATTATCATAACTTATTTCAATTTTAATGAATCAGCACTGCAATGTATACAGCACAAGGAAATGACTTTACCTTCTAAAGCACCTTCTTGTAGTGAGCACCATCCTAAAACACTTTGTACGCAGACAGTTATTATGTGTCATTTTTCAGAATTGAAGCACAGGCAGGTCAAGGAGTCGGAGGCATTGATTGAACCAACAATCTTGTGCAGTGCCTTAGCTAACTAGGCCTGTATTGTCTGAATTTACTTCTTTACTTTACTTGTGGCTTTAACAGAAATTCTGCCTCATTTAACTCAAAGTCTTTATGTATTCAGATGTTTGTCACTGTATATAGTAAGACTATATGTGTATATTCTGTACAGTAAATATCAATAGGAGAACACCGTGGTATAGCGGAGGACACTGCTGCCTCATAGTTCTAGGTACTTTGTTTCGATTTCCTTGTTTGGTCAATAGTTGTGTAAAAATTCATATTCACTGGTGTTTCATTTTTCCCATATTCCAAAAATAATGTGCATCCTATTTTAACTGATGACTGCTCCCACATGTTTTACAATGCTCTTGTCACAATTAGTCCAGCTGAGGCACTGCAGGCGTCTGATTCAATGTCCCCTCTAGAGGACTTACAGTCTTGTTCTTGTTCCTGCCCAGTGCTCAGGCACAGACTCTGAATGGCCGTTTAATACAGATAGTAATAAAAACAAAATTTGGACGTGAGTGTCAGTAGGCTTTGCACCCCTGGAACCAAGTTACACAAACTATTCTATAACATTTCAGTCATTATTTACCACTCTAATGCTGGTCTTTCCAATCATAAAACAGGTCATTACGATAGCAACTACCGAGAAGAATTCATAATTAATTGCTGAATTACGATGTTTGAGGGTTCCTCTAGAATGCAACTTTCTCTTGCACGATTTGGCTCAAAAACTAATCAGCATATCGTCATCTCATAACAGGTTTAAGTTTTGAGTTTTGTATTTTTCCGTCCAGCCATTTTAACTCTAGACCGTCCTCAAGAAACTGTGACACACAGACAGACAGACACACACCCATTGTCGAGATATTGATGTTTTCGGTATCAAGGAACCCTAAAACATCGACGTCTGTCAAAAACTGGATATTGAAATTTTTGATGAATCTAAAGCTTTCACTCCTGCCCCATAGACAACAAGTTATGCTGGAGGAGGACGCAAAGCAAAAATATCAAAATATGGGTACAGGAAGAGTTAAAGAAAAAAAATGTAATTTAGGAAAACATTAGTTTGGCTAGTATTGTCCTTGAAAAGCACCCATCTTAATGTTCTCCAATCCATTTCATCCAGTTACGGGTCCAGGGTATTTGGTATTTAACTCATCCACAATGGGCATAAGGCTGGGTGCAGCACTGAACAGGGTGCCAGTCCATTACAGGGCACTCAAGGCCAGTTTAGAATCACCAACCAGCTTGACATGCACACATTTGGAGTGCGGGAGGAAGTATGGAGTATTCAGAGAGAAACCCATACAGACACGGCCTGCAAATACGGTAATCTGCGGTTTAGGATTCAAAACCTGCAGGCACACAGCGCAGGGAAAAATAAAAATCAGTTTCTGCCATTACAAAGGAAGAAAAGCTGTGATCATTTTATTTAAAACAATAACATAATAATAATGAGCATTTTATTTAAAATAAAACCTGACCTGACCCAGTGGTCCAAGGTTCATCCATCTAATGTCCGCATTTCTACATTTACAACAGTGCATTGCAATCATTCATAGAAATTCCAATTTGTACTGTATCTTTGTTAAATTTCACAAAATTCACAGTTCTTCAAGATTTAACCTTGAAAAGTGTTACACTTTTTAAAAAGAATGCAATGTTTAGATTTTTACACGAGTTGCTGAAATTTACACAGATTGCCTACTTTCCGTGTTAGTTGTCAGAGTCACACAGTACTGTAAATTGTGAGACACTCGGTGCCACTATGACTTCAGCCACAAGAGGGCAGCGGTGTTGGACCGCTCACTTGTTGCCCGCTGCCTTCTCTCTCTGATGGTTGTAAACTGTGCCATGTAGAGATGTAGTCAGCCAACCAGTCACTTCAGCCATGAAACAATAAATGTTCTGAAACTGACATCTTGAAAACTTTTGTGTATTTTCTGTACCTAAAAATGTGGACAAAATGGTGTACCGGGAACAACAAAGTTATATCTTGACATGTTTTGAATTGTTGTTTAAAATTATATGTATATTAAGTTGTTTTGGAATTAAAACATTTGAAGTGAATTCAGGAGGTTGTGCTTTAATGTTTTGGGAAGTGAAATTTTGTTGTCTCTTTTTTAATACTAGGACTGTTTTTGGACACTGCTGACTACTACTAAGACATTTATGTGTGCATTTCTTTTAATTCTACCTTTTAAATATGTAAAATATTCAGTCTCTCCTTTTGGATCTCAACAACTTGCATATAGAATGAGTGGATGCCGTTTTAAGTGAAAAAATGTAATTCACCAGGTCACTGACAGTGAAGTCATTAGAAAGCTGTCTATTCTTCACTATCATATCATTAAACCCTTTAAAATGGTGGAAAGGGTGATAGAAATGTCAGGTAGCAAAACCAACAAGATGACATGGCTGTGGTAGCACTGTAATCCAAGACTGGCTCACTACATAATGACTCCTGAGGCCCATTTTAGTCTTGAAACTCGTTCACAAAATATTACAAAACTAGTAACGGCACACTGCATGATAACAAGCAGTGAATCCACTTGACTTGAGCATTCCTAGTTTTCATCCTCTCTCTCTGTACATTTAGCATTCATTTGCTCAGAGGTTGATGCGCTTGCTGGTTCCTGAGCAGCTCTTCTTTTCTCCACCCTAGTGGCCCGCTTCTTCTCTTCCTTCGTCGGCATCTTTTCACATTAACACTGATTAAGTCAGTGTTTGTGTTGTAATTACTTAGTATGTTTTCCTTAATTTTTCACTTAAGCTGCCATTTAAGTCTTCAATCTGCCTGAAGAATGATTTAAGATATGAAGGGGAAGGGGAAGTGACAGCGAAGGTGGTAGGTAATGAGAATGGCGCCCATACGAATGCGCCGCATGGCTGGCTGCTGCTGAGAGTTGATTCTACAATAAAATAAAATAAAAATAAAAAGAGGAATAACCTTGGAGGTCAATCATCATCCCGAAAGCAGATAGTAGACGTCACGTAGTATATGTGTACCAAATTTCAGATCATTAGTTCTAATGGTTTGAGAGCTATAAGTGATTTAAAATCAGACAGACAAACGGACAGCCAAAGTAGCATATTATATAAGAAGATGGTGGTGCCATGGCGATTTCAAAATAAATAAATTAACAACAAAGATTAACTCCAAAATCAAGAAAAAGCCAGAGGAAATATAAATGTTTCCTTCATGTTCTCATGTTTCTGGCAGCCGCAGTTCAAATTCATGATTTGTGTCTCTTTTGTTTATCTTGATTCCTTTATTTACGCTGATTACGCAATTCTTCATTTTTGATATTGCTTATGTACGTAAGCTGTCTGTGTTATTTTCTATGTGTTTTGTGGGTGGTTCTCCAAGAGGTGGGGCCACTTGCCAATCACTGCCAGGAACTGCCCTCCGCCCTATAAATCCAGAATATTTTCCCACAGTTTCTGGTGGCTCTTTTCGAACATGCCTGGGAGTGGTGAGTTTCCTTGTGTTTTTTTTTTTTTTTTTTGCGATTATGGATTACTGGGTTTCTTGCTCTGGTTTTTTGACTTTGCCTATAGATTGTGTTTTTGGGACATTGTTTACCTGGAAACTCATTTATGCCTTTTGTGCTCTTTGTGAGATAGAGTATTTCTGTAGCCACGTTTCTATTGTAGTTATGCACAAAATAGAAGCGACACTGCTGCGAAGTCGACAAAACACAAATGCGAATTGTCTGTGTTTCCATTGTGTTATTTTATGCGAATAAAGTTGGTTTTATCACCTGAAATTAAAAATGACGACCGATATGATGAATGTTGATTCTGTTATTTCAATTATGTGTACAATCACCATTTTCGTTTTTCATCGGAGGCGACAAGAGCGAGTAAATACAATAAAGGGAAGGAGAACACCCTATATTTGGCAGAGGTCATTTATTATGTATTTCTTTAAAATCATCCACAGTAATTTTATTGAGGAGCTGTGGGTACACAATTTTAGGCTGAGCAGCTCCACTTCACAGAATTATGAGGCACAATAGGCCCTCTTGTGTCCCGTGCCGTAGCATACCTGAGGGAGCCAGTCCCAACTGAGTAGCGCATAGCCATCGTGCTTTGTAAACTGGATACCTGTGTGGAATACAGGATTGTTGCTGAGACTTTTAGTGTGAGCAAAATCATTATTCGCAGGGGTGTATATGGGGTGTGTCAGGCCATATGCTCTAAACTAATGCGGCAATACATCACTTTACCTGATGTGGAAGAGGCATTTTTCACAGCGCGTTTACGAGGCTCACAAAATACCTCAGGTGTACAGTGCAATCGACGGGTCACATATCCCTATTCACGCACCAAGTGACAGGTATCGGGATTATGTTAGCAGGAAAGGCTGGACTTCTGTTGTTCTGCAAGTGCTCATTCACGACAGATTGATGACCAGGGACATGTGTGTTGGGTCACCCAGTAGTGCTGTAATCGCCACATCACATTTGCACAGGTATTTGAAAATGTGCACTATGTTGTGACCTAAATGCAAAAAAAGCATTTCCATTGCAGTTTTGCAAATTATTTCTTTCTTGAATCACCTAAGAAAACACCTCAAGCATGCGAGTAAACATTTTTCAGAATTTTGAGAGTTTTTTTTTTTTTTTGAAATTCACGCGTCCAATTACCATATTTTTGTTTCACAATTTGAAAATGAGCTTTAGGGAGGTTAATGGAAACATGGCTTGTGATGACGAATCTTTTTATTTATAAAGACTTACTAGATGAGGTTTGACAGTGATATCCCCCTCTAGTGGGCATGTTTTTGGCGTGTTTTTGGAAGTTATTGGGACTTATGTGCTTTGAGACCCCTACTTCACATTACTTGTGAACTCGTTTTATGCACTTTTCCATATTGTTTTGCCATTTTTATTTGCACATTTATTTTGAAGTTTATTTCTTTCTTCACTTTACAGTGACTGCACTCAGTAGGAGTTAGTTAAGACAGGCAGGTGCTTACAGTTGATAATGCAGAGCTAGGCTGGTGAAACAATCACTTGGGTGCTCCACAGAGAGCCACTTTTTAGTTCTCATCCTGAATAGGGTCAGGCCTAGGGTAGATTTTCTAGCACTAGGTGTTGTTTTTTTTTTTTTTGATAATTAAATTGAAATGGCTGAGTGACATGTTTTTTCACGCTAGAAATTGTATTTTTATTTTGTGTGCCTGCTGATTGCAACAGACAGCAGCTTTCCAGTCTTTGTGAATGTTCTGTTACCTTGGACGGGTAAGTCATTTATTGTTCTGTTCTGTAGCTGGGCTGATCAGTGTCAGGTCTTACAGCAGGTTCAAGCCCTGGAACGGAATAATGTATAATGAGAGAAGTGCAAGCTAAATATATTATCATTACATGTTACACACGGGCTGTCCTAACTAATAATAACTACTGTGTGCATGTGTATATGTATATATATATATATATATATATATATATATATATATATATAATATACTGCTATACGGATAAGTTCACCCATGGATAAGTCAGGACTTGATTTTACCGTATAATTTCTGGTATTTATAATGTCGGTTGTGTAAGTCAAATACAGAAAACTCACGCTATTGGTCCAAGAGATTACAATATGCTAACACCCATCTGAAAGAGTAACCACGGAGCACACCGCTTTCTTTTCTATGTATTGTGCCTACATCACCACACGGTAATACCCAAACTATTACGAAGAGACGTTTGCACTGATTTGTATTTTTTTGTATCTCACACCCTCATACACCTTTATTGTAAGAGCATCCCTTATCTATGATGGAACGTTCAATCAGAAGGAATTATGAAGCTTGTTTTAAATTAAAAGTCGTTGAAGTGGCGAAAGAAATTGATAACTGCGCTGCTGCAACAAAATTCAACGTGTCTGAGAAACTGGTGCGAGATTGGAGAAGGCAAGATGATGTAAAAAAAAAATATATAAGTGTCACATTTTTGAACAGGTGTATAAGTCGGGGTCTGATTTTATGATCGATTTTTCTGGATTCAAGACCCAACTTATACGTGAGTATATACGGTAACTAATTTCTTGAGAAAATGAGAGCAAAAGGCAAACAAAAAAAAATAAAAATAAACCGAAATGACCAAAACACAGATATGAGGCAAAAATCAAAGTCAAGTAACACAATAAGTCAAAAACCAGGCAAGATATGAAAAGTAATCACAAAAGAAGTCAAATTGAAAAATAAAGACTTCATCCGCAGATTAGATAAGGCTCAGAGCAAGAGGCTGACCTTTTATACCGTTTGCTGATTAAATCAAGGTTGTGACCCCGGTGACCACACCCCTAGAAACACAGGACATGACCCTGACAACTGTACACAATATGGCTTCTCTAAAAGGAAAAGGCTGCAGAACATCAGTCTTCAGCCTAAATCACGACATAGTCGAGTTCAACTTTGTACCACCATACAGTATATAGTTCATTGGAATATTTTGCACATCCTTTATTCTCAAAGGAATGATAAAATAAAAATGGGGAACACAGTGTATCAACCAATACAACAAGCAGCAACGCACACAAACATGTGAGGCCGAGCAGACTGCCTGCCGTATGACTATTTGGAATTGCAGAAGGCCATAACTTTAGTGCAAGGCAGCCTATGAAGCTCAAATGGCTTGTGTGATACTAACAAGTAGAGTGGCACAGCAGTAGTGTGGGCTGTAGAGCATGAATTCCACAGCTGGATGCTGTCTCTGGGACTTTGTACCTTCTGTTGTGCACAGGTATGAACCATGTGACAGACTGGCACCCTGTCCAGGGGTTTGTTCCTTCCTTGCACCCTATGCTGGCTGAGACAGGCTCCAGCAGACCCCCGCCACCCTGTTCAGGACTAAGTGGGTTAGAAAATGACTGATTGACCGACCTTTCTGAAGACATGTTTTCACTTTGTCATTATGGGTTATTGAGTGTAGATTGATGGACACAATCCACAAATGTATCCACTTGGAATGAAATCTACAACACAGTAAAATGTGCAGAAAGTGAAGGGGTCTGAATACTTTCTGAATCCACGGTATGTGTACATAAATGGCAGCCAGCAGATGACAGGACTTAGAGGGACCATAATTTTAAAATGAGGAACATCACAATGATTTCTTAAACAAAGGGTTCTCTGCAATACTCTATGGAGGATAGGCAGCCATGGAGCTACCAAGGGTCCCTTAGTTATTAAAAAGAGCAGAGACACCTGGGACCATCAGAAGGATGTACAGTATGAAACTCCAAAAGAGTGATAGAATGATGACAGGGAGAATATGTTGGTGTCTGAGCAGGCAACCCCACCCAACAGTCGCAATGCACCAGACTGTGAGGACAGGCCCAGTGGGGCGGTCTAGCTTTGCTTTAAGTTTATTTTTGGTTGATACTTTATCTTCCTTCTTTGTTTATCCCTCTTTTTTTGTTCTTGTTATGTGTATTTACTAAACCCGTATTTTGGATACATTTTAGCCATGCGGCACTTCTTGTTCCAGGTTCAGATGTCACATGGAGTCACACGGAGTTACCACCAACAACAGTATGCAGTATTGACAAATACACAGGTGTACGGGGAAGACAATGGAGGAATATCAGACTTTTTTATCTTAGTAACTTAATAACAAACTTAATATTCTAACATAGTAACTTAATATCATGGAGAGTTTAGTTCTGGCTCACATTTCATCTTCCTATATTCAGCAGTCCTTACCCAATGGGTTGAAATCCCATTACTGGCCACTAAATTTCTACGTTCTCCCCGTGTTTGTGTGGTGTGTCTCCAGGCACTCAAGCCTTCCTCCTACTTTTTAGGATGTGATAATTCTAAGTTGTCCCTCTGCGAGTGTGGTTGTATGTTGGGTGGGTGTTTGTGGGAGTTATTACAGCCTCTCCAGGGTTGGATCCTGCCTTGTAGAAGGTGCTGCCAGGACTGACTTTTGACCCACACAACCCTTAATTGTGTTAAACTGATTTAACAATGTTACGTTCATGATTTCAAGTGATTTCCAACTTGTTTTTGCAGTATTTGGGATCATTTTTTTGTTTTATTTTTATGTTTTATGATTTTTTTTTGTTTACTCTTGTGCCTTTGAGGATGCCATCTAATACTGGCATCGCTATGGACGCGTCCTCGAAGTGAGTCTGTTACAGCACATATTTCGATTTGCTGATGCATCCAATGCCATGTGTAATGAAATAAATAACAGGAGAGACAGGTCAAGTGTTGGGGGAATTCCCCGTATAATGACGGTGGTCCAAAGAGGAACTGATACACTGAAACAACGGTCAAAACTCACAAACACAGACATTTGACAGGGAGACGATCGTTCACGCGTCTTTTATGTTTAACAGACAGGCAATTACAGTGGTACAGGAAACAGAATTGAGTCGGGGAGGAAATGATGTTGGTGGTGAGAGACAGAAGTGATGTCATCAAACAGCGACCAGAAGTGGAGTCTTCAGGGGTGCAGGAAGTGGTGCTATTGCGTGTGTTCGGAGGTAGGAACGTGTTTGTTAATCTTCTGTTTTTCTTTTGAGAGTAGAAAAAGGCATTAACACTCTTCACTTCAAATCCTCTATCTTTTGTTCTTTTACGCTCATTTAGGCCCTTCGACTGCCCCCTAAGCACACGTGTGTGACATGTGCTACTTAAAAGCAAAGGGTTTAAGTAACGTATCGTCAGAGGTTTACCAAAAAAATTAACAAATGTTTCTCTCTCTCTTTCTTTAAAGAATTCAAGTTCTTGATTAAACACAAGGATTGTTTTTTCGCTCCATCACAAAAGTTCTTCCAGTCACTCAACTCCTCTGTTTTATCGTGTTGCCAGATCCGTTATGACTTGCACCTAACATGGAAGCTACCAACTAGCCTCTTATGTTCGATGGTGGATAGCGATGTATACATGTTTTACCCTCAGGACCTCTGCAGTAGGTTGCTCACTGTCTGGGGTTCTCTTATACTTTCAAACCTTTGTTACAACTAATTACAATAATAATAATAATAATAATTCATTACATTCATGTAATGGGGGGAGCATGGGGGGGTCAGGAGGTCGCTGGAAAGGGGTGTGTGGTGCTCCCGATATCTCTGCAAATGGACGAAGGTCCAAGTCTTTAGAGTCCTGGTGCTTCCTATCTTGCTATATGGTTTGCGAGACATGGACGCTATCCAGTGAGCTGAGACGAAGACTGGACTCCTTCAGTGCTGGGTCTCTTCAGAGAATCCTTGGGTACCGCTGGTTTGACTTTGTGTTGCTAATGGAGTCCTGAATGAGGCAACAACAACAACAACAACATTTATTTTTATAGCACATTTTCATACAAATAATGTAGCTCAAAGTGCTTTACATGATGAAGAAAAGATAAATAAAAGACAAAGTAAGAATTAAAATTAGATAACACTAATTAACATAGAATAAGAGTAAGGTCTGATGGCCAGGGAGGACAGAAAAAACAAAAAAACTCCAGACAACTGGAGAGAAAAAATAAAATCTGCAGGGGTTCCAGGCCAAAGGACCGCCCAGCCCCCTCTGGGCATTCTACCTCACATAAATGAAATAGTCCTCTTTGTATTTAGGGTTCTCATGGAAGGACTTGATGGCACATTACCCCGAGGGTGATCCGGCTCGTAAGATCCTCATCGTTGAGGACCCGAGTGGCTGGACCAGGCCAAGGGGTCGCCCACGTAACACCTGGCTGCGGCAGATAGAGGGTCATTTCCGGAGGGTAGGACTGGACCGCGTGTCTGCCTGGGGGGTTTGCCAACTGGGATCCCAAATTGTTTTGTCGTGTGGTGTGTGCAGCAACGCTCTGTACCAGTGCCTGCTCCCCGACTTGACTTGACATTTCTATAGCGCTTTTCCCTGTATGGTTATCCCATTCTTGGTTATGTCTGTTGGACTGTTAGTTTGTTTTTCATTTTCAGTATCTATAACTGAGTGTTTTCATTGTTTTGCTTTGCATACAGTGCTTTGTGGCCGTGTCTGTGAAAAGGCTCTTTATAAATTAAAATCATAACAATAAGCTTGATTACTAGGTTTGAAGATACATTTTAGACTCCTATCTCACTATGTTCTTCCCATGATATTCAAGCTGCAGTGACGTAAATGCTCTGATTTGCCCGTTTAGTCTCGAGAGGTCAGAACAAGGTAGCTACAGTATCCCCACCTCACCCTGTTCAGATATTCTTTTGCTTACAGCCACACTCTATTATTTTTTGAACAAGGCTTTGCTGGTTAATTTTTAATTTGTTTTCTGTTGCAGTTGGGTGTGCTGCTTGAGCGAATGTGCCTCCAATAAATTCAGCCGTACACACGCTGTTGGACAACAGGAAAGCTGACAGGTTGTGAGTTTTGTACTAAACTTGGAGTTGGACACTGGCCTCTCGCCCCAACTGCCCTATCACCCCTTCCATCATTCAGATAACACAGACATGGAGTGGCAAACCTCCTTACTGTCAATCAATAAAGGACGAGCAAAGTTTGTTTTAAAAAAAACGTAAAGGTAGAATATGAAACAAAACCTGAAATTCATCAGTAGTGACTGAAGTGAATGGAGTCAAACCAACATGCTGACATTGCACTTTGGATTTGGGTAAACACGATCAAGTTGGTCTTTTTGCTTCAAATTAATTTAGGGATCCTGAAGCCAACAGAATTTAACTTTTTATAAAATATATAAGAGTTCTTAATTCTACAGTATGGCAAAAAAGAAAATGGTGCATTAAGGGACTTACCTTATTAACTACTGAAAGTTGGAACATTCTGACTTTTTCCTTATTTGCTTCATCAAAGTCAAAGATGTCACATTTTCATTATTTATTTATTTTCTGTGATCACATTTTATTGCAGATTTACCAAACATATAGTTACGATACAGCGGGTTGGATAATGGATGGATGGATAAATACTAGCTGGGCTACCCATCTAAGACAGGTAGACCTCAGTGTTAACATTTGCAGTGCACCACCTATTGGAATGTATTTTATAATGCATGTAGTAATAAATTGTATTGCATTTGTCACTCCAACAGATGGCACATCACCAACATTTGTAGTAATAAAATGCATCTTTTGGAATGACAAATGCAATGCATATGTCTTTGTTATATGCCATTTGGTATGTAATTCATAAAAGCAGTGCTAATGTTTGTGATGTGCCATCTGTTGGAATGACAAATGCAATGCATTTTATTACTACAGATGCTTGTGATGCACTAATCTATTGGAATGACAGAGACATAGCCACCGGACAGATATACAGGTACACAGACACTTATCTTGTTATTAAAGAGGACAAGAAATTTGACATCTGTTGACACTAGGTGGTGCTACCAAGCCCCAAACCGCAAAAACAACTACACGAGACAGTCCAAGGTTCAAATAAATTTACTTCTCACAGGCTTCTTCTCACCAATACAAAATCCAACCATTCCTTTTATGGTCTCTTCTTCCTCCTCTACGTCTCCTAGGCGACTCCGACTCACCTGGGTGAGGCAAAATGGCTCTCTTTATGTCAGACCCTATCTATCTATCTATCTATCTATCTATCTATCTATCTATCTATCTAT
>JANRMT010062856.1:13005374-13035280 GCA_026402145.1 Polypterus bichir lapradei
ATCTATCTATCTATCTATCTATCTATCTATCTATCTATCTATCTATCCTGCCTAGTATACTAAAATGAATATCTATTGGAATGGTTGCTCTGAGGCTAGGGATCTGCACTGGTAATCGGAAGGTTGCCAGTTCAAATCCCATAAACGCCAGAAGTGACTCTACTCCGTTGGGCCCTTAACCTGCAATTACTCCATCCAGGGTATGACGTTAACCCTTTGAGGGCTGAATATTTTTTTTCCAAAAAACTCAGTTTTTTGAAAAGCACACAAAACAATGTCTGTTGCTGCTGTTGGCACCTGTTTGATGTCTCTGGCAGCAGTGACTGCGTGAGCAGCTCGATGGCCAGCAGGAATACATGGTACAATCTGGTTTGTACCTCTTGTCATTGTAAGTGGCAGTCCACCCAAGCTGTAGGTGCATCACCTACACAAATGCATTCAGTGCCGCGATCAGCTGGGCACCGATCAGCAGATGCTGGTACCACGCTGTCATTTTCGATCTCCATCTTCAGATCACTTGCAGCAAAATCGGTGTCCGACAAGTCCGAATCTGATTCAGCGATAATACGCAAAACGTCCTCCACAGAGTATTTTGCTTTACACATCCGCTTTGGTCTCTCACCAGATGTCGATGCCATTTTAGAGGTTGCTCACTCTTTGCTACTCACTCACATGCATGGAGTTGAGGTCAAATACACAAAACTAACATTTCTTCTAGGAAAAAACGTAACAGCGAGTTTACAGCTGATTATCACCGTCTACCCCCGAATTTCCACATCCGCCCTGAAAGAGTTAATTTGCATCCAACCCTGCAAACATGCCCTCCAAATTTGGGGTTGGTGGCAGGATTGGCACTCCAGCCACCATAAAAAAAAAAACTCCCACTGTTCCATTCCATCTGAACTAGTGTGGTGCTGAGGTGTCACCTGTCGCATGGCTGCACTTGGTTCCTAATTTGGGATCTTGAGGTGGTTTGTCACATGGTGGGTGTGTTCCTAACCTCTATCTATCTATCTATTGTAACACCTGTAGGGGGCGTGCCAGCCACCCAAGCCGACGCGGACAGACACAAGATGCACACTTATGAAACTCACGCTTTTATTTCTTGATCTCCAATTCAGCACACAGCACCTTACGCAGTTCTTAAATCACCAACAATAACTCAGTCCTTTTCTTCTTCTCTATTTTCTTTCTCTTTTTCTCTTCAGCCACTTCTACTCCTCCCTTCGTAAGCTCTGTCCTCCACCTCCCAACTCTGGCTCTCACAATGGAGGGATGTGGCCCCTTTAATATTGTCTGCTCGTCCGGCAGCACTTCCTGGTGTGGAGGAAGTGCTGCAGTCCATGGCTCCAGAATTGTCCAAGCACCCTCTTGTGTCCTGGGGAAGGTATTGCCAATCTCCCGGTCTTCTCATCCTCCAGGCGTCCCTGCTGGGCAAGAGCACCAGCTGTCCGTCACACTATCTATTTATCTATTGTGAACGCTGGCCCGGACACAGACAGACGGACATCGTTGGCTCCACCACACACTGTTTATTTACAATTATTTACAGTTTTCGTGCACTCACAAACCCCAGTGCCTCCAGCACCGATTCCCCCAATGTCCAGGCCTCACAGTCTTTGTGCCTCTCTCCTGGCCACCTCCAGTCCTCTCTCCAGCTCCGTCCTCTTCCACCCGACTTCCGCTCTCGACTGAAGGGAGGCGGCCCCTTAAATAGGAACCCGGATGGGCTCCAGCTGCTTCCCGGCACTCCTCCGCAGACACGCCCCAGTGGGGCGGAAGTGCCGGCTGCGCACCCGGAAGCCGTCCGGGTGTCCCCTGTCGTCTTCCCCCAAGCACTTCCTGGTGTGGCGGAAGTGCTGGGCTCCAGGGATATTCAGGCACCGGGGCGCTGCCTGGCGGTGGCCACGGGTCCCTACAGGGCTGGGCTTCTAAGCCCTTTACCCGTGGCCCCCAACATAACCAGGGCAGACGCCCCCTCGCAGTCTGGAGGAGGCACAAGCCCTCCTCCGGTCCTCCTGGGCATCCCGGCCGGATACCACAGTGATTCAGGCACCGGGGCGCCGCCTGGCAGTGCCCACGGGTCCCTACAGGGCTGGGCTTCTAAGCCCTTTACCCGTGGCCCCCAACATAACCAGGGCGGACGCCCCCTCGCGGTCTAGAGGAGGGCCAAGCCCTCCTCCGGTCCTCCTGGGCGTCCCGGCTGGGCTCCAGCCCCGGCCGGATGCCACACTATAATCAAGCTACCATGAGATAAACAGCTACAGCATAAGGTGATTAGCTTCTAGGAACTGAGATATTTAACCCTTATAAAATTTTTTAAAAAATTGCTGATGCTCATATTTTCATGTTGGCATGAAGTGCTGGCAGACAGGAGTTATACAGGATAAGTGCAGGGATCAACAAAACACAGAGATAGACGCCAGTAGGGATGACTGCCAGGAACAGGTTAATATTCATTTTTGACATTTCCCGGTGCTCTCTAGAATGTTACTTTTATTTTCTGTATGTGTGTTTACATTTTTAACTCCACCGTTGATCATTCTGTTCTCATTTTGTATTCTTGTTTTTCATTGGTGTTGCCATTTTCAAGCCTTTCAGCTGTTATGATGCTACGTGGTTACTAGGCGCATGACATATATTTCACTTAACCCTTCCATTGTCAGGAGCCATGTTGCTTGGCTATTCTTGTTTTTGTCATTCTGATTCTTATTTGACATTTTTATCTTTAGTCTGGCAAGACACTTTTTTTAGTTGGCGCATCCATTTTGAAATTACAGTCACATTGCCCGGTAGCAGTACAACACATATAATCACAGCTACTGTATTTGTACAAGAAGGCTGTGGACGGTGAGAAATGTCCACATTTTACAGGGAACGACTTAGTGAAAGTAGAGCACGCGAACAAAGAAACAGATTATTAAGGTAGTAAACTAGTTACGAGCTCTGTTGTCTTTATACTTTTGACTTTGATTTACGAGGGACACTCAATAATTTATTTACCTCAGTTGGAAAGGAAAGCGTTTTCTAAAAATGTTTTATTTTTCAGTATATAGTAGACCCCCGCGAAGTCGCGGTTCAGGGTCCTCGGACTCGGTCATTCACGGATTTTTCCTTAGAACCTAACTATTAATTGTTACCAGAAAGCGCAAATATCCTCCGCAATTTTTTATGCCTTTTCTTCGTGGCAATACTGTGCTGTAGAGAGAACAGGAAGCAACCGCTGAGGGAAACACGGTTTTGGATGATGAAAGTAGCCAATCCGAGAGCGTTATTCATTTCTCCTTGCTGCTGATTGATTGCTGCTTTGTGATGTGTCTCCAGCTGAGTATCCTCGTGTTTTCCATTTTGTTATTGTTTTGTTATTCTTAAACGCACACGATGTCGTCGAATTGCCCTGCACCATCTAAGGCTTCTGGCACTGAGCCTAAGCACCAGAAGAAGTTTAAAACACTCCAGGAGAGGGTTGAACTGCTGGATTTGCTCCAGGGAACTAAAACGCTATGCTGCAGTAGTGCGCCACTATGGCACTAATGAAAGCGCCGTATGCTACATAAAGAAGAACGAAGCAGCGATCTGGAGTACCGTATCTGTAAGTTTCTGTGATAGTGCCAAAAAGGTAACGACCATAAGGAATAAAAATATCGTCAGGATGGAATCTGCCTTGGCACTGTGGATCACCAACTGCAGGAAGAAGAACATCCCCTTGGATGGTAACATCATCCGTGAGAAAGCACAGAAATTGTACCAGCAGTTCACTACAGGAGACAATGTAGCAACTTCCCATCACAATGTTCCTGAAACCTATAAAGAAAAGCCAATACTAAACCCCACCAGAAGACCACCCGTCCAAAGATACGACTCCTCCTGAAGCGCCTGAAGAAGAGGCGCCACCCGAGGAGTTTTAAATCCTCTGCATTGTACTGCACAGCTACTTCATCATCATCATCATCATCATCATCAATATCATTCATCATTGGTGAGTACCCGTACATTTTACTGTATTTTAATTAAATGAAATAATTATGTATTTACTCTACTTATAACAAAGAAAATGACAGCGCATACCAAAGAAAATGCGCTTGCATTAATTACAGTACGTATAGCGGTAACATCGGTATTTTACATTCTAGCACCGTGGGAGACATAACAGTACAGTACTGTACAGTATACAGGTTTACCTTTACATTCTGTTTTTAGGTAATGTATTAAGGTAATGTATTAATGTATTAAGCTGAGTTTTCAACGAAATTAAAGTGCTTCGGGGGCATACTGTATTTAGGGTTTAAACTATAAAAATAGGCATTTAAAAGGCATTTTTAACCACACCCAAAAGCTGCAGTTTTTCATGATTCGCGGGTGCTCTAGGAATGTAGCCCCATGAATTTTGGGGGTGTACTGTAGTCCCCTAATAGCTCCATACACTTCATCCTCTGTTTCTGAGATGACTTTAACCCCTTTGAAAAAAAAAATCTTCTGTTTGACCTTCACATTAGGACATCACAGCTGCCTAGACGTCTTAATCACTTGCAAACCACCATCCATGGAGAGATTTCTTCCAAATTTGGAACAGGAAATAATCTGAGGGAGCCCGGTCAGAACTGTAGGGTGGATGGTTCAGCTGCTGGAACCCACATTCTCAGATGGCATTGACGTAATTGACGTGACTTGTGAACCGGCGCATTGCCGTGAAGAAGCTTACCTGATTCTGACGAGGACTCTCCTGACCACCTGTCTCTTGGAATATTAGACTCGCACTGAGCCACAACAACCCAGTCTTGTTTCAACATGCTTGCTGTTTTCTTTCATACTCAGGTAGATAAATTATTGAATACCCCTCGTACCCTTTGAGCTTCATAAATGACTTGGTGACTGGTGTGGTTAGGTGTCTGACTATTCTTTTACAAATGCCATGAAAGAAAGAGCTCAACTGTACTCTGTAATGTACTTCAAACAAACTGTCGATTCAATCATTAATTTCTGTTAATTTCTACACATCTATGTCAGTAACATTAGAGCAGCTTTGATAATAATAATAATATTTTTTTATTTATATGACACTTTTCTCAATTCTCAAAGTGCTTTATTGAGTGGGGAGGCAGTTCAACCACCACTAACATGTACCATCAACCAGAATGAAGTGATGGCAGCCATTTTTGCACCAGTGTGCTCACCACGCATGAACTGTTAGGTGTTGAAGTGGTACAAGACAGAGAGACACAATTAGAAACAGGGGATGACTAGGGGGCCATGATGAACAATTTAGCCTGGACAACAGGATACAACCTACTCTTTACAAAGGATGCCCAGGGATCTTTTATGACTACAGAGAGTCAGGACCTCGATTTTTCATCTCATCCGAAGGGTGGTGCCATTTTTACAGCATGGTGGCCACGCCACTGCACAGGGGCACTGGGATCTACATTCAGACCACAGGGTAAGCGCCCCCTGCTGGCCTCACTAACACCTCTTCCAGAAGCAATCCAAGATCTTCCAAGATCTTCTCCCATCCAAGTACTGATCCAGGCCCGAACATGCTTAGCTTCAGGTGTACGACCTCTTCTGAAGTGTAGGTGGTATGGTCATGATATAAAAAGTGGCAGAACACGTGTCACAGGGAACAGACTTTGCGTCATTAAAGGGAGGACCATGTGGAAGATGAGCCTTCTTTATTATAATAATTATGTGCACTAAGCACCCTATCACAATAATCACTAATAATCAATCCTCCACTCCCAGACGTGTTGCCCTCCTACCAACCAGCTCAGCTCGTCATCTGGGAGTTCCCAAAGTTCTTATATAGTTCCTGACCTGGAAGTGTTTCTCATCCTTCAGTCCATAATTCCTTATCACTTCCGAGTCAGATAAAAGTCCTTTTTTTCATCCCGGAAGTACATCATTCCTTCCGTTCATATGACTCGGAAGTACTTCCGGGGCATAGGGCAAATAGCAGTCCCTGGTTCTCCCTGGAGCGACCCCTGGTGGTCCCGATGTTATTCAGCAGGGCTTTACAGGAAAACTCCATAGTCCATGATGCCCTGCTGGAATCTGAAGCATCTCCATGTCATAGGGATGGCGGCCTGGGGGTATTGGCTGGGATAAAAGTCCAGCCATGGACCACACTCTGTTGATTAAATGTGTCAAGAAAAAATTTAAAATGAATTGTATTTCTCATGGAAATAAATAGAAAACTAAAGACATTGAATATACAGTAAATCTAAAAATCATTTCTCTCTAAACGCACGTTGACCAAAAATTGGCATTTATGGCTGACCAGGTTATATTTTTTATAAAGTACAGTCGACTAAGATGAAAGGCCATCATTATGTCACAGCTCGGAGAATTCAGGTAGCTTTGTTTTATTCAAATTGTTTGAGAGGCGTTCACGCAGAATTTCTGATGTATTTCCCGTATACATGGCCACCATTACAAACTACATGGGGTTTGTAACATTTAAAAAATATATCATTTTTGGGTGGAATATTCTTTTAAAACTAATCTCAGCCATTCTGTTAAACATCTCAAAAGTCAATGCCATTGATCAAACTGATGGGAGGATGAGAGGCTTTGAGAAAGAAGCATGAGGAATGTATGAGAGGTGGTAGTGGGACGTGGGCTACCAAACATCTCTGTTTTGACAGAGAGCTGACTGTCCAGAGTTGTGTTGAGGTTCTTGTTCCCGTTTGTGTATTAGCGTTGCTCCTTTTGATAATCCCTCCATTCTATTCTTTGTTTTATACAAAAACATCCTTGGTTTGGGTGCAGGGGCCACCTGAGAGTTTGCCATGTATCTTCCACACAATAGTCATAAGCTGACAATTACAAAACCACACCTTTGAAATGAATGTGAGCAAGAAAGCAGTGTGTAGACCTGACAGACGGGCACATCCCTTGGATGGAGACGCACATTCAGAAGTAACTATGGGGTGTGCCATGGGCTAGTCAATTTCCTCACCTTGGCCATTGTAATGCTTTTGTTTTTGAAATAGAAAGATAAACTGTGATATAAATTTACATGGATGAATAAATCTAGGGGCACGTTTTGAATCATTTATCTGTGGTGATGCACCATATAAATTTGGGGATTCTCATCGAGATGGGGGGCATCATAGGAAAGTGCGGGACAGAGTGTTTCCCTTTTAGATGAGTTCAAAGGAATTGTCCTTGACTGATTCTACAGTATTTGTGCTCTGCACTGTGGCGCAGTGGTTAGCACTGCCTTAACAACCTAATTTTGTTACTTAGCTGGACTGCAGTTCCCAGCAACCCCAGAAGTATTATGTCATTGGGCAGTTTCGAAGGTTGCTCGGGAAAAATAAGACTTTTAAAAAGTAGTCATACGCCAGAAAGGGAGTCGTGATCATCTTGTGTCTTTTTCTTTCATCTGTTCCACCCCACAATCAGAATTACCTGAAGATTACGCTTATCTTTGTTCTTGTCCTATACCTACTTGTACATGTGATTTTGTCTGGAATGGAAAATGTATTTGTCTAATGAACGCTCCCAATCATTACAAATCTTCACATTCATCGGAAGATACACTGGGTACGAAGAAGTGATGAAGATTCATGGACTTGGGGACATGGATGAGAATGGAGACTGTTTTATGGACTTGGGTGCCTTGAACAAACTGGTCATCAGGGCAGCGTATTGCCACATAAGAAAACCTGGGTGTCACCAGACCACATAACCTAGAACCATATATATCACGTCTGCATAGATAAGAGGTTCTGAAGATCCCTAGAGGATGTGAAAGTGAAGAGACCATTGGACATAGTGTCTGACCGCCATCTATTGATATCCAGACTGACGCTGAAGCTGAGGAAGTTCTGGAAGGAGAATGCAGGAGCCAAGATACAGCACAGGACTTGTGAAGGTCGCACAGGAGAAAGCAAATGAGGTTGGTTTCTACCATAAGCTCGATGTTGTTACTTGTTTGGTGCACTGCCCAACTATGCATTAGCTATTGATGAGATGCTTTTTAGTTTTTTGCTTATTTAGTTTCTTTTTAACATCCATCTATTCATCATCCAACCCGCTATATCCTAACTACAGGTTCAGGGGTCTGCTGGAGCCAATCCCAGCCAACACATGGTACAAGACAGGAAACAAAACCTGGGCCGGGCAGGGCCAGCCCACCGCAGTTCTTTTTAACATTTTATTCATTTTTTTGTAGTCACCAAAAGAATGTTGCTGGCCTAATTAACAGGCTTCACTCTGACACTGTGCTGCAAGTCTAAAGCCGTATCCCAGTGGGATTAGTTTTACACTCGTTAGTACAGGTTATTGTGGGGTGTCCTGTGTCACTTGAAAGCCCTTTGTGTTGAGGACTACGAGTTTCAAAGCATGTAAATCCCAGAAACACTTCCATACCTTACCACTAAGGGGGAAACACCATCAAAAACCCCAGCTAGACACAAAAGGGCCTCAAAGAACCTTTATAATCTTAAAGATTTATGTTTAACAAAAATGCTCCTCCGCAAGAGTGAAGCTCTGTAGGAGTTTAAAGGCAAGAAGGAGTTGCCTGTAACACAAAAGGCAATCCACAGCAAACAAGTCGCAATACAAGATTCAATTGCAAGGTCAAAACACAGAGCAGAAAGTCAAAAAAAATCCATAAAATCACAAAACACATTGAATTTACATAAACTGCAAGAACTCACCACTCCTAAACGCATTCCAAATGAACTGCCAAGAACTATGGGCGACCCTCTCGATTTACAGGACATCTCCTGGTGCAAATACCTATAAAACACGTGGAACATACCTACATTTAAAGATACAGTGTATATTGAAGCAAATAACAGAAGAAACATACATATAAGTCATATCAAATAAAAACAACAGCAAAACACATATCTTATATATTAACATCTATGCATGGAAGTGTGTGTGTCTTTCTGTCTGGCCCGGAAGTGCAAGGGTACAGCATGAAGCTCAAAAAAATCGACTCTGTTGCCAAAGTGAAACTGCCGAGAAAGAGAATCGCGCTTAGCCGCTAATACACAAGCAAGGCGAGCACATCGGCAAAACAAAATCGCCAAGGAAAGAGAACCGCATTTAGCCGCTAATGCACAAGCGATGCGATTTGATTGATTGAAGTGCCAGAATCCATGGTTTCTAGGAACCCGGCCTTTTCACAGCATGGGCTTACACAGCTAGTATACATATAAATATACAACACTGTGATTCCAAAGCCAATGTCCCATTACACTACTTCTAGTCGAAGGGCTTGTCAAACTTGCAGGCTACTGTCGCAGATCTTGTCATTGGACTTAACATGGTGTCATCTTTCAATAAACAGCCCAAACACACTTGCTGCAATAAACCAAATTGTACAGTTTATTCATAACATAAGAATAACAGAAGATAGATAAATACAAGATAAAGAAGATGGATATATCTGTAGTTAGAAATCCACAAAGGGAGAAAATGAGTCACATATCTTAAAACAGTTTTTCATTCCTATGCTTTCAACAATTTTCCAGGTGTCATCATCAGAGGAAAATGATTAGACATACAGGAATCAAAGGCAATGTATAGAAAATGGGGAGGGTGGATTAATAAGGTGGGGTTTGGAGAGTATTGGTCATAAAGATTTTTTATTATTTGGATGTTCTTTTTAAACCTGCATATGCTGGGTTCATGTCCAAGTGTCTGTTAATGGCATATATAGATATATATATACTAGCAAAATACCCACACTTCGCAGCGGCGAAGTAGTGCCTTAAAATTTTTATTAAGAAGAAAATTAAACCTTTTTAAACTGAGGGAAAATATACCAATAATTATTTGTTAAGGATCTCTTTGTATGCCACGTTGTCAGTTCGGCCCTCCAGTTGTAATATGACCAAGCTGTAGCTGTGCGCTGAGCTTACTCTTGAGCATGCAACGTACAGTTGGCCATGTGAACAGTAATCTTGTCTCAAATCTCACAGCTTGGATTGCTGCTGTCATAATCGGTTTGAGTTTCATGGTTTGTTTCAATTACGACAGTATTTGTAGGACTTGTGTTGAAGAGACATTCGGCATCTGTCAAGCGTTGTAAGTATACAACCAGTTTCATTGATAACTTCACATCCAGCTTTTCAGAGTTTAAACATTCATAAACATAAAAGTGTCCACTAGTGAAATCGTCACCTGTGAATCTAAGATGTTTAAGAGGCATTGGCGGTTGTCAAAAGGTGTAAAATATTTGGCCATTTCGGTACACTTGAAAGCGACAACCGAACAATTCAGCGGCAGCCATCAACTCACATGCAGAGCCATAGGTGAAGGGCTTAAGCATTTCACTCTTCTAGTGCTCCTGTGTAGTATAATTATCTCCTGTACCGTCATCAGTCCACACCTTGAACCTGTCCCAGTCGTTCAATACATAAGACACAATGTTCCTCCGGATATCAAGAGTGAGCCTGATATGGCCGTGCAATATGTAACAAAGAGAATGGAAAAGGTAGGTGCCATCTCCAGGCATGGAAACCACTTGGTAAGTGACAGTTCTTTGATCGATGGTGATAACCTCGATAGACATGTTAATGGGGGTACGGTTGGAATGATAAAGGAAATGGGTACCTGAACAATGTAAAGTAAGTCTAAAATACCTATACAATAACTATAATCGTAATAAATGAACAATAAAACAGCGGAGAAGCCGTGGATTAAATAAAAAGGCTGTAGTTATCAGCAGGGAGACGTGAATACATTGGCGAAGCAAGGAAGGGAATGTAGAGACTGGAGCGACAGACGGCCTTATATAGGCAGGCAGCCAACAACGTGGGAGGCGTTGGGATGGGGACCCAACGCCGCCTCACACGGTGACCGAGCTGCAGGCCATGGACGTATATATGTACATAAGTAGGATTCAGTTAGCGTTGGGAACCCGCGTACCAAATTTCTTGAAGATGGGCCCATAAGTAACAAAGACCGTTGAAAAGTTCAATATGACGGCCGACAGTGGCATCTAATCACCGAAATAAGTACCAAATTTCAGCCTTCTACCTACACGGGAAGTTGGAGAATTAGTGACGTTGGAAAGTTCAATATGGCGGCTGACAGTGGCGTCACACCACCGAAATAAGTACGTACATTGGTTTCGGTTAGCGCAGGGAAGCCGCCTACGAAATTTCGTGAAGATGGGGCCATGAATAAGAAAGTTCAACATGGCGGACGTTGTTGACCGTTATGACTGTTACGCATAGAATTTCGAAATGAAACCTGGTTAACTTTTGTAAGTAAGCTGTAAGGAATGAGCCTGCCAAATTTCAGCCTTCTACCTACACGGGAAGTTGGAGAATTAGTGATGAGTGAGTGAGTGAGTGAGTGAGTGAGTGAGTGAGTGAGTGAGTGAGGGCTTTGCCTTTTATTAGTACAGATAGACAAAGGACAATAACAAACAACACAAAGCATAAAATTACGATAACTTAGTTGAATTTTTCCTCTGCTATCGAAAAATCATATAACTTATGAATTCTGATCTTTCAATTTAGGTAGCAAAGATGGAGAAGTTCATTAACTAGTTATAAAGTTCCCAGTGCCTGCGGCGTGCTGGTGGTTTTGATCTACGCACAGCACTGGCTTACCTGACCCACTCTGTGTCTGTGTGTGCATTTGTGTGAGATGCTGTTCTCAACTTTCTTAAGTGAATAAAAAGGCCAGCAGGACCCTTGCACGTTCATATAAAGCACTGCTGTGCTGTTCTTGTGGAGTGACGATTTTGTCTTGATAGGCCTCATTCTCTCAAAGTGTCCTAAATAGTTTGTGTTCCAGCATGGCTTTGTTGACTATGATGTTACTTACATGCCTGACAATCCTGGTAGCGTGTAAGCCCTGGTGCGATGGCAGCCTTCTCTGCAGTTTGGATGATATGCCTCACGTTATCTTTGACTGTGGCAGCAAAAGCATACCAGACTACAATGGAGGAGGAGAGATTGAACTTAGTGGTGGAAGTGTAAAAGTGCACCATTATGGTCACTGGCAGGTTGAACTTCTTCAGCTGATTCAGAAAGAACATCCTCTGCTGAGCTTTTTAGTGAGTAGACTAATGTTCAGCTCCCGCTTAAGATCCTGATCAATAATAGTGCCAAGGAAATGGAAGGACTCCACTGGGTCTGCTGGTAATATCTCTAGTCTGATATGAGTCGGTGAAGGTAGACTCGTTCTGAAACGTATTAACATCTCCACTGTCTTCTGTGCATTGAGCTTCAGATTGCTATAGCTGATTGATCTCCCTCCTTTAGCAGACTGGTCTTGATTAGAGATGAGCTCAATGACTGTTGTGTCATCTGCAGACTGATGGCCAGTGGTGCAGTCATTGGTATAAAGGCAGAACAGCTATGGAGACATCAGGGCAGCCTTGAGGTGAGCCAGTGCTGGTGGTCCCTGCAGTTCGACTCCCTTATACCAAAGACGTGCATGTTAGCTTAACTACTACTACTACTACTACTACTACTACTACTACTACTACTACTACTAACTGTGAATTGTCCCCATACAAAATGGGATGGCGTGGGCCTGGCACACAGTGCTGCTGGGATAGGCTCTGATCCACTTAGCCTTAAAAATTGCATTAAGTGGGTTCTTTAAAATGTAGATGGATGACTTCAACCTGGAAAAGGCTAAAAAGAGCACAAAAGAACAGAGTGGGGCACAGGCCAGGAGGTGCTCTGTGAACAGCGCATGTGCTAATAGACAGTCTCACTGGTGCTGTTTCACTTCACGGCCCTTCTAAGTCTCTTTTTGGAAGTACTTTTACAAAAGACAAACCAGTCCTGCTGTATAGAGGTCAGACCGGTTCTGCCAAGTAGCTAAATTCCACATCTCATCACGTACACTGCTGTTCATCTCCGTTTTGGCTTGCTGCCTGACAGATTGAATTTGTGCCAGTTTGTTCAGTACTGGATACAGCACCACTGACTTTGTCTCCTATTAAATAAAACTTATTTTCAGTTATTGCCATTTCAACATTAAAGAGCCTGTAAGTATTTAAGTATGCATGCCTAGGCTTAAGGGTTTTTCATCAAGAGACGTGGTAAGGATTCCAGCATTATGTCACCAAATGTCTGTTCTGCCCTTGTAAAATAAGATCAAAATACAGAGAAGATGGGAAAAGTTTGGAATTACAAGTTGGACTATCTAACCTACTAAGTTTCTCCTTGGAGTTGTCTGACGTGGCTTAATGGAGACACATTTCTCTTGATATTCCATGTTTAGTATAATATCTGGGAATCTTTCCTACTAACAATTCATTTGACCTTCATGTCAATATGCCACACTGCCCAGAGATGAATAACCGATCTACTGATGACTTGTAAATGTTATCAAAACCAAAAGAAGCCTTTGTTTAAGGTCTTGTTTTGATACAATATGTGAGTAATAGAAGCATTTTTGCAGTACCTAAACTAAAGTGTTGCCATGCAATGCATTGCATTTGTCATTCGGGCATATGACACATCACAAACCTTTCTAGTAATAGAATGCCTTGCATTTGTCATTCCAACAGATGGTGCATCTGTTATATGCCATTTGGCATGGGAGTCGTAAATCCAGTGTGAATGCTTATGATGCGTTATATCTGTTGGATTGCAGAGACACAGCAGCCGGACAGACTCACAGAGACGCAGATATTTGTCCTTTTATTAAGGTGGACCGAGAAGTTTGATTTAACAATAGCAGTAATACTGATTTTCAAAGGCAGACTTAAAAATTCAAAAAAAGCCAAAAAAGGAGGTAAACATTTGAAAAACAAACAAGCTTGTTTGAAATTTGAGTAAATTTGATTTGTCCCTTAAATGTTATTCTTCCGTAAATGTTATTAACCAGCTAATGTATTTTCTGTACACTGATGCAGCCTCAAATCAGCGAACATCACAAACCTGACAAAGGGATCTTTGAAAAGTTAGCTGTTATAAAACCAGCTTTGAAGGGTTTGTGAAGATGAAAATTTTGAGAATTATGTTGGCATTTACTATTTTACATGCTTGTGATTTTTGAATTTTTAGTATTGGTTTTAAGCAGTGCTTATTTTCCAGTTAATAGACAGAAACCGTAAGTGAAAAAAACTTAGCACGTGCAAAATAAATCAGGTAGTCAAAGATGTTTATAAGTGTTGTCAGGCTTAGGTGGCTGTGGATCACCTTCCACGCTCAGACAAAGTACGTTGGGGGGTTGCAATGCTCCTCCATAGAGCTGAGAAACCGGCCAGTGAGGAAACCTAAGCCACACCCACTATCACCTAAGCCACGCCTCTTCAGACCGGGGCAATATAAATTCAAAGGCTCCCAGAAGATGGAGCCTCAATGTGAAGAACACGATCCTAAATGACCGAGCTCCCCTGACCCTGACCATGACCCAGAGCTGCTCCAGAGAATCAATTTGTTTGAAAAGCCCCTGAGGCTAGGAAGGCGACTGTTACTCCTTATTCTTGTGGTGCCATCACATGCCCATTTTGTTCATTTTGTTGGACTTTGGCAGGAAACGAGCTGGAACTTCTTTGGTTGTTGTTTCTCTCGTTTGTACCTTGCAATGTTTATAAACCTTATGCTGAAATTCCCCAAAGTCAATAAAATCCCCCAGTTTGTTGTTACCCTCTCTGCCACACATGAAAATTAAAGTTCTGCACATTTTTTGTTAATTAAAAGTATAGACATTTGGGGCTTTCTAATTTTTATTCCATAACAAACCACACTTCTTCTTGTAAAGCGTTTCCCACTTTCATGTGATGTCGCTATACTGGACAAATCTCCTCCATTCTCATCTGTTCTATACTTCCTAACCTGACACCCCTTTCTCCCTTAGATCACCACTTCACACAGTCCATCCACTTTCTTCTTGGGCATCCTCTTCTTCTCTTTCCCAACACCTCCATATCTACAATTCTTCTCTCCACCTCTCTTTTTGTTGCATGCTCCTTCCACTTTAACCTTCTTTCTTGTATTTTCTAAGAGGTTTCTCCAACTTTAACTATTCCTCTGATTCTCTCACTCTCGATCTTATCAGCTGTGGTTATTCCACACATCCATCTCAACATCCTCATTTCTGTGGCTCTCAGTTGTCTTACATTCAATTTCTCTTTCCCCTCAATCTTCAATACATTTTCCGGAGTTTGGTGAAGTTTCCAAACATTTTGACGATTTCGCCAAACTCGAAGAGAAGCAAATTCAGTGGGTCATCTGACTGCTGTTTATACACGTTACTCTTCCCTCTTGTACTATTGTTCAAAGAATAATTTATTAAAATATAGTAGGTGTACATAAGAAAAATGAGAAGACACACACACACACGTGCAAGAAGTACTTGTAATACCTTCTTACCCCCCACCACCGTTCGATATGACATTTTGGTGTGGAGGACAAAGACCAAAAAAAAATCACTAGAACTTCGAGACTTTTCAGTCCATGGGGGCAGTATGACAATAGGACCTATGACAATAGGTCATGCTGACCCATCTTATATAGTCATATGAAAAAGTTTAGGATCCCCTCTCAGCCTGCATAATAATTGAATCTCCTTTCAACAAAAAAGATAACAGTGGTATGTGTTTCATTTCCTAGGAACATCTGAGTACTGGGGTGTTTACCGAACAAAGATTTTTATTGAAGCAGTATTTAGTTGTATGAAATTAAATCAAATGTGAAAAACTGGCTGTGCAAAAATTTGAGTCCCCTTGTAATTTTGCTGATTTGAATGCCTGTCACTGCTCAATGCTGATTACTTAAAACACCAAATTGGTTGGATGAGCTCGTTAAGCCTTGAACTTCATAGACAGGAGTGTCCAGTCATGAGTGGTAAAAGGTATTTAAGGTGGTTAATTGCAAGTTGTGCTTCCCTTTAACTCTCCTCTGCAGAGTGACAGACAGCATGGGAACCTCAAAGCAACTCTCAAAAGACCTGAAAACAAAGATTGTTCAGTCTCCTGGTTTAGGGGAAGGCTACAAAAAGCCATCTCTGAGGTTTAAACTGTCAGTTTCAACTGTAAGGAATGGAATCAGGAAATGGAAGGCCACAGGCACAGTTGCTGTTAAATCCAGCAGGTCTGGCAGGCCAAGACAAATACAGGAACGGCATATGCGCAGGATTGTGAGAATGGCTAAAGACAACCCACAGATCACCTCCAAAGACCTGCAAGAACATCTTGCTGCAGATGGTGTATCTGTACATCGTTCTACAATTCAGCGCAGTTTGCACAAAGAACATCCGTATGGCAGGGTGATGAGAAAGAAGCCCTTTCTGCACTCACGCCACAAACAGAGTCGCTTGTTGTATGCAAATGCTCATTTAGACAAGCCAGATTCATTTTGGAATAAAGTGCTTTGGACTGATGAGACAAAAATTGAGTTATTTGGTCAGAACAAAAAGCGTTTTGCATGGCGGAAGAAGAACACCGCAGTCCAAGAGAAACACCAGCTACCTCCTGTCAAATTTGGTGGAGGTTCCATCATGCTGTGGGGCTGTGTGGCCAGTTGAGGGACTGGGGTCCTTGTTAAAGTCGAGGGCCGGATGAATTCAACCCAATATCAACAAATTCTTCAGGATAATGTTCAAGCATCAGTCGCAAAGTTGAAGTTACGCAGGGGTTGGATATTCCAACAAGACAATGACCCAAAACACAGTTCGAAATCTACAAAGGCATTCATGCAGAGGAGAAGTACAATGTTCTGGAATGGCCGTCACAGTCCCCTGACTTGAATATCATCGAAAATCTATGGGATGATTTGAAGCAGGCTGTCCATGCTCAGCAGCCATCAAATTTAACTGAACTGGAAAGATTTTGTATGGAAGAATGGTCAAAAGTACCTCCATCCAGAGTCCAGACACTCATCAAAGGCTATAGGAGGCGTCTAGAGGCTGTTAGATTTGCAAAAGGATGCTCAACTAAGTATTGATGTCACATCTCTGTTGGTGCCCAAATTTATGCACCTGTCTAATTTTGTTATGATGCATATTGCATATTTTCTGTTAATCCAATAAACTTAATGTCACTGCTGAAATACTACTGTCTCCATAAGGCATGTCAGATATTAAAAGGAAGTTGCTACTTAGAAAGCTCATCCAATGATAAACAAAAATCCAAAGAATTAAGAGGGGCTCCTAAACTTTTTCATATGACTGTATTTTCAGACCTCACTACCGGTCAGATTTCTACAGATAACTGTAAAACCCTCCCATCTTACTCCAGCTTCCCAGGTGTGCCACACAATTGCTCACCTACCTGGTGTGCTGCTCAATCATGCCAAAATATGCACCACTTCCCTTGTGATAGTCCTGGTTACAATAAGACAGAGTGGGTGGAACGATTGGTGGTCATCAGGTCCTGAAAAGTCCTCAGTGTGAGTGTGTCATAGAGATGAAGTGCAGCATTGTTCTTAATGGCATTCAGTTTTGTCTTCATGCTCTCCTCTGCTACGACCTCCAGGGGCTTCATAGTGCATCTCATAACTGAACTTGCCTTTTTACTTAGCTTGTTGATTCATTGGACTTCTTTTAAAGTGATGTTACCAGCCCAGCATACTACATCGGCAATCGCAGAGTTGTAGAAGATGTGAAGGATGTCACTTCCCACATTGAAGGAATGCAGTCTCCTAATGAAAAAGAGCCTGGTCTGCCCTTTCTTCTATAGTTAGTATGTGTTACGAGACCAGTCCAACATGTCATTGGTGTGGACCTGCCTCCAGGGGGCTCCACAGAGCATTCCTGTAATTGAGTCTGCCTTCTTAACGTCCATTTTGTTACCCCTGAGATTGGGTTCGGAATGCCAGGTAATTACGGTCAAGCCTGAGTCCAACTGAGGGTTACATGTAATGATTTGTTTTACAGTGTTAAGCTCAAATAACTCATAAGACAGCATTATACTGCTATTTGGTAGATAAACTGTGCAAAAACAAAAAAAATAATGACTAATTTTGCTACTTAAGGTAACTCATCTTTATTCATGAGTGGGGCAGAGCCATCCCCTTAGACACAATGGGGTGTAAACAAGAAGGTGTAAAGCCAATTTTAGGACAAACTAAAACTGAACCATTAGTTGAATCAAGCGACAGTGATGACAACGTGAATCGGTCATCACGTCATTGACACAGATAGTGAAACTGATGCCTACAGCACAGTTTGACCGAATCACCATAAGTCTGGTGAGTTTCGTCACCTGAAGGTTCACTATGTAAGTAGGCGCAGGACAAAAAAGCAAAATGATTGTAATCAAGTAGAAAGACAAGAACAACTTTTGCCCCCTAAGAACTGTTAACAATGCAGCAATTGGTCATGTCAGGGGAAATATGGAAGCCACTAAACATTACACTGTGGTAGGATACGATAACACAAGGGGCACGTCAATCATGTGGTTCAGGCACTGACATTTGACCCTCTCATGCGCAAGCAACAGAGAAAACATTAAAAAATATACTGTACTTCTGCTATTCCGATACTGGTGTTAATACAGCAGTGCATACTTAACATACTTTTTCTACTGTATTAATGTTGATATCATGACCACTAGGGGGCACTGCAGTCACCTTTAACCCCAAACACAACCTCACATGTTCAGTCCTTGGTTCAGAATATGAATATTTATTGAACAGACTACCTTCAACCAATTTCTCTTTGTTAACACAGCTCAGTACTCCAGTGTAATTCTTTCTCTTCTCTTTTGTTGTCCAGCTTCCCTTCCAACTCCAACTCCATCTGAGTGAGGCAAAGCTACTCCTCTTATACGAGACCCAGAAGTACTTCCTGTACCAGAGCATTGTCCATAGGAAGTACTTCCAAGTCAGGTGGAAGATTTACAAAAGTAGGGGACACAACAGGGCCAGTCTGTTGGACTACAGTTCCCAGCTTGCCCTGCAGGGAGTCCATATGGGCACCGTAGTCCAGGGATGCTGCCATCTAGTGTGTCAGAGGAGGGATTAGTTCACATTAGTTATTTCCCCCTGTTGCTCCAGATTGCTGCCTTCTTGGTCTTAAGGATTTTTGTCTGAGCCCTTCTGGGTTCTGGTTCTGGTTGAGGCAGGGAATGGCCAACTAATGGCTTAAGTATTCTTAAAACCATCCCAGCTGGGACGCCGGCCCATGTTTGCCATTCTTTATGTATTGATATTTGCACATTTCTGTTACACTTACCGTATATACTCGTGGACAAGTTCTCCCACAGATAAGTCGGGACTTGATTTTACTGTAAAATTTCTGGTATTTTATAATGTCGGTCATATAAGTCGAATGCGGATAACTCACATGATTGGTCCAAAAGATTATGATATGCTAACACCCACCTGAGAGAGTAACCATGGAGCACACGGCCTTGTTTTCTATGTATTGTGCCTACGTGATCACACGGTAATACCTGTAGATAACCTGCTGACAGTTTGGTATTTTGTCCTAGTCCGCTTGCCGTACCTCCGTGTAGGTCTGTATACGTTTGAGTGGTGTATGCGGCACTCGATTATTGAATCCGAGCATGTAAGTTCTCTGCTGGTTAATAAAACCACGTTAACTGAATCTACTGCTTCATCATTATCATACTGGTGAACATGCAACAATACCCAAACTATTCCGAAGCAACGTTTGCACTGTTTTGTGTGTTTTGTGTCTCGCACCCTCAGACACCTTTATCGTAAGAGCATCCCTTATCTATGATGGAGCGTTCGATCAGAAAAAAAATATAAAGCTGGTTTTAAATTAAACGTCGTTGAAATAGCAAAAGAAATTGGTAACTGGGCTGCTGCAACAAAATTCGATGCGTCTGAGAAACTGGTGCGAGACTGGAGGAGGCAAGAAGATGTAAAAAAAAAAGTGTTGCATTTTTGAGCGCGTGTATAAGTCAAGTCTGATTTTATGATCGATTTTTTGTGTTTCAAGACCTGACTTATACACGAGTATATACGGTAATAACATTTTTTCTCATTAAAAATTAATTTTTGACTCGTTTTTTCCTGGGTCAAACATAACGTTAAGGAGGTTGCTCATCTTGTTAATTCAGTGGGCCTCTGTTGAAGTGATGTTGATCATGCTTTTATCACGTCCTGCATCGATTATTGTAACTCGCTGCTGGGAGGTGCCCCTTCTAATCTTATATCACAACTCCAGCTTATTCAAAACTCGGCTGCAAGAGTCCTCACTCGAACCAGCAGCAGCGAGCACATCACACCCATCCTGCTCCGTCTTTACTGGCTCCCTGTGTCTTACAGAATCGAATATAAAATTCTACTAATAACCTACAAAGTCTTAAACAACCTCATGCCAAACTACATCAGTGACCTTCTCCATCACTATGTGTCTGCCCGCCCACTAAGGTCCTCTGATTCTGGCAATCTTGTTGTGCCCCACACTAATCTACACTCCATGGGTGACAGCAGGGCCTTCAGCTGTATAGCGCCCAGACTCTGGAATGACCTACCGAAATTAATCAGGTCAGCTGACTCCATGAATTCTTTTAAAAAACAACTCAAAACTCATCTGTTCAGGAAGGCTTTTAGCTCTACCTGACTTTATTACCCTTCTCTCAGTTTACCTCTCTGTCAAGATGCTCATGTAACCTGTATGTGTGTGTGTGTGTGTGTGTGTGCTGGACCATCAATTCTGTTGTCTGTTAGGCTTTTTTCTCTGAATTCACTGTCGTAATCTTCTTTATTTATTTATTTGGTTTGTACAATGCTATGTACTGTATACCCTGCCATTCTTTCTTTTATTCTGTAAGTGCCTTGAGCATGGGAAAGGCGCTATATAAATAAAATGTATTATTATTATTATTATCACAGAGCTATAGAACATGTAAAGGATGTCGCTACACCCTTTACTAAAGTGTAGTCTTGTAAGAAAACCAACACCAATATTGGAGGAAAAGCAGACAACCTGGAGAAATCCCCACTCGGACACAGGGAGAACATGCAAACTGCTAACTCGTACAGCAGTGTGAGTCAGGATTCGGCCTTCATGAGACAGCAGCTGTAAGCACTGCACCGCTGTGCTACCCTTTATGGTTTTTTTAAGTACTGTCTATAGTAGGGGGGTGTTGGGCCGTGTTTGTCATTATGGGTGCAATGAGAAGTTAGGCGCCTTTTATTGGCTAAGTAAAAAGATTACAATATGCAAGCTTTCAAGGCAACTCAGTCCCATGTCTTTGACAATTAGGAGAAAGAAAACTAAATATTTCACCCAATTTTACCTTTTCTGTGAGTTGTTGCCCGAAGTCGCATAATACTCTCTAAATCAAGATATGTAAAACTCTGCTGACCTCCCACACACCTGAAAACTATGTGGCAGGCATGTTGCTAATCCTCTTTAACCGAGAACATAATTCGAGATTTTCCAGTCTGATAATATCAAGACATGCCAGGTGAGTTCTTAAGAAAAGGGCTTTACATTAAGATTAGCTACAGCCAGAAGACAAAGTTTCAATAGTTATGTACGCCATGCAAAAAGGGGTAAACCTTTTTTAAAATGACTACTTTTGTTGTGTTAGGAAATGTTTGCCACACAAACCATAAAATGATGCAACATTGCCAGGTGTGCTTTATGGGGGGGGTCCAGAGATCCCATCTTTGAAAACATCCAGCCAATCTTTACAATCTTAAAACTGTCTGGCCTGAATTCAAAACTCTACATAACTCATGAGGCAGTGCATTTAGGTTTTTACCAAGGACAGATTATTGCAAAAAATAAAGCAAACTAAAATATAATCCACCCATCCATTTTCCAACTCGCTGAATCCGAACACAGGGTCACGGGGGTCTGCTTGAGCCAATCCCAGCCAACACAGGGCACAAGGCAGGAACCAATCCCGGGCAGGGTGCCAACCCACCGCAGCTAAAATATAACAGAAAACTAAATAATACGAATTAAAGGGGATGACATAGCACAGCAAAAACCTTTTCCTTACCTTATTTTGAAAAACTAGATTTGCTGGTAAGGAATCATTAAAACTGTAGCTGTTAGAAGATGAACAGGTGAGATTGACCACACTCCTCATATTCACACACCGTCATGGACACGAATCAGAAAAGGAAAAATGTCTGTGCGGCAGTGTAGGACAAAGTGGGCACTGCCCATTCTGCAAGGCTGCGGTGGCACACCAGGCCTGTTAAGACAGCAGATTTCACATCAGGCTGCACCTTCCCTCGGCTTACATTCCAAATTAAAGGACTGTACACTTCATACCAGGGTCAGCTTGTACTTTATCAGATAACAAAGGTGGAAATCAGAGTTAAACTGACATCTCTGTGGAGACCTCTCTGCAGACTTCTTGAGTCAGAAGGCACAAAATGGACAAAAGAATATACAGTTTATGTAACCTCTGCCCCAGGCACCCCTCTGCATTCTGATTTATTAATTGTTGTTAGAAGACAGAGGCCACACAATCATTTGTTCCACTCTTCTGTGAGTTTATTTCTCTTGTTGTAGTGCAAAACATGTATAGGGTTTCATCACCTGCATGCCCTCACAGAGGCCATCACAGAAGTGAGGGTGCGCCCAATCTCACCTTTCTTGTGGAAAGTACCATTTACATGGCAGGGGTGTGGGTGTTAATTACTTCTCAGTTCTGCAATGACACTGTTTCCCACTAACATAACAATTTAAACTTAAAGAAAATATCCCTAGGGGACGGCACGGTGGCGCAGTGGTAGTGCTGCTGCCCCGCAATAAGGAGACCTGGGCTCGTTTCCCGGGTCTTCCCTGCGTGGAGTCCAAAGATATGCAGGTTAGGTGCATTGGTGATCCTAAATTGTCCCTGGTGTGTGCTTTGTGTGTGCCCTGCGGTGGGCTGGCACCCTGCCCGGGATTTGTTCCTGCCTTGCGCCCTGTGCTGGCTGGGATGGGCTCCAGCAGACCCCCGTGACCCTGTGTTAGGATATAGTGGAGTGGTAAATGATTGACTGCCTGAAAATATCCCTAGACTTGTATTAGCCCTTGGAATCTAATAAAAATAAAGGAAAGAAATATCTACTGGATGTCCATAAATGGAAGGTTAATTAACCTCCATTACTTATACATCAGAGTCACAATAAAGCAGGAAAATTAAAAAGACAGAAA
The DNA here is from genome assembly GCA_026402145.1 of Polypterus bichir lapradei. Taxonomy (NCBI): domain Eukaryota; kingdom Metazoa; phylum Chordata; class Cladistia; order Polypteriformes; family Polypteridae; genus Polypterus; species Polypterus bichir. The sequence continues at coordinate 13,028,391 of JANRMT010062856.1, forward strand.
ACTTCTGACTTGACAGTTGCAGTGCTGCATTAAGCAGGTGTATTGCTGTTGATATAAAGAAGCTGAATAATGTGTTGGCTAAAAGTCCTCAGTGTTAGATGATGTGCAGCGCTGTTCATAATGGCACTCGGCTTTCTTTTAACTCTCTCCTTTGCTATGACCTCCAGGGGGTCCAGGGTGCGTCCCAAAACTGAGCCTGCCCTTTTAATTGGCTTGATGATTCAGTGGGCCTCTCTTGAAGTGATGTAACCCGCCCAGTACACCACAGTGTAGAAAATCGCACTGGCCGTCACAGAGTTATAGAAGTGAAGGATGTCAATTCCCACATTGATGGAATGCAGTCTCCTAATGAAAAAGAGCCTGCTCTGCCCTTTCTTCTTTAGTTAGTCTGTGTTACAAGTCCAGTCCAACATGTCATTGATGTGGACCTACCTTCAGGGGGCTCCACAGAGCATTCCTGTAATTGAGTCTGCCTTTCTTATCGTCCATTTTGTTACCCCTGAGCTTGGGTTCGGAATTCACTGTCCTAAGGAGAAAGAGCCCACTCTGCCCTTTCTTATATTGTTCCGAGACCAGTCCAACCTGGTGGACCCCCCAAGTACTTGTAGGTGTGGACCACTCCTTGAATAGTGGCTTTTTGGTGCGTCAATAACCAGTTTGTTGGTTTGCTGATGTTAAGATGCAGACACCAAGAAACAAACCTCACCACCTGACTCCTCTCTTCTGTCTCATCCCCCCTTATCAATACTCTCCATAAGTGCAGAATCATCTGAGAATTTCTGCAAGTGACAAGACCTGCTATAATATTTGTAGTGTCAGTTGTATAGAGTGAATAGAAAGGCAGACAGACCTGTTCCTTCTGGTGCTCCAGTGTTGTGTCCATCAATATCAGAGACACAGTCTGCCTGACTGACAGTCCGTTATCCATGATGCCACAGGCTCATCCACCTTCACATCTCTGATGGATGGTACTGAAGGCACTGGAGACATCAAAAAACAGAATCCTCACAGTGCTGCCAGCTTTGTCCAGGTGAGAATAAGCCTTGTGGAGCGGAGAGAGAATTGAAACCTCCACTCCAGTCTTTGTCCAATAGGCAAACTGCAGTGGGTCCGGGTGGTCTACCACAAGAGGACTCATATAACAACAACAACAACAACATTTATTTATAGAGCACATTCTCATACAAATGATTAAGCTCAAAGTGCTTTTACAAGATGAAGAAAAAAAAAGAAAAATATTAAAATAAGATTAGGCAATACTAAGTAACAAAGAATAAAGTAAAGTCCAATGTCCAGGATATAGTCCTCTCAAAGGTCTTCATGAGGTGAGATGTAGTTGCCACTGGTCTGTAATCATTAGGTAAAGAGTCTGCTGCCTTCTTTGTAACACGGACAATGCAGGGTCATTTCACCCCCTTTCAGATTCTCCCATTCGTACTTTTCTAGTCCGTAATTCCAATTCTCTTAAAGGAAATTTTCCCACCTTTCAGCTCCGACACCACAGGTCTGTAGTCGTTAGGCGAAAAGGCATCTGCCTTCTTTGGACCTGATACAACGCAGGGCAGTAGCACTTTTTGCAGTCTTAATGACAGACTGAACAGGTGACAGAGGATGCCACAAAGCTGATCAGCACAAACCTTCTGAATTCGATGACTGACTGCATTTGTAGAAAATAGATAAGCCCACCATACCCAGAAAATACCGGCATACCGGCACCAGCGCTGTCTATGAGTCGTGCAATGCTGTGGAAATCTGATAAAGTTGTAAGGTAGTCACATCACCCCCTGATTCCTAGTCGGGCAGTCTGATATCCAGAAGGCAGTTGCCATCTCACTCAAAGTTAGGTAATGCAATGCTGACCTAGTGAATACTATCCCAAAATGCTTTAAAGTAATAATTCAAAATAAAGTCTCTCTATTATATAAAAAAGACAAGACTTTTTTCAAGAGATTTTTGCAAGTTCTGCTAGACGAGACTTTTTCCAAGACGTTTTTTTCAAGTCCTGTCCTCCTCTCAACCGTATTCAACCACGCACATGTTACTCTCACCTCTCATTCGTGTGAATGTTTTTGACAGACACAGTTCCTGCTCTCTCAGCTCTTATAAATTTTAACATTTTCCTCACTTTATGTTCCCAATTAAAGAAGGCGTATTATGTCCAAATCTTAAGGAAAAATTTTATCATGAATGGTTATAAACCGAAAATATGAGTACACGGACAATCCTAGCACCGAGATACGATGAAGTCAAATGAATTAACGGCAAAATTGTTGATTGGTTACGCAGCAAATTGGTTAAATGCGTATCAATAGACTATGCTGAAACAGTTGGTGGTGGGCGTGAGGAAGATGAAAACATCACCTTACAATATCTTGTACAATATCTACAACCATTAACACCGTCTGGTCTTCCACCGCACAAATTACTGAAGAAAGAAGGATGTATCCAAGAAAGATAATGTAGTACTGTAGCTGTCTGGTGCTGTTAAGATTCACACCGTTAAGATGATGGTGATTTATTTATTTTTATAGAGGATCCCAGGGACGCTCCCAGCCTTAGCCTGACCCGCACACACTCACAAACAGAGACAAAATAAAGCACACTGGGAACTAACAACAATCAAAGAATATAATGAAATTAAATAATATAAATAAAAACAATAATACCACCCCTGTACCCCTACGGTGATATTACATTAAACATATAAACACAAACAACTCCACACAGCAAAGTCCATGAAAAGCAACACCTGATGCAATGAAAGATGACGATAGTAAGTCCAGAGATCTGCACACTGAAAGGGAATGAAAAAAACAGTCCTACCGGTAGACACTGTAAGGGTGAAGACGGATGGATGGTTCAGGGGCGCTCCTTTTCTTGCGGGGAAGCCAATGAATCCACAATCAGTCCTCGGCACACAGGTAGACAGAAGACGATCCAGACCCCAAGAACGAAAACAATCCAGGAAACAATGACTAAATATGGCTTAATTAACAGAAGGCAGTCCGACAGGTAAATGGAACACAAAATACAACAACAAAAAACACTCCCCTCCATTTTGGACACCTGCCCTCCTTTTAGACCTCTCTGACCACCTTCAACCCCAAAAGCCCCTGTAGGGACTGCTGGGAGATATGGTTTTAACTAATAGTAGCACTGATACAGTACATCTTCCGCGGATCACATTAGACACCAAAGGAGATTGTGATATGTCATTCGTATCAAAATGTTAACAGTTTCCCATTAGAATAGCTTTTGCAAACACAATTAACAAATCTCAGCGCCAAACATCGAAAAAGTAATTTTATTTAATAGACAGGAAAGAAACGAAATTCAATCATGGGCAGTTATACATTGCATTGTCACGATGAAAGTCCAAACACAGAATCAAAATTCAATGCGATACTGATGAAAAATTAATTCAAAAAATTGTTTTTACTGAAGTTTAAAAAGTATTTGCGTGTTAATTTCAAAGCCAAACAGAACAAAATCGTATTACACAACGAAAAACTCTAATGCAACATGAAACATAATTTTCTTTCAATTTATTACGTTTTACTATTTTTTAATATGGTTAATTACTCATTGTAATGTAAAATAGTTAGCTCTATTATGCATATGTAACAATTCCCATGAAAATAACAATCTGTTTAAATTGTAAATCCGCATCCACATACACGAGCGGCAAAACCACAAAGTGGCTAGCACACAGCGCAGGTCTGGGGGTCGGAGAGCGAACTGAGCAGGGGGCAAAGCCCCCTAGTATTTATAAAAATGAAGCAGAAGAATTAGCATATGTTCAAACGATGGCACTAATCCAGGGGGTTGTGTTTTTGAAGACAACTAAAACGGGGGGCTGGGCGGTCTCATGGTCTGGAACCCCTGCAGATTTTATTTTTTCTCCAGCCGTCTGTCATTTTCTTTTGTTTTTTCTGTCCTCCCTGGCCATCAGACCTTACTTTTATTCTATGTTAATGAGTTTTGTTTTATTTTAATTCTTATTTATTTTATCTTTTTTCTCTTTCTTCATCATGTAAAGCACTTTGAGCTACATTATTTATATGAAAATGTGCGATAGAAATAAATGTTGTTATCGTTGTTGTCAAGGTTTCCAGCCCTACCTGTTCAGTAGCTGACTACACCATGTCATACTACTCCATACTGTCCAGCTCGATACAGGGAACACTGGGTAAAAAGAACTCACCTGTCCCTTTATGACAAATCAAGGAACTGTGACCCGATTCTTAACCCCGTGTCAGAGAAACAACACAAAGAGAAACAAAACAATGGCGCTGGAATATGGTGGCACTTAACAGCTGTTTTTGGTCAAAACAACACAGACAATACTCTTCAAGTTTGTGAGGGAGGGAAACACTTGGAGATGTTTGCTCAAAAATGTCGACATTAACATGTAACCTCATCATTATTGCATATTTGTAAAGTTTTCAAGCAAGTCAGATGCACAACAGTGGACAATGATGAACACTGAGGGACAGCCATTCCATATTGGATCATCCACTTGCACTTTTACTCTCACCGTAAACCAGAAGAAGGACACACATGCTTGGAAATGCATGGAAAATTGGCAGTTTATTCAAAATATAATATATATTAGTTCTGTAACGTGTGTTACCAACCATTTTCTGAAACGGCTTTCCAATATAGAGTAATGAGGCCTATTATTGCAGGAACCTAACTCTGGACAGGACACTCATCTATAACAAGGTTACTCTCATTCATACAAAGGCTAGAAACAAGTTTGGGAAAGGATTCTAGTTGGACAAAGCAGATGAGAGATGAGCAAGGTGTGGTCTCAAGTGTTTGTGATAGGACCAAGAATAGATTGAGGATGTACTTTGAAAAGTCATTAAATGAAGAAAATCCAAGGGTGGTATGTGGGGATGGAGTCCCAATTGAAGATCTGTTACCAAGAATAAGGAGGCACAGAAAAGAATGAAGAAAGGAAAAGCAACAGAACTGGGTGAAATACCAGTGGAAATGTGGAAGAGTTTAGGAGAACAGGGACTAGATGAGCTGTGGGATCTAATGCAGAAGATCTATGAACAGAAGAGAATACCAGAGGAGTGGAGGAACAGTCGGGTCATACTCAATTATAAGGAGAAGGGAGATATTCAGGATTGGGGAAACTATAAAGGGATAAAGCTGATGTCACACACAATGAAAATTTGGGAAAGGGTTAAAGAAAAAAAGCTTAGGAAAGAGACCACCACAGTGGAGGAACAGTTTGGTTTTATGTGAGGGAGAGAAACAACTGGTGCAGTCTTTACATTGAGACAGCTGATAGAGAAGCATCAAGAAAAACAGAAAGTACTGCATATGGCGTTTATCAATTTGGAGAAGGCCTATGACAGAGTGAAACATCAAGAGGTCTGGAGGTGTAGGAGAGAGAAAGGAGGACCAGAGAAGTGTGTGAGGATTGCCCAGGATACATATGATGGAAAGAGGACCCGGGTTAAAAGCAGTGCTGGGGTAACAGACAAGATCCCAGTTAGGGTAGATCTGTACCAGGTGTCTTCATTAAGTCCTGACCTCTTTCATGTGGTGATGGATGTGTTGAGTCATGGGATAGAAGACCAATCTCCCCTGGTGCAGGCTTTTTGCTGAAGACACTGTGTTGCGTAGAACCAGAAACGAGGAAGTGGAGAGGAAGTTGGAAGAATGGAGAAGGGCTTTGGAAGATAGAAGGTTGAAGATAAATAGAAGGAAGACAGAATATGTGATCAGAATTTAGAAGTTTACCTGCCAGGAGTGCTACTGAAACAGTGGACACATTTAAATATCTAGGATCACTGGTAGCCCAAGATGGAAAATTAGATGTAGAGATAACCCATTTGAGTGCAGTGTGGATGGAACAACTGGAAGAAGGTCTCAGGAGTGTTGTGTGACCAAAGAATTAGGGTGAAGGTGTTGCATGGAGCTGAGACATGAGCAGTAAAGGGAGCATAGAAGAAGAAGTTTGATGTGGTACAAATTAAAATGTGGACATGGATGTGTGGAGTTACAGCAAAGGACAGAATAAGAAACGAGACAATCAGAGGAGCAGGAAAAGTGGGAGAGATGTGATGAGGAGAGAAAATGAATATGTGGGCAAAAGAGTGTTGGGAATGGAAGTACTGGAGAAGAGAAAGCCAGGGAGGTGGAAACGCAGGTGGACAGATAAAGTTAAAGAAGATTTAAGGAAAATGGTCTGACTGGAGAGGAGGTGGAGAACTAAGCTGAATGAAGAATGTCGATCAGGGACACAGAAATGGGAAAAAATGACGAGGAAGAAGAAGGTGATGATGCAGAGAATATGTAAGCTGCTCACTGACAATAACTACTGTGGACATCCAAATCAGGGTCTTAAAGCCAAAGACAAGTGCTGACCACTCTCACATGCAGTTACTAAACTAGAGATTCAACTCCAGAGCCTAGAGAGGTGAAGTGGAAACACTAAACACTGTGTCAGCATGACACCCTGATGGCATTGCAGTTAGTGTTCAAACAGATGGCACCCTGAAGATATGACTTTAAATTACAAATGTAGTAGATAAATGATAGAAGTTACATGTCCTATTGGTAAAGGAAATAGATAGTGTAACCCTGTCATAAGGTTATGCAAACATATTTATCAAGTTTTGAATAGATAAATGTGTGACGTGCTTCAATGCCAAGTTTTTAGTTCTTCTGATTCATGAATCCAAAGTCCTGGGTTCAAGGACACTATCTGTGTGAAGTCAGTGCATTCTCCCCAGGTTCATGTTTGTTTTCTCCTGTTTCCTTCCACATTCCTATGGATGTAGTACCAGTCAGCACTGTGGTGGCCTGGAATTATCAAGATGGGATAGATAGATAGATAGATAGATAGATAGATAGATAGATAGATAGAT
>JANRMT010062856.1:13035290-13047521 GCA_026402145.1 Polypterus bichir lapradei
TAGATAGATAGATAGATAGATAGATAGATAGATAGATAGATAGATAGTGTGAAAATGTAGCATTTAACAGAAGCTAAAAAATAACAACCAACAACAACATGCCACCTCAGATATATTCAAGAACTATGAAAAGAAGAAGACTTCAGACTTGGTTAAAAATAAAAGAGCAGTCCAAGTGAGGCCTCATGCCGGTGTATTGTGTTGGTATAAAGGAGCCCCAGTAGCATTTCTTGACACACTTCTGCTGACTGATTCAATGGCTGAAAGTCCTCAGAGAGGATGTGCAGCACACCGCAGCATTGAAAACCCCACTGGTCATCAAGAGGTAGGACTCAAACCACCTGAGGGCAGTCCAAGTGATGCCAAGGAGGATGTGGTGGTTGACCGTGTCAAAGGCAGAGGATGAGCACAGATGACAGATTGCTATCTCTGGCCTGCCATAACAAAGAACGATCATGGCGGAGTGGCTCTGTTTGAATCCTGACAGATTAAGATTCAGATTCCTTTTATTGTCATTCCAATTAGTACAATGAAATTGCAGCAGTCTTAAAGTTGCATTCATGTATAATGGATATAATTAAGTTATAATACAATACAATGTAATACAATCCAATAGAATAACTAAATATTGCACTTAGGTATAATGCACATATTAATTGAGTGCAATAATAGAAATCGATAAATAATATAAAGTGCAAAGAATGTAAACATGCACTTGTAGTGCAAGAGTGACTGTTGTTATTTTGGTCATTGTCAATCATTAGAAGTGTATAGTACAGTAGTAGTCAGTTCTTGTATGGCTCTGGGGTAGAAACTGCTCTTAAATCTGTGTGTCCGCTATTAGATGGACCTGAACCACCTAGCAGAAGAGCAGCACCTCAAACAGGTGATGTCCATGGTGGGAAGGCTCTTTCATGATGTTGGCTGCTCCCTTGAGGCTGGGAGAGCTGAAGAGTTCCTCCAAAAAGGGAAATGTGTGCAGCCGGTGATTTTCTGGGCCGAGTTTGTGATGTTCTGATGGGCTCTCCTGCCTGCCAATGAGCTGAAATGCAGTATGACAGCACACTCTCAATGGAGCCGCGGTAAAAGGACACCAGCAGATCTGAAGATCATCAGGAAGTAGAGTCTTTTTTTCCCTTTCTCTCTCTGTCTCTCTCTGTCTCTCTCTCTCTCTTTATCTTCTGTGCCTTCTCGACCGTCGCTGTGGTGTTAATGGACGGGGTGGTCCATAGGATCGAGAAGTCTGTTCTGTACAAGAAAGGAGGGCGACTTGGGTAAAGACCCATGTGCAAAAGCTTTGGACAGAAAACGGTGGAGAAACGCTGATCGATACAAAGAAAAGGTCTTTTTCAGCAAAAGCGCCGTCATTATTGTTTTGATAATGTTGGAACCATGCGTTTAATCATATGGTGTTTAAATAAAATAAATATTGATTGCCCACTGATCAGAAAATCAGACATTCTCTTTTGCGGATGCATTCTCCTCTTTAAAAGAGAAAGTGGTGTGCAAATTTAAAAGAAAGTGACACTCGGGCAGAAGGTGATTGATATGCAGACAAGTGGGCGGGGCTCTTATGTAAACACCAATCACGGAACCTGCTGCAGCGGTGCAACAGGTAACCAGAGAGAGAGAGACGTGTCAAAGCTGGGGGAAAAAAGTCGAGCCGACTTTCTCATGGTCTGCAGCGGGGCAAGTTTAACTGGCTGCACTTTTTCTTCCTCGCTCCTTTGTTCTTATTTGGAAAATATCTTCTTGTGTAGTGACACAAAAAACGTACAAGCTGGCACCAGGTTTTTTATTTCCTTGATGATCGCCTCGGTAGATAAACAGAAATGCCTGAACGCTGCATGAAGGTAAGTTAATTCACATTAAGAAAGCGGTCTTGGGTTACATTTTCCAAAGCGTTGTGCCCTGTGGTGCAGCAGCTGCCTATTCATCCTGCTGAAACTCTATGTTTAGTCTTGCTAATGCCGTGCACTAAGCTGGTAACTTTAAAGCAGCATTATGTTAACTTCAACAATAGTGTGGAGGGGTAGGATCACCACGTCAGTCTACTGTATCATTCTCCTAACGCACAGATTTTATACATTTCTAAACTTTTAGATAGGCAGATATCTTGCTACAAGTCAATGTCATAGATGTATTAGCCGGTAAGCTGACATCAGGTATTCATAGTCGACAGGTTAAATGCAGAATATATGGACAGGTGTAAAGATCTGAGTGACTTTGATGAGGGCCAAATCGTTATGGCCAGACGCCTGGGTCAAAGCATTTCCAAAATGGCAGGATTGTGGGGTGTTTATCAGGGCCAGCCGTGGCAAAGGAGGGAAGGAAAATCACAAACCGTTGACAGGGTGTTGAGCAGCCAACACTTCCGTATGTGTGGGACCAATAGAGAGGCTACTGTGGCACAAATCATTTTAGTAACAGTTACAGGAGTAATGTGGCACAACGCAAAGTGCATCAAACCCAGCTGTGTATGTGACTGAGTAGCCCCGGTCCAGTCAGAGTGTCCACCACTGAAAGTGCAGAAAATGAGCTTGCAAGCATCAGATCTGTATCTTGAATTAGTGGTAGAAGGTTGTTGTCTCAATGGATCTCGCTTTCTATTGCATCATGTGGATGGCCAGGTGCATCATTTACCTGGTGAAGAAATGGAAAAAGGACAGACTGTGAGGAGAAGACAAGTCAATGGAGGGAGTGTAATACTTTGAGACACGAAGCAAGCTTCCCATACAACCAGCTATCCACAATATCTGAAAACAACAAAAGATGAAGTTCTCAATAAGGCTGATCTCTCAGGTCACCAAAACATTGCGATGGTGTTCTTAGAAAAAATAGAAAATCAGCAGTTTTGGCCATGTCTGCTGTGGCAGAATGAGAGCAGCAACAAGCCATGGAATTAAATAACAAGTTTAATTAATAGCAAAAATCGGCTTCTCATTAAAAAAGTTATTGGAGTGAAATTGGTTGGAGTTTGAAGATCCAATTTAGCTGGTCATCTGTTGGCTCATTTCACGTCTCATTTCTGTTTGGCTGCCATTTAATCAAGAAACGAATCACTTCAGAGGGCTGAATCCTAAAAAACAGGGCTATTAAAAGGAAGGACAAAGGAGTTAATTAGCAGTGAAAACTGATCACTGATTAGGAAAAGGTTAGAATGAAAACCTGCCGCCAGGCCCGGAGTTCGACACTCCTGGCCTACAGTACTTAAACATTGTTGCAGACTACCATAGATACAAAGCAATTTGAAGGCAATTCATGGCATCTTTTCAGCAGGACAGTACGCCACACTGCACAGATTGTTCGGGAATAATTTGAGGAACATCATGAAGGGTACAAGGTGTTGCCCTTGCCCCCAAATTCGCCAGATCTCAAACCAATCAGCCATCTGTGGGATGTGTTGAAACAACAAGTCTAATGTGAAGCGGCTCCACCTCACAGCTTACCGGAGTTAGAAGATCTGCTGGCACCAGATACCACAGGACCCCTTTGGGGGTCTTCTAGTGTCCATAACTCATCATGTCGGCACACAAAAGAGAAACAGCATATTGGTGGTAATGTCTTGGCTCATCAGTGTATATTGCAAATAACAGACTTTCCCCCTGTTCGATACCCCTTTCCATATTCCATTGTTCTGATGTCTGCCCATTGAATCATACCAGTCCTATGCATTTCCAGTTACTACTTTTAAAGATCCTTTTTAATCTTTTGACATTTTCTCTTTCTATATTATTTAAACCTGAAAAGTAGTTTGATAAGTAACAAACATGTTGCCCTACCCTTCTTAATGTCTGAAAGTGTGTTAGAAACCATACTCAGCTTTGGCCACAACTCAGCCTGGGTGAAACAAATGACCCCCTTCTTGATGGTGGGGCACACAAATAGCTAAAATAGTTTTGCTAATGAAGACAGTGTATGCTGCAAATGCTGGGGGCTGTGTGATGGCTTCACCGAAACAGGCCTGCACGTTGAACACAGGAGCATGGTGGTGGCGTCTTCTCAATTAGAATTAGTTGTACTGCCACATCAGAGTGTTTCCTATTCACCCACAGAAATCTGAGTGGTGGTACAAGTGCTTATTCACTGTGAAGCTGATGTGTGGCTCAGGATGAACTCTTAACCTGTTTTTAAAGAGAGAGGACATTAAACGCTTCATTTTAGCTCAATTCTGTTATTTTGCTGTTCCTCTCGTGTCACATTTTATTATCCATCGTTTGATTTAACTCAGAGGTTGCTGAATGCCTTCTGGAGTATTTCGCTGGACAAAAAACTCCCACTTTACAGTATTTGGACAGCCCCCTGTTATGATAAAAAATGCCTAATTTGTCATCCCTATGATCACAAGCTGGAAGTGGAAGGTTTAGTAACGGAAGAATGAAAATAGGGCAGCATGGTGGCGCTGCTGCCTTGCAGTTAGGAGACCTGGGTTCGCTTCCCGGGTCCTCCATGCGTGGAGTTTGCATGTTCTCCCCGTGTCTGCGTGGGTTTCCTCCCTCAGTCCAAAGACATGCAGGTTAGGAGCATTGGGGATTCTAAATTGTCCCTAGTGTGTGCTTGTTGTGTGCACCCTGCGGTGGGCTGGCACCCTGCCCGTGGTTTGTTTCCTGCCTTGCACCCTGTGTTGGCTGGGATTGGCTCCAGCAGACCCCCGTGACCCTGTAATTAGGATATAGCGGGTTGGATAATGGATGGATGTGAATAAAAATAAATCCTGGATCCTTGTCATGTTTTGTGAATGTCAGTAATGTTACTGCATTCATCTACAGCATTTTGTACATTGAAACCCTATACCCTAAATCCAAACCTTAATAACCCAATTAAAGGGTTAAGAGGAAAAGGCTACAAGGTCCACCCATCCATTGTGTGATCTAGTCATCTATTTAAGGCACATAGGTACATTATATTAATTATGCTAGCTGCGCTACCCTTATAAAACGAGCTGAAATCTAAATAATCAACATAAACCTCAGCATCAACATTTGCAGTGCACCGTCTACTGTAATGTTTTTGTAATGCAGTAATAAAATGAATTGCATTTATCATTCCAATAGATGGTGCATCACAAACACTTGTAGTAATAAAATGCATTACTACAAATGTTTGTGATGTGCCATCTGGTGGAATGAGAAATGCAATGCATATACAGTGCTACCTCGGTTTACGTCCGCTTTGGAATAAGTCTAACTTGGTGTACGTTTGTTTGGACCCGAAAAATTTTGCTTGGTATACGACCTTTGTTTGGAATACGACTTGCGAGTTACCCTTGTTTACCTCTCCCTCGAGACAAAGCCACGGCCGCCCTTAAGCGTCAGTGCGCCAGTTGCTAACATTCAGTGAGCAACCCGCATGCTACCCTTGTTTACCTCTCCCTCTATACTAAGCCACGACTGCCAACAAGCGTCGGTGCACCAGTTGCTAACATTCAGTGAACAACCCACGCTATAACTCTCTTTGAATTTTCACGTGATTTTGTGATTTTTTGCGTAAATTTGAATTAATTGTTGAAAAGTATGAAGGTGGCGTGCGTATCTGGGACTTGGCTGCTGCATACCGTATGCCGAGAACGACGGTGTCTACGATTGTGAAAAACAAAGACGTTATTAAAAAGTAAAGTGAGGTTAAATTTTCATTTATTTCATCTAATTGCTTTTGTATTTATGTATTTTAGCATTAAGCAGTGTTTAAATTATTTTATACAACCCCATCAATGTATAATATGCCAATAACAATAGGATTTTTTTTTCATGGGAACGGATTAATCATTTTCCCTTTATTTCTTACAGGAAAAATTTGTTTGGTATACGTCCTGTTTGGTATAAGTCTAAGGATCTGGAATGGATTAAGGACGTATACCGAGGTACCACCGTATCTCTGTTATACTGTATACCATTTAGTATGGGATTCGTAAAAGCAGCATTAATGTTTGTGATACACCACCTGTTGATATGACAAATGCAATGCGTTTTACTACAACAAATATTTGTAATGCACCATCTGTTGGAATGACAAATGAGATGCAATTCATAAAACAAATATTTCTGATGTGCCATCTTTCAAATGACATATGCAATGCATATGTTTCTGTTATTTCCAATTTGGTATGGGACTCGTAAAAGCAGTGTTAATGTTGTCAGTGCACCATCTGTTAGAATACACGAAAATTGTGTGCCGTAGTGAAAAGCAATCAATCAACTGGTTATGTTTTTTTTTCTTTGTCGTAATAAATCTTCGCCAACATGAAATGCACCACGTGCATATGTGTTGCTTTAAAATGCAGTTAACACGTTGAGAGAGAGAGGAGGTTAGGAGCCTGCACTTATACAGTGCATTACTGCACCCACCACATGACAAACCAACTCAGGATCCCAGATTAGGAACCAAGTGCAGCCATGTGAACTCAGCACCACACTAGTGGAATGAAACAGTGTGAGGTGGCTGGAGTGCCAATCCTACCACCAACTCCCAAACTGGAGGGCCTACATGCAGGGCTGGATGCAGATTAACGTCATACCCAGGATGTTTAACACTTTAGATTGCATTTAATTTTGGCACAAATAATCTTCCATACTTTTTGACCTGTTAAAGTTGGTGGAAACAGCTTAGACAGAGAAAGAGCAAGGGAAAGCCAACTAACCTGACACTCTTTGAAAAGCTGGGTTAACAAGCACAGCGAAGATGTGATGAGGTGCTTCTGGCTGTAATCCTGAAGCGGGCAGTAAGTGTAATCAGGCAGGTGTCCCCTGAGAGAAAATGGCATCCCTCAAGGCCACAAACACAGATAGTTAGGTAAATAAATAAATATTTACACACATACACACATGTGCACTCAGGTCTGAACACATACCAGAAGGACTACATAGTTCCTCTGTGTTCCGAGACCAGTCCACCCTGTTATTAATGTGGACCCCCAAGTACTTGTAGGAGTGGACCACCTCTCCATCCACTCCTTGAATAGTGACCAAGCGTAGAAGCTCTTTGGTATGGTGAAAGTCAATAACCCTTTCATTGGTTTTGCTGATGTTAAGATGGAGGCAATTCTCTTTGCACCAAGAAACAAACTTCTCCACCTGACTCCTCTCCTCTGTCTCATCCCCCCTTATCAATACCCCAAGTGCAGAATCATCTGAGAATTTCTGCAAGTGACATGACCAGCTGTTCTATTTCTAGTCGGAGGAACACAGAGTGAAGAAAAAAGCAGACAGGCCTGTTCCTGGTGGTGCTCACAATAACACCAGAAACACAGTCCTTGAGTCTCACAAACTGCGGTCTGCCAGACAGATAGTCCATCATCCAAGACATGATAGGCTCGTCCACATGCTGAGTTTAGCCCTTAACAAGAATGCCTGGATGATATTGAAGGCAGTGAAAACAGAATCCTCACAGTACTGCCAGCTTTGTCCAGGTTAGAATAAGCCTTGTGGAGCAGAGAGATGATTGTATTCTCCACTCCAAAAGAAAAACTGCAGTGGGTCCAGGTGGTCTACCACAAAAGAACTTATTCAGTCCAGGACAAGCCTCTTAAAGGTCTTCATGATGTGAGACGTAAGCGCCACTGGTTTGTAGTCATTAGGTGAAGAGGCACCTGCCTTCTTTGGAACAGGAGCAATGTAGGATGTTTTCCACAGCAGTGACGCTTTCTGAAGCCTTAGGGACAGATTGATCAGGTGACAGAGGACACCACAAAGTTGGTCAGCACAAACCTAAAGAACTCCATCTGGACCTGCAGCTTTTCCTGTGTGTAGTATCCAAAGTTGTCTCCTTACTTGGTCTGACCGCACTGATGGTCAAAGGTGGACTTGTCACTGGCCATTCCAGTTGACGTGGTGGGAGTTGTTGATGATGTAGGGATTGTGTTGGGAGACTGGTCATTGGAAGAAAGTGGCATCTGGAGGGAAAATTTGTTAAAAAACTGGGTCACAGCGTTAGCTTTGTCCACATCCTCTTCTTGCACTTGAGCCCTGACTTGCTTGAGTCCAGTAATTATGTCCAGTCCACTTCAGACATCCTTCATGTTATTCTAAGTGAGTCTTTTTTTCTATGTTAGAAAACATACCCCATCAGATATAGTCTGTTCTTTTATGTTTCGGTTGTGTTAATAAATAGTAAACGAGCGTTATCCACTTTGCCAGTATTTTCTTCCTCTGGACTCTTGTACACCAGGTCATGACAATATCACTGCAATGAATCCATGTATCCATCCATTAAATAAATGAAATACTTGGCAAATAAGGTAACAAAAAAATGGAAATCATATACACAACGTCATATCTTCCTAATATGGCAAAGGTCTAACATGACCCACCCACATCCGACCCCATCCCAATTCCACTTGGCCAGTGCCGAAAGAGCATGACACATGGATGAAGTTTCACTGATGAGCCGTCCAGGTCCATTTAGCTGGACATTTGACAAGAGGATGGTGTTGTTTGCTTGGACCGCTCAGCTTGTGCAATGGAGTCATGCGCCTGCTTCTTATGCCTGTGTCAAGCTGGAAAAATGGTTTTAGGTTTGCTGTGGGGTAAATATTGCAAAACATTTTGCAATACTTTATATGTCTCAATGGTGGTGAGGACCTGCCTTCCAGATGATTGCCTTCAAAAGCCGCACACAAGTGTCACTAAGAGAATTGATGCTGGGTGGTCATGGCAAACATTGTTTATTGCTCTTTCTAGAAAGTTTATTGAATAATGAGACAGAGTTTAATCGCAAGAGTTTAATCGCAAGTGCCTAACACCTTCACGCAGTACTGTCAGACATTGCCATTAAAGTAAAGGGCCTTTCACAGGTAGATGTGGCTTGCTATAGCGGGGCCATTGTTGAACCAAAATGGATATGACACCCACACTTTACTTTATGGTTTATTCCATTTAGGCCATAGTAGGCCCAGAACACAAATGCCATGAAAACCTCGGATTGCTTCTGGTTACTGTTAGGCCATCTTTGGACCAAAACTGCAATGTCCGACATCTTGGACTTCTGGTTAATTGCAGTTGGAAAGTTTCTGGTACATAAATGGCATAAAACCCTTACATATGGTTGAATATAGTTGGGCCACTTTTCCCCGTAGTGAAATTGTCCTTAGTTGCATGGGAGCCATATTTGTCCCAGTATATATATGGCATTAATACCCTTAAATGTGGGTGGCACGGTGGCACAGTGGTAGTGCTGCTCCCTCGCAGTAAGGAGACCTGGGTTCGCTTCCCGGGTGGAGTTTGCATGTTCTCCCCGTGTCTGCGTGGGTTTCCTCCCACAGTCCAAAGACATGCAGGTTAGGTGCATTGGTGATCCTAAATTGTCCCTGGTGTGTGCTTGGTGTGTGTGTGCCCTGCAGTGGGCTGGCACCCTGTCCGGGGTTTGTTCCTGCCTTGCGCCCTGTGTTGGCTCCAGCAGACCCCCATGACCCTGTGTTAGGATATAGCGGGTTGGAAAATGACTGACTGACTGACTGACTGACCCTTACATGTGTCTGGTTATTGCTGGGCCATAAGTGATCTATATCTGTAATCCCAGACACTCTTCACATGTGACTGTGTCTGGGCCGTGTCCGGCACACAATCCATATACCATGACAACTATACATTTGCCGTTGCCATAACTGAACCTTAAGTGCCTAAATGCCACCGCATTTGGCCCAGAATAGTCCATCTGGGTATTTTTTACAGAATTTTTTGCGGAAGGCAATTTTTATTGAGACTTGGACGTGCAGTACATGAAAAGTTACTGACATGAGTGATTCTGACAAACCTAAAATTACAGAGGCCCTCCAAAGAAAAGTTATTTTACACCAGCTCCTGGAGCAAAACAAAGCTTTAGTTGGCTGTAAATTCCCACGAAACCCGGGTAACATGCCATAATTGGCTCTAGGCGGCAAAGGGGGCAAGCAGTGGTGGCTGCAAGACACTGAAGGACTGTAAGTTGGCTGTTGTTAATGTCCACAGCTTTTAATGCTCTCCTGTTGTGTTAATTTCTTTTACTATTGTTCACATTTATTTATTGTTATTTATTCACTGAAATTTCCATTTTTAATTTTTTTTAGTACATATTTTGTGTGCGTGTGCATGCCTATGTATGTATGTATGTATTGTGGCAGACGGGCAGGACCCATGCCCAGCCAGGATGCCTGGAAGGACCGGGAGAGGGACAATACCTCCCCAGGACCACAGGAGGCCCACCGACAGGGTGGCCCGGACAGTTGTGAAGCCCTGGAGGCCAGCACTTCCCCCACACCCGGAGGTGCTGGGGGGAAGGAATTCCAGGGACACCCGGAGTGCTTCTGGGTGCTCATGCGGCACTTCTGCCACACCAGGAAGTTCATTGGAGAGCACCTGGAGCACGCCCGGGTGATTATAAAAGAGGCCACCTCTCTCGAGTGAGAGAGCCGAGTCAGGAGGAAGAAGGCAACGCGCGGGAGGAGAGGTGGAAAGGTGGAAGGAGAAGTCCATAGAGGAGAGAAAGGGACAGAAGAAGGGTGTTTGGTGCAGGGGCACTGTGTTGTCTGCTGGACTTTATAAATTAAACAAGAGTGTGTCTGTCTGTGCCGAGGCTGAATTACCACAGTATGTAGAATTGCGCAATGTATTACAAAACATCGCCAATGTATGATACCATCTCCTGTGCAGGTTTAGTGTTACTGGAGGAGAGAGATGCTTGTGCATTAAGACTGATTAGCTGCTCTACTCAAGTACCACGCAAACCATCTACACTTGGGGGGCCGGAGTTGTTTTGCTCGGTACATTGGAGTTATCTATGTTGTCAAACAGAGATTACTGCAGCTCAGGACATGTAATGGTATTCAGTAATGTTAGTAAGAAAATTTAAATGTGATTCGTTCCAAGTTCATTTCAAATTTCTACAAATCAGGGTACCAAACTCAAACTTCGATCCGCCTCATCGTATAGCAGGCTTGAATAAATGTCTACCAACAGAAAACAGTAGAAGTTCCATTTATTTTACAAACTCAAGAATGGCACCCCCAGCTCTAGACACTTGTTTGGTTTTATGCTGATCAACTGTCTTCTTTATGTCTTATCTCCAACCACAAAATGGCAGCTCTGAGCAGACAAGCTAACAGGAAATGTATTCTTACCTCAAGGAAAATAATTCCAAGAATCTGTGATAAAATAATCACTTCTAGATTCCTATCATTATCACAAGGATGCCTGATAAACGCTCGAGGGCATGTTTTCTTAAACTGAAATGCTTTCAGCTTCAAAGTGGACAGATTTGGTACGTTTTAAGGCTTTTGCTATTTACCTATGAATCCCCATTGTAAGCTGCAAGAACAGACAAAATATTTTTAAAATGTATAAATTAAATGCTTTATGTGGCAAATAAGTATATACCATGACTGTGAAGAAATAACTTTGACTTGAAAAATAACTTTAATAAGAGACTTTCTTTTTTGGACATTTTAAAGGCTATAGGGTGATTCACTCGAAAGAGACCCTGAATATTCTGCTGTAACTTCCATTAGGATGAAGCAATCTGAACCAAAATAATCCGCTCTACACTTTGACGTATGTGTAGTCGATTGCATTACATGCGATACAGGAAGTGGTTTCCGTTTTCTGCCAGACACATTTCGACGTGGCTCTCCATGTTCCTGAACATATCGGCAAGCGTCTCGGGGGGGGGAATAGCAGAAATTTCACGTTGGATGTTTTCCTTCAAATCTTCCACAGTGCGAGGCTTGTCCTGATGGACTTTTCCATTGAGCAGACTCCAAAAGGAAGAAATCTGGTGGTGTCAGATCTGGCGACCATGGTAGCCAAAGCCTCTTTGGAATTACCCTGTTGCTGAAGAAGGGCTCCGTTTGTGCCGATGTGAGACATGTTGCTCCATCTTGCTGGAAGTCACCTTCCGTTAACTCGCGATCACCCAGGAGAGTATTATTTTGCTTTTAGTGTGCAAAGTACTCAAAAATGAAGGCATGAAAAGTCAGTGTGCGCAAAGCACGTCCCTACTTAAGCAAATCAGGTTCAATATAAAGGTAATAGAGGTGGGTAGAGTAGCCAAAAATTGTACTCCAGTAAGAGTAGCGTTACTTCAAAATAATATTACTCAAGTAGAAGTAAAAAGTAGTCATCCAAAAAATTACTCAAGTAAGAGTAAAAAAGTATTTGGTGAAAAGACTACTGAAGTACTGAGTAACTGTTTGATCATAATAAATGATTTATTTTTTAGAAATGTAATAAGACAGACAAAAATATAAAATAATGTGCAAATTCT
>JANRMT010062856.1:13047921-13065188 GCA_026402145.1 Polypterus bichir lapradei
AGAAATGTAATAAGACAGACAAAAATATAAAATAATGTGCAAATTCTACTATTTCCAAATAACAAAATAAAAAATGAGTAAAAATAAATAACATCTTTACAAAATAAAGATGAAGAAATAACACAAAGTTCCAAATCTCAGTTTTTCACAACAAAGCTTTTGAAGCCGATACCTCCAGCAGGTGACATGTGTGTCTGAACAGCGCAAACTACTTACAGTGACGAGATATCCTGTACACTGACAGTATAATACTGCATATGCACCTGCCCTCCAATAGAAAATAACATTAGAACAAGGCAGCTTGTGTACGTACAAGAAGTCTCACTTTACCTGGACTGTCTGTGTCTGTGCATGTTTGGTTAAAACGGGCTTGTTCTTCACTCAGTGAAGTGATGGTTAAGCTTCAGCAGGCGTTGGCTCTCAAGGTTCCTGCAGTGAAGCTGTGACTGTTTAGCAGTGAACAGGAGCCCCGCATGACTATAAAGTCTCTCACAGGCTGCAGACGCAGGAAGTTTGTGTGTGATCATGTGACTGCATGGCTATATCTGATTGGTGAAATGGAGTCATGTGATTATTGTTGCTACATCTGTTTGGTGAAACGGAGTCATGTAATTATTGTTGCTACGTCTGATTGGTGAAACAGTCATGCAGTAGATCCACTGTCGACTTCTCTCCAACTAAAATATAGCGTATATAAATGTGTAAATGGAAAAAAGTAACGAGTCGAGTGTTGCCCAATGTAGCGGAGTAAGAGTAGCGTTTCTTCTTCACAAATGTACTCAAGTAAAAGTAAAAAGTATGGTGCAGTAAAACTACTCATAGAAGTACAATTTTTTTAAAAAGTTACTCAAGTAAATGTAATGGAGTAAATGTAACTCGTTACTACCCACCTCTGGCAATAAGCAAGTCTTTTCCTAAATAATTTCTAACAAAAAACGATTTCTTTTCCTAAGCCATTTTTTGTTTTTTTCTTTTTTATTCTTTTGAGCGTCCATTGTGTTCAAAATATCCTTCCTTTGTTAGACCAAAGTATCTTGACTGCCATGATGCCACACCATCCAGCTTTATGGCAACCAGACACACTAAAGGGTGACTGGCCATGAAATCTAAAACACAAAATGTTGGTTTCTGTTAGAAGACAAATGCAGAAAATGATTAATGTCACCTGAATAATGATAAAACAATTTTAAGAAACAAAAATAGCACAATGTTGTTAAAAAACGAAACAAAAATGAAGTAAAAATGACTGAATTGAATTCATGACACAGTATGTTTGTATATGTTGCACAGTTTTTTGCTTTCTTGTGTACATAAGCCCACCTTTCTTCAGCACTTTATTACAGACGCACATACCAAGTTAATGAATCCTCTGCTTGGTAATTTCTGCGTGAAAAGTCCAGTAAATTTAAAAAGACAGCAAAATGTCAGGTGTGCTGTGGTTTGTGCAGGCTTAATGTGGAATCCTCGTTGATATTCTCTTTATATTAATAATAATAATGTGTTTTATTTTTATAGCACCTTTCACATGCTCAAGGTTAACAAATGTTCATTTCCTTGTGCAGATATAATAAAGGGGAAGGGAGGATCAAACAAAAAAAAGAAAGAAAATAAGAGAAAAGAAATGTTCATAGTAAGTACATAATTTATTCCCCTTCCTAAGTTATGCAAAAACTGGAATATTCCTTAATCAAATTTAAATTAATTTTGTGCTCTAAAATCTATTATATTTTGTCTCATTGCAAAGTTCTGAAGTCCTAGCTTTACTGGCGATGAACTGGACAAACAGCATGGCAAACAATAACCAAGTAAGTGAACGTGTTGATTTCATTTTTAATTCTCGATGTCTTTTTTCCTTCGTTTAGTTGGTACCTTATCACTTACGTCCAATGGCCAGGTATTCTCATTCATTTAAATCTGCCTTAAGGGGTCTGTTAGGCTTATGTGATATTTTTGTCTTTCAGCCTCTTTGCTCAAGTGACATTAACCTGGGTCCGTCTGCAAACCCAAAGTAAGTACTTCACTTCTGAAGGCTGATTTTGTGTGTTTCCACCTTACAGTGTCCTGAATATACAATAGTGATAAAAGTCAGTTTTAAATTTGGAACTTCTGATGCCCACTTGCAGACAGAATACACTTTGTGTTTCTTTATATTGTCTTGACCCAAATTATTGGCATTAAAGTGTTAATTTGACATTAGTGAAAAAGAAATACCTGACGTTCTTGTGTGTGTCTCTGTATGCTGTGTCCACCATTGTTTTTTGGCCAAAAAAATATGTATTTAAATGGAGAAAGAAGCATTCAAAATGTTAGAACATTTATATGTCTTTCTATATTGTATTATTTTTTTATGCTGTATTATTATGGGATTTGTGAGACTTACAAGGTGTGTTACCAGATCGGTCCACTCCAGTACTGTAAGATTAACACACACACATATCACACACAGGTACATTTAGACATCCTATCCAGACAAAGTCTTGGGTGATTCCAATTGCCAGCCACCCCACAATATTCCACATGGGACCCCCTCCACATGAGAGCATATAAGAAGGATGCCACATACGCGTGTCACTTTTAGTACTCTCCATACAGACTCACTATCACCAGCACTAACAAATGATATGGGTGTCTTCAGGACACACAAAAGCTCAGTCACTTTGTTTATAAGGCTACTTTCTAACCAGCAGTGTCTTACTTCTACTGTCTTCTTCTTCTTTTGGCTTCTCCCGTTAGGGGTTGCCACAGCGGATCATCTTCTTCCATATCGCCATGTCTTCTGCATCTTGTTCTGTCACACCCATCACCTGCATGTCCTGTCTCACCACATCCATAAGCCTTCTTTTAGGCCTTCCTCTTCTTCTCTTACCTGACAGCTCTATCCTTAGCGCCCTTCTCTCAATATACTCAGCATCTCTCCTCTGCACATGTCCAACCAACGCAATCTCCCCTCTCTGGCTTGATCTCCCAACCGTCCAACCTGAGCTGGCACTCTAATGTACTCGCTCCCAATCCTGTCCATCCTCATCACACCCAATGCAAATCCTAACACATCTTTAACTCTGCCACTTCCAGCTCTTTCTCCTGTTTTTTGGTCAGTGCCAACTGTATTTGTTCTAAATATCGAGGAGCAACCTCTGAGCCTTGATAAGCCTGCATGAAGGG
The DNA here is from genome assembly GCA_026402145.1 of Polypterus bichir lapradei. Lineage (NCBI taxonomy): Eukaryota > Metazoa > Chordata > Cladistia > Polypteriformes > Polypteridae > Polypterus > Polypterus bichir. The sequence goes on from JANRMT010062856.1 coordinate 13,051,084, forward strand.
AAGCAGCAATCTTTCCATACTAAGTGAACTCATACTTACTTCAGTCACTCAAGACATAAAGACTAAGTACAGGTTGACCATCACTAATCCGGCCAATGGTAATCCCGTTCCACTTGTCCTATCAGTTTTGCAGCATTTGACTGAATCTGACTAGACAGTATAGGCCTTTACACCTTAGAAATCTTCGTGCTACTTTTGCCAGCAGTTATATCATCAATAAACACCAGTGACCCACTTCCATTGTCAGTCATGCATGCCCATGCCATAACATGGCCTCCATCATGTTTCACAGATGATGTGGTATTCATCAGATCATGAGCTGTTCATTCTCTTCTCCATACTCCTCACTATCCATCATTCTGGCACATATTGATCTTAATTTAATTTGTCCAAAGAACACTGTTCCAAAACTGGACCGTTTTTTAAAAATATTTTCTGGCAAAGTCTAATCTGTCCTACCTGTGCTTGAGGATTATCAGTGGTTTGAACCTTGTAGTAAACCCTCTGTATTTACTTTCATGAAGTCTTCTCTTGATTGTAGACTTTGGCAGTGATAGGCCGAACTCCCAGAGAGTGTTCTTGGTTTGGGTAAACGTCGTGAATTGGTTTTTCTTCACCAAAGAAAGAATCCTGAAATCACCCAGTACACTTGTCTTCCATGGTTGTCCAGGCCTTCTCGTGTTGCTGAGCTCACCAGTGTGTTCCTTCTCTTTAAGAATGTACCAGATGGCTGATTTGACCACTCCTGGTGTTTCGGCTAACTCTTGGATGGGGTGGTTTTGTTTTCTCAGCTTGTTTTTACTTGCATGGACAGCTCTTTAGACCTCATATTGAGAGTTCATAGTGACAGCTTCCAAATGCAAATTCCACACTTAGAATCACCTGCAGACCTTCTACCTGCTTAACAGTTAATGAAATAATGAAGGACCTGCTCCCAGCTGGATATGGAACAGCTTGTCAGTCGATTGTCCAAATACTTTTGAGCCCCTGAAACTGGGGTCAACCATGAATAAAAATGACTGCAATTCCTAAGTGGCTCATACAATATTTCTATTAAATCCTTTGAACTAAAACTGAAAGCCTACACTTCAATCATGTAATTATTTCTTTATTGCAAATCCATTGTGGTGGCATATAGAGCCAAAATTCTGAAAACTGCATCACTTAAGAAGCTGACTGTATGTGCGAATCTAACCACCGTTGATCCGGCAAACTCTAATCTGGCGCCCCACAGGTCTCAGTGATGTTGGATTAGTAATGGTCGACCTGTATAGAAATATAGAAGCATACAAAGTACCAAATAGAAGAAGATTTAACAGAAAAAGACTTCAAAGTCTGGATGTATACACTGTTAGGAAAGCTTACTGAAAATCAACATTGTCAAGGGTGGACATCGTCTTGGTCGGCGTTTTGATTTAGCAATCGGTGTTATTCATAGGTTGCCTTCTTCAACGTCCAGAAGAAATGGTCACACGCATTTGAATCTCTGACATCACTTCCTATGTCATTGCTGCTTTCTGTCATCACTTTCTTTTGGTCATATTTAGTAACAATGCATCCGAGGGGTTCCAGGACATGTGATATTACACACATTTGATTAGCTAGCTGTCCTTGTAATAAATAACTCTGCTCAAAGCCTTTGATCTTTGAGCGTAACTGTACAATCTATTATTGTCTTTGTTGTCTTTATCCATTAAGTTATAAATCTTGTCTAGTTCTTTGAACTAAAAGCACCATAAATTCTTTAGATAGCAAAACAGATGCATTAAAGTTATAAACTCCTGGTTCAAGTCACAAAGAGTGACCAAATGATCTAAAGGAAGGGGAAATGCAGATGTATTTAGATAAGTTGATTTGTACATTAGTTGATTAAGCTGCTTAAGGGTCTTGTACATTCCTTGTTAGTTTATTAAAAAAAAAAATCTGCAGTATCAAAATATGACGATTTAACACTCCAGGACAAATTCTATGAATTCGCAGTTAACGTCTTGCATTGGTCCGAATGACTTATTGTGAAATTCAGAGCACAAACTCACAGACTCACAACTGAAGAGTGAACTTTTGATTTTTGATAAATTGTGTTAGCTGGGTAATGTGGCGAACAGGGTAATATTTTAGTCAAAAGTTATTAGTTAATAAATCTTTGTTAACATGAGCAGGAAAAAAAACAGGTGGAGTAAGGGGGATCTCCCCCCCAAACCCTTATAACTAATAATGGTAACTCAGTTTCATGCAATTGTGTCTCTGATTGAAGTATTCGCTTCTAAATGAAGTAAAAACTGTCTTCTGCTTTCAGTGCACGACCTACAGACTTTGACTTTTTGACAGTCATTGGAAAAGGAAGCTTTGGCAGAGTAAGTTTCTGGGCGATGCATTGAATTTTGTTGCATGCATAATGCATGTTTATAAATTTTATTGTAGGCTTAATATGTGTCTATCGAGCATTTTTTTTTGATTTGACCTGTAATATTTGTACTAGTCTCTCAGGGCCAGATGTGATTCTCAAACAATAATACACAACTGGGGGCAACCTGTGAAAAAATGAATATCAATTACAGTAAATGAGGCACTGCAATGGCTGCACTCACAGGGCTTCTTCCTAAAATAACCAGCCCCAGTCCCTTGAGTGCGTGCATTAAACTAAAGTGTTGGGGTTCAGGGGGAGAGCAAAAGAAACTAATATAACAGTTGATGCTGAAAGGAAATCAAAGGCTAAAACTGCTGTTATTTATTTAGAAACACAGTAGCACAAGATAAAGCTTGGTGATTAATTTGTATGTTGTAATGAAAGAGAAGGCAGACAGACACACACACACACATACATAGACCACCGCAGCTACATGGATTTGAGAAGCACTTTTGTTTGTTACAGTATCATTCTGTCTGAATCACTATATTGGATAACAACAGCAAACAGAGTTTAGATAAGCATTGTGGTCTATGGATACACAACGTGTTAAACACTGCGGCTTTTCTAGTATGGCATGTTTGCATTTTCAATTAGACAGTAATGTTAACTTCTTTATTTTATCATTTAGACTAGGCAGCTTTGCCCCCTGCTTTCTTCGCTCGCCAACCCCCTCGGCCTGCGCTACGCACAAGCCACTTCACGTTTCTGCCGCTCGCATATCTGGATTTCACTTTCACCAAACAAATCTTTTAATTCTCGTGGATACGCCTCTTTGTTGGGAAAAAACTGATGGCAACACAAATTAGACGATCTATAAGTCTCCAAATGAAAGTTTAAATCCAAATGATATATTCAATCTCTTTTCGCTATTCCATTATTTCACTAAGTAACAATTTCAGTTTGTTTGCGCTAATGCGATCTTTACTATAATTTTTTGAGACTTTCGAATTTTAGGACTTTCATTGTCTCTAACCTGCTCTGCATGTGTATCGCGCCAACGTTTTTGAATTCTTTACAATATTCTACTTTGTCATCTACTCTTTGTCTTTTATTTAACCCGGGCGTGGTTAAATTTCTTGGCACAAAGTCTCGTCTCGCGGGACATGAAAGTATCTCTCTGAAAAAGTCACGTCTCGCCCCAGGCTAAAAAGTCTCATCTCGTCCCAGGATTTTTTTATTATAATAGTTAGTACCTCTTAACGACAAAGGAGTTGAAATGGAGCATTTCAATAACCACAAAGAAAACATACTGAGTGACAATCAGAATGTGGATTCTGTGCAGCCTCCTCTGTGCTTCTACTGGTGTCATCTGGCAGATTTGTTGATTCGGGTATATGAGTCCTGAAATCTGCATCCCTTATGGATCTTTGTTATCCGCTCTCTTAATGCCAGTCCTTTCAACAGAGTGTGACACACCGTTCACATGAAATGCATATTTTGCACTTCTTATTTTCATGAATACGGCTGCCAATTCCTTGAAGCTTACTTCGATTCCTACGCTGTTGTCGTAACACTGAACAACGGAGAATGAACACAGCACTCGCGACAATGTATCATTCACGATTACCGCATGTGCATTAATGCCATCGAATGCCAAAGAGTAACCTGATGTTACAGAAAGGTTTTTTTTACTTACGTCAGGTTATGTTTAATTTTAACATGTGCAACATGCTCTCATTTATATGTCTAATAGAGTCTTTTAGAAGACTTTTCAACTGTAGACTGAAGCTTGCTGTCTGTCGGACCAAGTTAACAAGCCCACCATTGGTCTTTGCTGTTCATAATCACCGCCTCCTACTTTGAGCGCTGCATTCATGAGGCGTTGGATTGGTTTAGAAAGGTGACACTCAGTGGGACGTCTAATTGTCCCCCCAGTTTTATTAAAACTTCACTCCTAGTTGTCTCCAGACTCCTGTATTTGTACTAAAGCAGACTGCACCATTTTGTTAAGAAGCACTTGTGATGCATTTTCAAAATGAGATGTTAATCTGCAAGTTTTGACAGGTGCTGCTTGCAAAACGAAAATGTGAAGGCAAGTGTTATGCAGTAAAGGTCCTGCAGAAGAAAGCCATAATAAAAAAGAAAGAGGTAAGAGTTAAGAATATATGATATTCAAAATTGTCTTGGTAATCAGTAACTTGCATTCGAGAAAGAAGAAACGATTTTCACTCTGTGATGATATAACTAGTTGTTGAACATTACAATGATATTAGTCCTTATTTGTAAAGTTTATTCGTTATGAATTAATTGGGTAAAGTGTATCTTATTATTCATGAAAATTTTTACTTATCTATAATGGAAAAGAATGAGGAAATGTTTTCTGGTTTCTAATTATACAAACACTTCCTTAAAGGAATACGCCACCCAAAAATGATATCTTTTTTTTTACATTAGTTACTCATGTAGTTTGTAGTGGTGGTGAAGAAAACTTTTTAATCTCATATTTTCGTACAGAATGGAGCAAAAAAAGTTTATGATATAATAGAAGCAAATGCGGACCAATGCTGTACAATGGCAAACGACTTAAAATCATGCGTGGAAAAAAAATGAAAAAGTTCACGTTACTCGTGTCGCTTATTCCACATGTTAGTTATCCAGTTGTATGCTCAAAATGTGCAAAACATGTGCTTTTTCTGGTAAAATAATATTACATATATAATTCTGAAATAATATGGTGGGTTGGCACCCTGCCCAGGGTTTGTTTCCTGCCTTGTGCCCTGTGTTGGGCTGGGATTGGCTCCAGCAGACCCCCGTGACCCTGTAGCTAGGATATAGCGGGTTGGATAATAGATGAATGGATGGATTCTGAAATAATCAGTGCATATCACAAACAGGAAGCTAAAGCCACAGGGGAATGACTTTAAATAGAAGGCCCGCCTGTCACTCTCATACGTTGGTCACAACTCTTGTCTTCAGTTGAAAAAGTCAGTCCCATGATGCTTTAGTGTTCTGTTTATGAAGGGCCCTGATTATTCCGGAAGCATCTACTTAGCCAAAAAGCATTTTGAACATACAACTGAATAAGTGACATGTGGGTTATGTGACACAAGTAGCATGAGATTTTTTTGGTATTTTTACCCACAGAATTTTTTCACCTCATTTACTATTGTACATCATTGGTCCCCATTTCCTTCTGTTATAAACTTTTTTCTGTCCATTTTGCGTGTATTTGAGATTAAAATTTCTTCTTGGCCACCACTACAAATCACTCGGCTAAGTAATATATAAAACTTTATTATTTTTAGGTGGAGTATTCCTTTAAAATTGACTTTACTGTTTCTTAACTGCCCAGTATGAGTGAGCGCGGATGTCTACATGAGGGTACCTTGTGATGAACGGTCAGTCTGTAAAGGACTCCTTCTAGTCTTGTGTCCCATCTTGCTGGAATGGAAACCTGCTCCCTGTGAGTGTGAAGAGTGAGGGAAATTGATGAGTGGAAGTCCAGTCAACATTTATTGACTAAAAACACAACCAGCATCCATTGCAACCAGACCATGCCTTAGCTACAGCTCTTGACAGTGTAATGAATTGGACCCGATATGCTGAAAATGGGCTGATTGCTGCCACTCACTTCCTTAAACTTCCTTACGGATAGGCCAATATAACGAAGTGCCCCTCCATATGCCCCCCTTTTAATATTATCAACTTAGAAACAGTCAAATGTGTATATAATACTACAGTACTACGGTGCTACAACAGTACTTAGCACTCGTAGGGTAGCAGCCATTTTGAAGAGATTTTTGTGAGTATATTGTGTTTTTATGTTTTATAGATAGTTTGGGCACCAGATGTTTGGCAAGAGCTGGTTATTTAGACAATTCTAAATTGTGCAGTTTTGGATTCACCAGATGTTTGGATTATCCTTTACATATTATGACAACATATTTCACTTTATTCGTTGGAAGTATTTTGTCAAACTATATATTACTGTAAAGCTCTTTTTTTTCAAACCTCCAATGAGTTAATGCTGCTGGCGATTTGTCGTCTGTCTGTTTTTATTGACCTCTCACTGTTATCCTGGACCAGGATAAAGTCCTTGCTGCACATTTACACTGAATACCCTGTTCCTGCTTACATGCCTTTTTAAATCATTCTTAGAGAAAAGCCAAGCAAAATGACACCTTTTATTGGCTAACTAAAAAGATTACAATATGCAAGCTTTCGAGGCCACTCAGGCCCCTTCCTTAGGCAAGATGTAATACAGAAACTGAAGTTCTCTGTGTTTATATACACACACTAGGCCAAGAAACAACATTGGTAAATCTTTAAATGGAAAATCTTAAATGTAAAAAATTAATAGGTTCATTCAGGCTAAGATTAATTTAACAAGAAAGAGAAGAACAATGTATGGCCAAGATCTTTGAATAAGATAACTGTCAAACAAAGTCCTTTGAAGTTTGTGATGAGTTTTTCAAAACAATGTGGGTCTGTAGACAGGTTATCTGTGTCAGTCTGAGAGATGCAAACAGTCCTCATATCTGGCTGTAAAACTCTTGTCTCTATTCACGCCATGTTGTATTGTATTAAATTTTAACATGAGTTTAACTTCCCATTCTTTTCTCTCTTGCTGTGGTCTGAAGTTGCCCATAAGCACTGTGACTTTAAAGTCCCTCTCACAGTGTCCATGGCTGTTGAAGTGGGCCGCTACAGAAACATCTGTGTTGCAACGTTTAATGTGGAATCTGTGTAAATTCATTCTCTGGCGGAGTGTTTGTCTAGTTTCTCCCACATAGAGTGCAGTGTCAGGACATTTTAAGCATATAATGCGCTCCATTATTTTCAGCCAAGCAATACGGTACAATTGTATTTGCTCAGACCTGACAGACCGGGATCAACAACTGCAGGAGCTCAGACAAGATTTCATCAGACAAGGTTATACCCCCAAAACAACAGACACTCAAATGAGAAGAGCTACCGCCATACCCAGAGACCACCTTCTGGAATATAAAAACAAAGACAACAGGAACCGCATCCCCCTTGTTGTCACCTACAACCCACATCTTGAAACACTTCGAAAAAATATAAAAGAACTTCAGCCAATGCTAAACAATGACCAAACACTGAAAAATGTATTTCCTGAACCTCCCCTCCTGGCATACGCAGACAACCACCAGACCTTCAGCAACTAATTGTCCGAAGCTCCCTAAATAAGCCGACAGAAAATGGCACATCTCCCTGCCTACAGAAAAGATGTAAAACGTGTGCCCATATCTACAATACAGACCGTATAGTTATACCACACTGCCGACTTGAACATCACATAAAGGAATCATTTTCCTGCAGATCATCTAATGTTGTCTACCTAATTCTCTGCATGAAATGTCCTGACACTGCACTCTATGTGGGAGAAACTGGACAAACACTCCGCCAGAGAATGAATTCACACAGCTTCCACATTAAACGTGGCAACACAGATGTTCCTGTAACGGCCCACTTCAACAGCCATGGACACTGTGAGAGGGACTTTAAAGTCACAGTGCTTATGGGCAACTTCAAAACACCGGCAAGAGAGAAAAGAATGGGAAGTTAAACTCATGTTAAAATTTAATACATTACAGCATGGCTTGAATAGAGACATGGGTCTTATGGCCAGATATGAGAACTGTTTGCATCTCTCAGACTGACACAGATAACCTGTCTACAGACCCGCATTGTATTGAAAAACTCATCACAGACTTCAAAGGACTTTGTTGGACAGTTATCTTATGCAAAGATCTTGACCATACATTGTTCTTCTCTCTCTTGTTAAATTAATCTTAGCCTGAATGAACCTATTAATTTTTTACATTTAAGATTTTCCATTTAAAGATTTACCAATGTTGTTTCTTGTCCTAGTGTGTGGTTATAAACACAGAGAACTCCCATTTCTGTATTACATCTTGCCTGAAGAAGGGGCCTGAGTTGCCTCAAAAGCTTGCATATTGTAGTCTTTTTAGTTAGCCAATAAAAGGTGTCATTTTGCTTGGCTTTTCTCTACATTCATAATGGCTAACACGGTACAACACCCTAGTACTACTAAATCATTCTTATTAAAAGAACCAATCTCGTGAAATTTGGCTCCAGCTGTCCCCCATGACCCTGTAGTTAGGATATAGCGGGTTGGATAATGGATGGATGGACGGATCTCGTGAAATCACCAATCTGTGATTCTTATTTTCAGCAAAAGAATATCATGGCGGAGCGCAATGTGCTGCTGAAGAGTGTCAAACATCCCTTCCTGGTTAGCTTGCACTACTCTTTCCAGACCCCTGAAAAGCTTTACTTTGTTCTCGACTATGTCAATGGAGGAGAGGTAATTAAGAGAAGGGTTACTAAAATAACGCCGGGACAACTAATACCAGGGGGTTAAAGGGATGTTAATTGGCGGCCCCTTTGTTCATATTTTTCTCTGCTATAATGTCAATATCAGAAAAAGTCTGAATGAGTGTAAGCCGCCTTAATTTTGGGTGTTCATTAAGAAATATAATGATTTACATTATGAGAAATGAAGTACATAATAAACAAGGATAGGTGTATCAGCCAATGTTCCCTCTAAGCTGAGCGCGTGAGCGATCGCTCACACGAATTTAGAGCGTCGCTCATACTTCCCGCACGATCGCTCATTCCGACGGTGTCGCTCGTACTTATTGCGAAAATTGGTGCACATTAATTTTTGGTTTAAACAAAATGTCGCTCATGAACAATGTTTTTTGCTCACTATATGCTACTTCTTAGGGGGAACATTGGTATCAGCTATCTGAAATATTAAAATGTTAGCTTCTATTTCAAAGTTTAAAGTTGAAATATTCTCAGTTGTAATAGAAATTTGTAATTTTTCATAGAAATTTGTAATTTTTCACTCTCTGATAGAGGCCAATTAAGGGCTAAGTCCCTAGTAAAGGATCAAAAATCATAAATAACACCTTATTTGTAATCACTTACTGTATAATAATACTAATTAATTACATTTATATAGAGCTTTTCTCACTACTTAAAGTGCTTTACATAGGCAGAGGGGATTCACTTCCACCACCACCACCAATGTGCAGCACCCACCTGGGTAATGTGCCAGCAGCCATTATTCCTCCAGTACGCTCCCCACACATTATCTGTTAGGTGGTGAAGGGGTGAGAGGGAGTGATAGCCAATAAGATACAGGGGATGATTAGTGGGCCAGAATGGGCAAGGCCGTGATAGGCAATTTAGCCTGAACATTGAGAACCATCGTACTCTTTTCAAAAATGCCTAGGAATCTTTAATGACCACAGAGAGTTGGGGCCTTGGTTTTACATCTCATCCAAAGGACGGTGCCATATTTATAGCACAGTGTCAACATCACTGCACTGGGGCACACATTCAGACCACAGGATAAGCACCCCCTGCTGGCCTCACTAACTCCTTTTCAGGCAGCAACCTAAGCTTTTCCTAAATGGTCTCCCGTCGAAACACTGGCCGGGCCTGAATATGCTTACCTTCAGGATGGATGACCTGTTCTGAAGTGCAGGTGGTATGGCTGCTGACAAATAGTCTAGACATGATACCCCACAAACTTATGTTTAAAATGAGTCATGTTTAGCCTTCTGGGAATAACTATTGGAGCACTAGGACTACCGGTACAGAATCAAATATCAAAAATATCAAATTTGTGAATAGCAACCTCAAAATAGCATGAAACGGCATTCCAGATGTCTATATTACCGATCCCCATTTTTTTGAGGTTTTGTGAACAGAAGTAACTTTGACTCCAAGTGTCCCATTAAGGGGTGAATCCCTGGGGTCAGCTGATTTGGCATGCACAACTTCAAGTACTTCTGACCCTTTTTGCTGAACATACCTACTGATTATCATATGGAAGTAATTTCCTGCACAAAATATGGTCCAAACAGGCCTAAAAATCAGTTTTCAAAGAGTCCAAAGCCAAACATATTTGGGAAACCCAAAAAGCTCAATGTCTTACATAAATAAACATCAAGATGTGTTGAATACTTTATCACATGGGGGGATTTTTCTCATAACAGTGAGTGTGCAGGTGCCAGTCAAAGAAAAACGGAAGTGACTTTAAAGCATTCATAAGCATTTTTTATAAACATAAGATGCGTATGACTCTCACACGTGTGAACTGCTTGAATATACAACAGAGAGGTTAAAGGAAGCCAAACAAAGTGTCTCAGATCATGTAGGCCAGTAGTTCTCAAACTGTGGGACGGGCCTCCCTAGGGGGGTGCGAAGATGTGAAAAAAAGAAAACAAGAATCGAAAATATGAAAAACACATCTATTGAAACTAAAACAAATTAACTTAAACTTTATTCTGATACTAGAAAAATAAATATAGAGTTAGATAAATGTCGATAAAAGTTAAGTAGGTATAATAAAATATGCATCTATGATATATCATTAATTAAAAAAGAACAAATTGGTATTAGTGGGCTCCTTTCAAAAAAACCTTAGGGGGGCGCAATTAAAACTGTTATGAAAACTCGGGTTGCAAATACTTAAAGGCTGAGAAACACTGATGTAGGCTATGTTACCAGTAAGGTGCAGCTAACATGTTAAGAACAAACCAGCAATAAAGTAATAATCCTTTACAGATTAAGTAAGCTGCCTTACCTGAGAGGGAACTTTACTTTACCAATCATCTGATTGGTCAGATCTTGTCTTTATTTTATTTTTTTATTTGTTGTGGTTAGTAATTGAATTCTGGCTATTGATGTACTCTTACAATTTGCATGGCGCAAAGTTATTATACAGCTTACTGTAACTGGTCACATCTAAATTACAGGACTTTTCTTTTTAAAAAGAATAATCCAAAACTGTAATTTCAAGTTTGACTTGCACACCATTGTGATAAAATACATGATGTCACGTCACCCTGTGCAGGATTTGATATTGATATTTGAGATTGTACAAGAAAACATTTGATGTACTTACTGTTTTTATATGTAGTCAGAGCCATTTCATCTTGTTATAAATAAATGAATGTAAAGGCTGAGTGTATATTTTGAATAGTAATTTTTTCCCATCATTCTCTCTTTAGCTCTTTTTCCACTTACAAAAAGAGAGGTGTTTCACTGAACCTCGGGCCCGCTTCTATGCAGCGGAAGTTGCAAGTGCAATTGGCTATTTGCATTCCCTGAATATAGTCTACCGGTGAGTATCTTTGGATGGTTGGTTGATTATAAGAAATTCACAATAGTTTTACGGTGCCCTCCATAATGTTTGAAATAAAGTCACATTTTTCCTTTATTTTCCCCTCTGCTCCACAGCTTAAAATTACAAATCAAACAATTCAGACATCGTGATTAAAGTGCACATTGCAGACTTTTCATTTAAGGGGATTTGCGGACATTTCGGTCACATTGGTCAAAATGACGACACTTTTTCTAAACAGTCCCCCCCAATTTCAAGGCACCATAATGTTTGGACACAGCAATGGCAGGTCTATTAAAGCCGTTGTCAGATTTAGGATTTTGTCGCATATCCCTCACATGCAATAACTGCTTGAAGTCTGCGATTCACAGATATCATCTGGTGCTGAGGATCTTCTCTGGTGATGCTCTGCTAAACCTCTAGTGCAGCCATCTTCAGCTCCTGCTTGTTTTGAGGTTTATCCCCTTAGGTTTTCTCTTCAGCATATGAAAGGCCTGCTCGATTGGATTTAAATCAGGTGACTGGCTTCACCATTCAAGAATTTTCCATTTTTTAACTTTGACAAAGTCCTGTGTTGCCTCAGCAGTCTGTTTGGATCGTTATCAAGTTGTAGGATGAAGCGTCGTCCAATGGAGGCATTGACTGGAACTTGAGCAGATCATATGTTTCTCCACACCTCAGAATTCATTGAGCCGCTACAATCAGCAGTTCCATTATCAATGAAGAGAAGTGTGCCAGGACCTGTGGCAGCCATACATACCCAAGCCCTAACACCCCCAGCACCATGTCTAACAGATGAGGTGCTCTGCTTTGGATCTCAGGCAGTTCCTTTTTATCTCCACACTTTACTCTTTCCATCAGTCTGATGAGGTTCATCTTTGTCTCGCCTCTCCACAAGACCTTCTTCCAGAATTCTGCAGGCTTTTTGAAGTCACAAAATGTAATCTGTCCATCCTGTATTTCTGTTCATGAAGTCTTCTGCTGATAGTTGTCTCTGACACGTCCACATCGGCTTCCTGAAGACTGTTTCTGATCTGTCGGACAGGCATTCAGAGATTTTTCTTTTCCATAATGAGAATTCTTCTGTCATCAGCAGTGGAGGTCTTCTTTGGTCTACCAAGTCCCTTTGAGATTACTGAGCTCACCAGTGTGTTCTTTCTTCTTCATGATATTCCAGACGGTTGATTTAGGTCATCATAAGCTTTTGTCGATGTCTTGAATGGTTTTGTTTTTGTTTTTTTAGCCTCATAATGGCTTCTTCGACTTTCATTGGTAAAGCTCAGTGATACCTAGCAGGGTTTAATTATAACATTCGCTTTGAGGTTAATATTTCAAAAACAGGAAGACCTGACTTAGCAAGAAAAACAAAACTGAGAGAGCTTAATCCAATACACAGAGTAAAATGTTATGGATAAATGGTTTACTCTGTAATTTATATTACAGAATACAGGCAGAAAGCTGAATGTCAAAAATGTGCAAGTTCAAGCCTGTTTACTGATTTGCAAAGTTGTTTCGTTTCATTTATGCAAATAACATGTTGTCCCTGACTCCTAAGAATAATGCTAAATGATATATTGTTATTTACAGTATCAGTTCAGAGCTCACTGTATTTTGCCAGTCACTTTGGATAAAAGCATCTGCTTAGTAAAAAGTTAAGTATAAATGTATTTTGCCAGTCGGGAGGCCTAGTAACGTTGGACTTTCTACTTGATGTGAAATTTTTTTTCTTTGACATGTCTAGATGTAGAATAGGACCAGTGAAAGCACAGTTATTAGATTCAATCTGAAATGAGCTGATGTTTTGTTGTTGTTGTTTTGATATTCCCACAGGGATTTGAAGCCTGAAAACATCTTGTTAGATTCCCAGGTAGGATTTGCCTTATTTATATAGAGGTGGTACAGTAAGTGCCCATTATGTGTGCTACTTTCTACACTTTGTGAGTAAGCAGTTCTTTAGGTACTGAAGTATAAATTCCTGGAATAAGACACCTAATAATGTGCTTAAAAGTAGAAGATTGGGACCCTTCAAACCTTGACTCTTAGTTATTTTGGAACTAGCGCCCACTGTCAGTAACCCGGGCTCCCCTGAATCCAATTTTGTATTGTGTGATGTGAAGAAGTGACTATGCTGTGTATTATTTGAGTCATAACTACTTGCAAACTCTCCATTTCAGGGACATGTTGTCTTAACTGATTTTGGACTTTGTAAGGAAGGAATTGAACCAGAGGGCACAACTACAACTTTCTGTGGAACTCCAGAGGTGATGTGTGTTTTCTTAACATTCAGCTAGATATAAATACCAAATTGTACTATAGCTCTTGTTTAAATTTAACATTTATTAGCTCCCAGGATATGTGTGATGTACTTGCTATTGTGTATTGTTTACAACAACAACAACAATAATAATAATACATTTTATTTATATTGCGCCTTTCCCATGCTCAAGGTGCTTATTTAAACAGCAGGGTTTATGCAACATTGGGTACAAATATTTCTGTATAGAACTCTAAACAGATAAATACAGGAGATACAAAGTATTAAATAGAATAAAAGACAATAAACCAGAG
>JANRMT010062856.1:13065588-13075737 GCA_026402145.1 Polypterus bichir lapradei
TCAGTTTAAAAAGGTTTAATTTTCTTCTTAATAAAAATTTTAAGGCAGTACTTCACCGCTGCGAAGCGCGGGTATTTTGCTAGTTTGTGATATAAAATAAAATAAAAATTATTCTGAGAATCTGGACAGAGAGGTAAACTGAAAGAAGGGGCAGAATGTCAGGGTCAGTTAAATGCAGTACAGAAAAGATGAGTTTTAAGTTGTTTGTTTTTTAAAGAATTAATTAAGTCAGCTGATCTAATTAATTTAGGGAGGTCATTGCACAATCTGGGCATTATACAGATGTTTCCTTAAGAGGCATTAGCTCTCTGGAAATGTGTTCTTTTGAAATTGCGGCACATTAAGTAACTAAACAATATAGTAATCCTTCTATATAAAAGCAGTCGGGATTGTCCTTCCGTCCCGTGAGTGCTACGCAGGCGCGAAGTTTCACACACGCCCCGTCCATTTTGCAATGCACGATGGGATTTGTAGTTTCGTTTTTCCAGGTTAAAGATGATTTTCTACTCCAGACTGTGCGATATCTTCTTCTTCTTTCTTACTATATAAAAGCGGTCGGTTGTCCTTCCGTCCCGTGAGTGGAAAGCGTAGCGGTATTCCGCTTATCACAGACTTACTACTTGCAGCTTGCGGTACGAAGCGACATGATGTGAGCAGAGTTCTGGTGCTCCCATCGTTCCCTTGCTTTTGTGCATGATGCGCTGGAAAAATAGACAAAATTATGTCTCTGGAAATAATTAATGTTGATGGAGTACAAATGCCTCACCGCGTAGTAAATATCAGGGGGGTTCAAAAGGGCGACCTCAATATAGAAAAAAAGTTTAAATTTCATCATAAAAATAACAGAAACTACGAGTATTAAAGTAATACCGCTCAAATGCAATATAACCAAATTAATGAGTTTGTATAAAATATCAAATTGATCTACATATTGAATTGCCTTAAGAAGTGGTCAACTTAAAAGTCGGTCGCCTTAAAAGGCGGGTCAGCCTAGTATGGCAGAAAAGGTGATAACCCTCCCATCGTGATTGCGGCGGTATAGGAATCACATGAGAAAAATATACTTTAGCTTACATTTACTGACGGTTGACGCGGTTACAGACGGGAAGCATATGACAGACTTTTATCCAGGTGGGAGTCTGGATCTACGCAGTCTGCCATTTTTTCGTCACCACGCTGAGAGGGTTTTCGGACGGAGGTCCGACACAGCCTTGAAGGGTTTGGCTGTTGTCCAAGCCTTTTAATACTGTCTGCTTGCCTTGCTGGTCTTCTCTGGTCTCCAAACAAGGGCAGGTAAGGACTGAACTCCCCCTCCACAAAATATAGAAATAGCATAATGCCTACATGCCGGTTCTCATTCTCCCAACAAGGAAAGAAGATTTTGTACTGACAGAGGACAGAAATACTGTTCTGTGTTTAAGCTGACTATACAATCCTCCAGGTGTCTTTGGCTATTTAGTCTATGCTTGGTTGGCAGTTCTAAATGCTGAGCCCCTGTGTGCCAAACTTAGCATGCATATGTGAATGGATACTTTAACAGTGTTGTCCAGATATAGTGACATAAATATTAAAGAAAAATGTATTATAACAACAGGTAAAGGCCCTGCTGTCACCCATAGAGTGCAGGTTTAGTGCAGGACCCAACAAGATTGCCAGAATCAGAGTACTGTAGTGAGCAGACAGGAGCAGAGTGATGGAGAAGGTCACTGATGTAGTCTGGTGCAAGGCCATTTAAAGCTTTGTATTTCAATAATAGAATTTTATATTCAATGCTTACATCTTGCCTGAAGAAGGTTGCCTGAGTTACCTCGAAAGCTTGTATATTGTAATCTTTTTAGTTAGCCAATAAAAGGTGTCATTTTGCTTGGCTTTTCTCTACATTCATAATGGCTAACACGGTACAACACCCTAGTACTATATTCAATCCTGTAAGACACAGGGAGCCAGTGAAGGCGAAGCAGGATGGATGTGATGTTCTCGCTGTTGCTGGTTCTTGTAAGGACTCTTACAGCAGAGGTTTGAATCGGCTGGAACTGTGATATAAGAACAGAAGCGGCATCTGCCAGTAGGGAGCTACAATAATCGATGCAGGATGTGATAAAAGCATGGACAAGTTTCTCAGCATTAGAAAAGGAGAGGAATGAGTGAACATGGCATATGTTACAGAGGTGGAAGAAAGTTTCTTAATGTGATTTAGGGAGGAATCAAAAATGACACCAAGATTCCTTGCATCAGAAGAAGGTCTGATGAGATCAGCGTCAAGAGTAACTGAGAAGGAGTTCATTTTCTTAAGCTGCGCTTTAGTGCCAATTTGCTGCAATTTATTTTTTTAAGAGTTCTGCTCCATCCAGGTTTTATTTTCAATGTGGAAAGTTGTGAGCTGGAAAAGCTCTGATGAAGCTTTCACTTTTAACATTGAAATAGAATTGAGTATCATCTGTATAAAAATGATAACCCAGTCCAAAACTACAAATGACATGGCTGAGGGGGAAGCATATAGATACAGAAGAGCAGAGGGCCGAGAACAGAGCCCTGAGGGACTCCTTGTGTGACCGTCTCTCGGTGGTGGTGCCAAGACTTATGAACCCCTGCCTATCAATCAAATAGGACTTGAACAACTGGAGGGCAGTGCCAGAGATACCCAGCATGTTCTCCATTCTGGACAGTAGAATGTCATGTCTGACAGTGTCAAATGCTGCTCTGAGGTCTAACAGAATTAATACGCTGGTTTGTCCTGAGTCTGCTGCCATAAGCAAACCATTAGTAACTTGGAAGTTTCCTAGAAGATCTTATTTTAATGTTTACAAAACAAGATTTTTTATTAAATTAATGAACAATTACTGTTCATTTCAGTCATTGTCACTATAACGTGCTGACAAGGGAAGTGAAAACAACCTCAACATGTTATTGGATATATACACTCACCTAAAGGATTATTAGGAACACCATACTAATACGGTGTTTGACCCCCTTTCGCCTTCAGAACTGCCTTAATTCTACGTGGCATTGATTCAACAAGGTGCTGAAAGCATTCTTTAGAAATGTTGGCCCATATTGATAGGATAGCATCTTGCAGTTGATGGAGATTTGTGGGATGCACATCCAGGGCACGAAGCTCCCGTTCCACCACATCCCAAAGATGCTCTATTGGGTTGAGATCTGGTGACTGTGGGGGCCATTTTAGTACAGTGAACTCATTGTCATGTTCAAGAAACCAATTTGAAATGATTCGAGCTTTGTGACATGGTGCATTATCCTGCTGGAAGTAGCCATCAGAGGATGGGTACAAGGTGGTCATGAAGGGATGGACATGGTCAGAAACAATGCTCAGGTAGCCCGTGGCATTTAAACGATGCCCAATTGGCACTAAGAGGCCTAAAGTGTGCCAAGAAAACATCCCCCACACCATTACACCACCACCACCAGCCTACACAGTGGTAACAAGGCATGATGGATCCATGTTCTCATTCTGTTTACACCAAATTCTGACTCTACCATTTGAATGTCTCAACAGAAATTGAGACTCATCAGACCAGGCAACATTTTTCCAGTCTTCAACTGTCCAATTTTGGTGAGCTCGTGCAAATTGTAGCCTCTTTTTCCTATTTGAGGTGGAGATGAGTGGTAACCGGTGGGGTCTTCTGCTGTTGTAGCCCATCCGCCTCAAGGTTGTGCGTGTTGTGGCTTCACAAATGCTTTGCTGCATACCTCGGTTGTAACGAGTGGTAATTTCAGTCAAAGTTGCTCTTCTATCAGCTTGAATCAGTCGGCCCATTCTCCTCTGACCTCTAGCATCAACAAGGCATTTTCGCCCTCAGGACTGCCGCATACTGGATGTTTTTCCCTTTTCACACCATTCTTTGTAAACCCTAGAAATGGTTGTGCGTGAAAATCCCAGTAACTGAGCAGATTGTGAAATACTCAGACCGGCCCGTCTGGCACCAACAACCATGCCACGCTCAAAATTGCTTAAATCACCTTTCTTTCCCATTCTGACATTCAGTTTGGAGTTCCGGAGATTGTCTTGACCAGGACCACACCCCTAAACGCATTGAAGCAACTGCCATGTGATTGGTTGATTAGATAATTGCATTAATGAGAAATTGAACAGGTGTTCCTAATAATCCTTTAGGTGAGTGTATACTAGTATAACATGTGTAATAATGATGCAGAAAATAAAAGAAGTGTTGTGGAACCAGTGGGGGCCCCCATTTAATGCCAGAACTTGGTAACCACAAAAGAGAGAAAACTAAGCAACACTCACGGGTGGTAAAACAGAAAACAAAAGTGCTGACCTGGCTGAGTCAAAGACAAATTGCTTCCCTCTGGTGTCTGGTTTGGTTTTAAGGTGTTGGGTCCTGTTAGGGGTCGGACTTAATGATGTACAGCCAGAAGTGATGTAATTTATTGTCAGTACGACATCCCTCTGAACTGTCAGGACCAAAGATGTTGCATTGGCAACAGCATCCCCTCTCGTCTCGGTGGTGGTATTGCGTACCTGTCCAGAGTTCCAAGGATGCCTCCTATTCACACATGCATAACACATGAAAAAACATCTGAGGTATTGGTTTATTAATATTAAAAAAATATTCTTATTGTAGCCGCCGATGTATAAGGCGAAGTCAGGCACGGGTAAGACGCGTGTCAAAGAAATCTCACAGTCCAAAAGTTTGTTTTAAAATTTTTAGTGAAAGTTAAAAGCAAATAATCCATACAAGAATAAAAGGAAAAATAGTTACACACATAAAATAAAGGCAAAAAAAGAAAAAATGTATCTTCTATAAACTTAGCTTTTCTTAAGAAGCTTTGGTTATTTCTATACTTAAAGCTTATTTATTTCTTCTTCTGTATGCTTTAAACATACGGTTCAACCCTTAAATCTTTTATTTTACGTGTTACTTCACACTCAAAAGGCCCGTAGGCCGTTGGCACATAGACATTCGCCCAGGTACGGTCACATGCGCAAGTACGAACTCGAGCACAAACAAGAACACGGTTAAAAAACCGTATGCCTCTGTACCTTACACAAGGCAAGGCTAGACACTAACTGGAGAACATTGTTTACTCAAAACTGTTAAGAAATGACAGGAAAATACCAACTCAATTCTATTCACGGGGGTTATAGGAACCTCCCATATTTTATGCATTATCATTTAATAGATATTCATACATTTTATAGAACTAGGAAAATGGCTCTTACACTTATTAAAACCCATCTCTAAGGTGTAGACTATTTACAGTAATGTTTGCCTGTATTTAAAGTAGATTCAGAAAGTATTCAAACCCTTTCTCTTTCTGCTCACTTTATAGTGTTGTAGGTTTCATTTTAAATGGATACATTTGCCATCTTTGTCCATCAATCTACACTTAATAACCCATAATGACAAAGTAAAAAGCGTAATTTGAGAAAGGTTTGCAAATGTATTAGAAGTCAAAAGCTGAACTCTCTCATTCCTATAAGTGTTCAGACCTTTGTGTGTGGTCAGGTGATTCCTGTTTGCTTTATTTCTCCTTCAGATGTGTCTAGAACTTTATTGGAGCCCACTTGTGGCACGCTGAACTGATTGGACATTGTCTGAAATGGCACACATGTACCTGTTTATATAAGGTCCAACAATTCACACGGCATGTCAGGGCAAAAAACAAACCATGAAAGTTCAAGGAACTCCCTGTAGACCTCTGTGATCAAACCGTGGTGAGAAAAATACCAGAGCAAGGGGATAAAACCATTTCTACCACTTTGAGTGTTTCCAGGAGTGCAGTGGTCTCAAAAATTGTGAAGTGGAAGACGTTTGGCACCACCAGGTCTCTACTTAGACTTGGCCAGCCAGCTGAACTGATTAATCAGGCAAGAAGAGCTTTGGTCAGGGATGGTTACCAAGAATCCAACTGTCACTAAAAGAGCTTCAGAAGTCCTCTGCTGAGATAGACGCACCTGTCATGTCTCATCAGCAATCCATCAATCAGGTGTTTATGGTAGAGTTACTGGACAAAAGCAGAGAAAGGGAGACTGGTGAGAACTGTGAGAAGGATGAATGCAGCCAAATACAGAGAGGTCCATGAAGAAAACCTGCTCCAGAGTGCACACAACCTCAGACTGGGGCAACAGTTCACCTTTCAACAGGACAATGACCCGACGCATCCAGCCAAGACCACGCTAGAGTGGCTTTAGGACAAGTTTCTGACTTGGGTGGCCTAGACAAAGCCTGGAACATCTGTGTAGGAGACCTGAAAATGGCAATTTGCAGATGCGTCCCACCCAGTCCTACAGATTGGTGCCAAAGCAGCTTTTACAAAGTACTGAATTAAGGGTCTGAATACTTGTACGGATGACAGATTTTAGTTTTTGATTTTGAATACATTTGCAAACCTTTCCGGAAACATGTTTTCACTTTGCCGTTTTGGGTTATTTAGTGTGGTTTGGTGGGCAAAAATGGCAAATGTGTCTATTTAAAATGGAATTTCTTCTAGCAGCATAACATTCTCAGAATGACTTAATCCAGTTCTAAGTGTCTAGTCTCCCAAAGTCTGTGCCTT
This sequence comes from Polypterus bichir lapradei, assembly GCA_026402145.1. Lineage (NCBI taxonomy): Eukaryota > Metazoa > Chordata > Cladistia > Polypteriformes > Polypteridae > Polypterus > Polypterus bichir. The sequence goes on from JANRMT010062856.1 coordinate 13,072,126, forward strand.
ATATTATTTTGATTATCTTAATTTTTAAATTTGATCTTACTAAAAAGACTTTTGATTTGGTATGAAAAGTGTGTTGACGTCCATTTCAGACAGAGTCTAATTGTAGAGTATGTTAACAACTTGGATTTCAGATTTGCTACTCTAGGTCAGTGGTGTCCATTTCAGTTCCTGGTCAGCGGCACATAATGTCGATCAGTGAGATATAAAACTAACTGTCTTCTGTTCTTTTCTTCTCCAGTATCTGGCCCCCGAAGTGCTAAGGAAGCAACCTTATGACAGAACTGTGGACTGGTGGTGTCTGGGAGCTGTGCTGTACGAGATGCTTTATGGGCTGGTAATAAAGATTAGTGATTTTTACAACACAGAAAGTGTACGACTTGTATGTTACTAAGTATTTATTCAAAATGGAGGTGTTATTCTCTTCTTCTTCTTCCTCCCCCTCATCTTTCCTTACTTCTATGTGGGTTGGTGTGCCTGATTAACCTTCTCCAAACAGCTCGGTCTTCCACCTTTTCCCCAGTCAGACCCCTTTCCTTCAAATCCCCTTTTACTTTATCCATCCACCTCCATTTATACCTCCTCCCTTTCTCTTCTCCTGGACTTCCATTCCCATCACTCTTTTGCCCAGATATCCATTGTCGCTCCTCATCACAAGTCCATGCCACTTCAGCCTACTTTTCTGTACTTTCTTAGATTTCTCTCCCTCTTTTGTTGTACCTTTGATTGCCTCATTTCGTATTCTATCCTTTTTGTAACTCCATATGTCCATCTGAACATTCTCATGTCTGCCACATCTAACTTCTTCTCCTGTACTCCTTTTATTGTCCATATTGTAGCTCCATTGCTGGTCTGACTACTGTCTTAAAAACCTCACCTTTAACTTTCACCTTAATTCTTAGGTCACACAATGCTCCTGATACCTTCTTCCAATTGTCCATCCACACTGCACTCTGTGGGTTATTTCTGCATTTAATTTTCCATCTTGGTGTACCACTGGTCCTAGATATTTAAATATATCCAGTCTTTTCAATGGCTCCCTCTGCAGGCTAACTTCAGAATCCTGATCATCTTTTAAACCTCAAATATTTTGTCATCTTCTTCCTATTTATCTTCATCCCTCTATTTTCCAAAGCCCTTCTCCATTCTTCCAAGTTCTTCTCCACTTCCATTTTTTCTGGTGCTACACATCACCATGTCATCAACAAAAAGCCTGCATTGGTCATTTATCCCATGACTCAACACATCCACAGTCAGATCAAAGAGGTAAGGACTTAAAGAAGACCCCTGGTGCAGACCTCCTCTAACTGGGATCTTGTCTGTTACAACCAACACTGCTTTTAACCCAAGTCCTCACTCCCTCATACACGTCCTTGGCATTCCTCACACACTTCTCTGGTAGAAATGGTGGTTTTATTGTGGTTTTATTAAACACTTTACTGGATTTGATTGTACTGTCCTAAAGTAAATAAATGTCTTCTGAGCAAACTTGTGCACCTTTTGCCTGTTTGCCCCTCATCTGAAACATTTTTACTTTCAACAGAATATCTGCTACCACTGACCTTACCAAAGAAGACCTTAATTTTTTTTTGCTTTTCCCTAATAGCCACCATTCTATAGCAGAGATGTAGCGGAGATGTATGACAACATCTTACACAAACCACTGGAGCTAAGGGGAGTCAAGACCATTGCTGCTTGTGAAATCCTGAAGGGTCTTCTGCAGAAAGACCAGCACCAGCGTCTTGGGGCCGTATCTGATTTTGTGAGTGTCTCTTAGAAAAGTAAAATGTCACACATTACAAATGATACTAGTCTTTAGTAATGTTTCTTCATTTTTAATCATTGAAAGAATTATTTTAGTTACAACTTGCCTGCAGGGACCAGTAAGGACATTATTTCAAGTTTATGATGACATAACTAGTGTAAGAAGTAAGGACAGACACCGGCAGTGTTTTGAGGCACCCGGAGGCAAACTCTGAATACATTAATTAAAAAAGAAACACGTCAAAATACGCAAAACAATCTTCTCAGACGTGAGCCCTTATCGAGACTGCCCAGGATGGCAGGTTTTCCAGTTGTATGGCAGCAGGGCAGGAAGAGGAGGGTCCAGGTGGACGGACACCGGAAATGGCATTGGTGGAGGAGAGCTGTCACTCTTCTGGTCTGCAGAGGGAGGAAAAGAGAGGACCCTATCACACAGCGCCATCCTCTGGATTGGTGGAAAATTACCATCACTTGAGCCCTTAAACTGTGTCCCATGCTCACTTGTATGAAACCAGTTTAAAATAACATTACAAAGTCTAATTAGGCTCAGCATTACTGAGTGTGAGTAGTAAACTGTTGCCCTTCCACCCAGTGATGTTCCCAGGCCTGAAATGGATAAGCTGGTTAAGGAATGGATAGATTGTTGCTTGTGCAAGCAAATGAGTAGCATAATTCAACACAGGAATGCATAATGTCAAAGTATATACAGTAACTCCTCTATAAATATATAGTATCTGGATTTTTTTTTTTTTTTTTTTTTTTTGCAATTTTTGGTATATAAGGTATAATTTGCACTCTTGTGTCCACTTTTTTAAGTATACCTATATAGGAACAGGTTTAGTTGTTACTTTACTATAACCGAGATGCATGCTGTAAACAACATGGGCAGTGCCATGTTTGCTTCATCAGACATGGTGCTTCCCGTATATCACAAATGGTTGCCCTAGTGGGATTTACTGCCTCTGGAGTTTACCAAGAATGATGTGATAAAAACAAAAATTAGGTAGCAATAATAGTTAACAGAAAAGGTCAGAGGAGAATGGTCAAAACTCTTTCAAGCTTAAAGCTGAGCCAACACATACTCAAACGACAGCTTTTTACAATTTAGGTTTGCTGATGAGCACCTCTGAATGCCCAAAGCTTCAGAATGGGCCATAGCAGCAGAAAACTACGCGTGACTCCATTGCTATCATTTAAGAACAGGAAGATGAGGCTCATGATCAGCTTAGCTGAATAATTAAAGACTGGAAAAATGTTCCCTGGTTTAAAATTCATCTGACCAGTGGGCAATTTCTGTTGTAATGTGCATGTGTAGATCACTGAGACAGAATAGAATAGAACAGAATAAAATAGAATAGACTAGAATAGAAAGCCTTTTTGTCACTGTAAAAAAAGGTCAACGAAACTATGAGTGCCACTCCAGCTTGGTACAAAAAATCACAAATGACACAACTTTTCTGAAAAAGAAAAAACCTACAACGCATAATACACAAAAGAAGAACAACATAAAAATAATAAATATATGAAAAAAAATGTTATTGCATTAAAGGGTATTACAAATTTAGCCCAGTTTATAGATAACAGTATATTATATGTAAAATATATACAGTACTTAAAAAGAAACGAGATCAAAAAATAAAACCAGTAGTAATACAATAAATAATATAATAATAATAATCATTCCACTGGGAGTAGCTGCACAAGAGCAACAATAGTGTGTATGAGCAGCACTGACCAAAAATTGTTTAACCAGCCTTAATTTGCTTATTTTTGTTCAGTGTATTTATATCTATCTATCTATCTATCTATCTATCTATCTATCTATCTATCTATCTATCTATCTATCTATCT
>JANRMT010062856.1:13078834-13117377 GCA_026402145.1 Polypterus bichir lapradei
ATTATTATTATTATTATTATTATTATTATTATTATTATTATTATTATGTCAAATAAATAGACAAAATACCACAAAAAAGGTTTAGGGCAGCCACCCATATACTTGATATACGGTTACAAAATCGAGAAATTGGTTGCACAATTTCTGTTGTATCCAGTTTTGAATACAACACAGATCTGATTTAGAGGAGATAAAATGGCAGTTTTATGGGAAAGCAGAGAAAGTGAGGTCATCGGGGCCAGAACTGGAAGTGAGGTCATCAGGGCCAGGCGGAACTTCCCGTAATTGGTCTCCAGAGGAATGAGAGACAGCGTTAGTGCACCACGCCTCCCCCTGGTCTGGTGTAGAATTACCCACATTTGAGCCCTTTAGCTGCCTCCCATGCGCACACGTGTGATAATTATTATTATTATTAAAACGAATCTCAAGTTGGTTCTACTAAGATGAAAGACTTTTAGCTGCCATTCTCCAGTCCCCAAATCTCAATTAAATGCAGGACCTTTAGGATGAGGTAGAACAGCAGGTTTATGGCACAAAGTTTGTGATGCTAGTAAGTCAGAGTGGACCAAAATCCCTAAGGAATGACCCCATATCCTTTTTGGAGAAGGATCCTTCCAGGTACTAGACTTATTAAAGGAGCTCCAGAGTATAGAATAGTGTTTGTCTGTTATTCCCATTTACGATAATTATGGTAGAGAATTGGTTGGGGTAATGTCTAGGTAAGTATGGCACAAAGTCCAGATTACAGCATTTTCACAGCAGGACTGAGCTAAACTAAACTGGATTTCTCTTTTAGAATTCAGGCCTTGGTTCAGATTGGCCCATGTTCATCCTGATTTTGGAAGCTCTGTGTTACTAGGAGACGTAAGAAAGTTTTCATCTTTGAACAATGTAATAATGAATCCCAAATGGTCTGTTATTTCAGGTGGAGATTAAAAACCACATATTTTTCTCTCCTATAAATTGGGATGACCTGTACAACAAGAGAATCAAGCCACCATATAATCCAAATGTGGTAAGTAGATGTTCATAAAGGACACAAATGAATTCAACTGTCTTAACATCGGAAAAGCAAACTACTGTTTTTCATCAATAGGTTTTAAAACAATGTCTCTGCGGTGGGCTGGCGCCCTGCCCGGGGTTTGTTTCCTCCCTTGCGCCCTGTGTTGGCTGGGATTGGCTCCAGCAGACCCCCTTGACCCTGTAGTTAGGATATAGCGGGTTGGATAATGGATGGATGGAAAACAATGTCTTCAGACTGGACTTGATTGTACAGGGCCAATTTGGAATTGCCAATGAGTGTAATACATCTCTGACTAATATTTTTGCCTCATAATTATTGGCCAATTCAAGAGACTAGCCATGTAACCATACGCATCCATCCATCCATTATCCAACCCGCGATTTAAATGAAGGCCACGACTGAAAATCACTGGAAACATCATCTAATGAGACAAGGCCTTAAGTCATTAGACTGTAAACATTACCTTTGGCTCCATGATTCTGTGTTTGTAACTGTGAAACTGTAAGCAAACGTAATTTGTTTAAGCAAATGATGCCAGCCAGCTTTTACTGTGCTTCTAAGATAGTTATTACCACACCTGTCTATGCATATCAGCAACACAGTGGGGGAAAAAAGGGTCAGGATATCCAAGCCAAACAGCAAATTACAAGTCCTTTTCTAAATTTTTCCTTTCAAATGTTAGTGATGAGGGCGGCACAGTGGCGCAGTGGGTAGCGCTGCTGCCTCGCAGTTAGGAGACCCGGGTTCGCTTCCCAGGTCCTCCCTGCGTGGAGTTTGCATGTTCTCCCCGGGTCACGTGGATTTCCTCCCACAGTCCAAAGACATGCAGGTTAGGTGCATTGGCGATCCTAAATTGTCCCTGGTGTGTGCTTGGTGTGTGTGGGCCCTGCGGTTGGCTGGCGCCCTGCCCGGGGTTTGTTTCCTGCCTTGCGCCCTGTGTTGGCTGGGATTGGCCCTGTGACCCTGTAGTTAGGATCTAGCGGGTTGGATAATGGATGGATGGATGTTAGTGATGATAGATGTGCACACTTTGAGGTTAAATTGTCACCCAAAGAGAGCATATAAGAGCATGAATACCAGTATATAGGATATAGTTGCGTATTTCACAGAGTTTCTTCTCATGAAGTCCTAGAGTGCTTCCCACATTCTTTGCAGGTTTATGTCCGCTGTAACCAAATTTAAAAATAAATTGCTGCTTTCCAAAACAGAATTATCTTTACATAAAAAAACACCACACAGAATACAATTAGAAATCCCATTGAGCAAAGGGGCAACACACTGCTAGAGAACAGGGCTTATTTGTATTACATAAAACTGCCATGGCATGTCACAGATGTGGCCATGCTTCATAGGCAGTGAACACAAAGGCAGGCAGGACATGCAGGGCCGGTGTTCAGTTATTTTGCGCCCTAGGCCAAGCTTATTAGTGTGGCAACTGACTATTCGGTAGTTGACCTGTGTGGCTGGGCCCCCCCCCGCGCCCCCGTACCCAAAACCCCCCTTATGATCAGCGCCCTATATTCCCTTTATTGGTGGTGCCAGCCCTGAGGACATACACACTCCACACAGAAAATGCTGAGAAATGAGGCCAGGAATCTGGAGCTATGATGCAACAATGTGTATGTCAAGTGCATGAAATTTGATGTTATGACAGTAGAGCAACTAAAACATCGATACAAATAATAAAACCTAAGGAGAGCAGTAATCCTCATTGCCCAACTAGTTTGATACAAACATACCTAAACATTTTCAGTGGATTAACATAGAAAACTCCAAAGGTGCTAAGTTCATGTGTTGAAAATTCCCCCAGAGTAGTGTTTTCACTTTCAGTTTTTAGGTGGCTATCATTGAAAAAGTCTTCTTACCTGTAAGTTATACCATAAAAAAATCGTTCATTCATTAACTTATTTATCTGTTTTATCCAAATCATTGTCACGGGATTTGGTTTAAGAAAAAAAGTCATCCAAATCTTAAAGTGCTCCAGTTACAGTCCCATATCTCTTACGGTGCTTCATCCAGTTATTCTGCTTCTGTATATTAATCAGGTGTGAAAGAAGCCCCGACACAGACAGGCACTGAGACCGCCAGATGTCTAAAGCACACAAGTTTATTCTTCTTTTCTTTTTATACAGCACACACAGTACCCAAAACACCACAATAACGCTCACAGTCCTTTCTTCTGTTCTGCTGCCTCCACTCCTCTCTTGCAAGCGCCATCCTCTGCCACCCTACTCCGGCTCCTCGAATGGAGCGAGGCAGCCACTTTTATGTTGCACCCGGATGTGCTCCAGGTGTGCCCTGATGAACCTCCTGCAGCACTTCCTGGTGTGGTGGAAGTGCTGCATGGGCAGCCCGGAAGCACTCCAGGTACACTCGGTTCCTCTTCCGGCAGCACTTCCTGGTGTGTGCGGAAGTGCTGCCATCCAGGGCTCCGGGATCGTCTAGGCGCCCACTGGCGGTGGTCACAGACCCCAACAGGGTTGAGCTTCCAAGCTCTCCATTCGTGACCCTGATGTAATCCAGGGAGGCTGCCCTCAATGCACCCCAGGGAAGATATTACCCCTCTCCCGGTCCTTCACTTCTCCAGGCATCCTGGTGGGGCAAGGTCCCTGGTCATCTGCCACACAGTTAATAAAGTCGTAAAGCATGTGATCTTCCAGCCCCAGAGTTTCTGAGGCTTAAGTTGATGTCACATTACATGACTTCTAGTTGTAGTGGACATCAAACTTGACGACCGCAGTTGCTGATTCTGTTACATGAGTGTGTCCAACTAGATATCAATGGGGATCATGTGATGACTTTATAGCACAGTTTCACATTTCCAAAGCGACACAGGCTCATCCCTTTTTCTTACAGCCTGTATCGATGCTGCCTGACAGAGCTGGGATCTGTGCAAAGGGTTTACAGGTACAGCACGTTCAGTAGCATCTCTGCCTTTCATTTTTGCTTTGCACTCTCCCCCACCATAACCTATCATCTATGGGGGAGAAGCGAAAACTTTAGATTGATCAAAAATTTAAACGGATCTTAACATTTTAGAGTCTCCTGATACTGAAACATCGATATCTCGATGATGGATTGTGTCTGTCTGTCTGTGTGTCTGTCTGTGTGCGTCACAGTTTCTTGGGGACGGTCAAGAGGTAAAACAGCTGGATGGAAAAATACCAAACTCGAAACTTAAGCCTGTTATGAGATAACGATGTGCTGATTAGTTTTTGAGCCAAATTGTGCAAGAGAAAGAGGCATTCTAGCAGAACCCTCAAATATTATAATTCTGCAATTAATTCTGAATTCTTCTCATCAATTGATAGCATAATGACCTATTTTATGATCAGAAAGATCAGTATCATAGCGGTAAATAATGACTGAAATGATATAGAATAGTAACCTACCAAAGCCTACTGACGCTCACATCCAAATTGTTTTCTTTTTTCCATTCTATCATGGTACGTAAAACATGAGACATCAAACAGACAAGCCTCTCTTCTCTTTGTGAAATCCGAAACCCCTGCATTCCTTATTAATTGTAGCTTGTATTATATATGTTATACTCCCAGCTGAGTGCTCATTGGCTCTCAGCTGTCACGCACACATTGCCCACCCCTACAACTTAAGGCAAAATCAAACCTGGTCGCAGACTTGTTGGAGTGAGTCGCACAGTATGTCACACTACATGTCTGATAGTCAAGGGAGTGTGTCGCATCTGCCTCTGACTCAGTAAGATTATGTAAATGAAGTATGTGACTTAAAATCGTTGGAAAAGTCGTGCAATGTGACATGGCTTTTAGGGCCGGTTTATACTTCATGCTCAGAACTCTTACACGCCGCACATTCCCAACGTTCCTTTGAGCACGTCATCAGAAATTAACGTGACGTGTGTGTGTTACAGTACCAGCAACAGTATGGGTGGCGTGTGTGTGCAAGCTTTGGTACGTGACGTCAGCATCATTGTGTACTATCAACATGTGACGGCAACTCCAACAGGATCAATGTGCGTGCTTCAATGTTTCATGAATGGTTCGATGCAGTGAAGCCAATTATCAAACACTCAAATGCTGACGTGTGTCTGTGTCGTGGTTGCTGTCTTTGTTTTTAATAAAATTCTTCCCTCAACTCACAACTCAGCTAAACCGGATGTTGTTTTCTCCCCGTGATGATTTCTCGTACTGCCACCTGGTGGAATCCTCCAGATGCAAGCACAGTCAGTACACTGCTTGCGTAAGAGCAACGTCCTCAAGCTAGCATGTCACGTAGCCTTAAATATATCCCGGCCTTAGACTGCTCTGTTTAGAGCTAGTGAATTGCAATGCCCCGATTGCTGTGGTTTAAGCTTTACTACGTGTTTTTTTTTGTTTCTCCTTTCAGAATGGCCCTGCTGACATCCGGCACATCGATCCTGAGTTCACAAAGGAAGCAGTGCCGAATTCTGTTAGTCGAACCCCTGATCTGGCTTCTGGCTCGGCTTCAAGTGGTTCAGGTGCTTTCTTAGGATTTTCTTATGCTCCCCCGGATGAAGCATTTCTCAGTTAAGAAAGGAAGGAGGACAAATCCCAGCCACAAAAGACGAAATCTGTCTATTGAGTGACTGGATGAGCGTTCATCTCCGGCGGCTAAACCAGGTGTTCTACTGCGAATGACTGACACGATTGAATGACTACATCGTTTGCTGACTTGAAATGAAGTGAGCTGCTCTGCTTGTTTTTAAAACGATTTTCAACTCCAAGTACACCTGCCTTTATCGCTGACTTTATCCTGGTTTGGTCTGCAACAGTTAAGCATTGCCAGAATTTCTTTAATTTCCTTGTTTCTGAACGCAGAAGAAACAATCCAAGGAGAGAAAATTGCTTCTGTTTTTTCCTTTCTTTTCTTGAGAAGCTATGCGATAACAATCTGGCAAAGTCAGATAAATGGACCGTGGAGCTGGAGCTACTTCATTGTGAAACTAAAGGTTGATGATAGGTATGTGGAGGAGACCATCACAGTGTCCGTCTACATGTCTGCGTGGCATCCAGTCCTAGCAGTCGATGTTCACGTCTCAATAAACATTTCACCCATCAGCATTCCACACATTCTCAAATGTGGGACGCCCTCCAAACACATAAACAGGTACATTTTGTTAAGAGGTTCCTGATTTATGTCTTTAGGTGTCCTGTTTCAATGCATACTGTACAAGTTGGATCTTTGGCTTACTTTGCCTCCTCTTAGTAGGAAGGGAATGCTGTAAATAGTAAGTGAACTTCTAACATAATATTATTTTAAGAAGAACTGAAATGTGCTTCTGCATGATGAAGTTAAAAATATGACACCTTGTGCTTTGTAGGGCAGGTCTATCATCTCAAGCTTAACCATTTTCTATGGTTTCTATTCCAGTTCAGTCACTAAAGTGATTGCATGATCACTAAAATTTTGTAGAAGGGTGAGCATGCACGTTATTCATTTAATCACATTTCACAATAAATAAGGACATTTAAATATTGTACTGTATATCTGAGATTTTTATTTTGTGGTTATGGAAAGAAAATACATCTGTATGGCATTGTTTTGGAAGAAAATTGTTTATTAATAAAGTTTAGTTGTGCATTTTTCGTTTTCTGCTTTTTATTTCTTTATTGTTCTTATTCTGTAGGACCAGCTCTAAAGTGGCACCATTCACAGTACTGTATATTCATTTGCAGTGTGGATTTCAATCTGAATTACAACTGTCCCAGCTCAGCCACATTCCTGAAAGGATCAATGTTCAGGGAAACAATAGAAACATTAATATGGATGGGTGACATCTGAAAATAAATCCATCACATCTTAGGAGTTGTATTAACCGGTGAAATTCGCCAAAGAGTTTTTACAGTGAATTTGCTTGGTTTGCCAGTCACCTTGTTGGTCAGATTTTTTCCCCCCAAATTTCCTTAAGCTGACTTTTAATTTTTTCTCCCACAAACCCATGAAGCTTTGTGATGTCAGTGTGATTGCCAATGGTGGGTTGGAAAGTCCCCTGAGTATATAACATTGACACCTTACATTACAGGCTCAGAGTCTGCCAATGGATGCCAGTTCTCAGCTGCAGAACAGAGAGCAGAGGCTCCCACCCAGGGCTGACCGGTGGGCAGCTTTTCCTCTTCCACACCCTCCCCTACCCCTCCTGGTAGTGTAGCGCCTGACCTCCATCACTCAGATGCTAGAGCTGGAAGGAGGATCAGAAGCATGGGCCCCAAATCCCACAGTGATGCCAAAGAAAAGTCCATGCCAGGTGCGTTCAAGTCTTTATGCTGCCACAGGCATTTCTGTACTTGACCTATCGGCAGAAGTAACAGCAAAATCTCAACTTACTAAATCAGTCCTGTCAACCACAACTGTATACGTTTAATATGGGTCCCTAAAGTACATTGACTAGCCTAATATAATCACACAATTAATCTTTAAAAATTAACCCATGATTCCTCCATACAAACACACACACACACACAGAGTGGATTCAGGAAGTACTCAGTCCTCAGCCATCCTACAGAGCCTCTTTTCTGGTATCCTTCAATAAGGGCGCGTAAATAAAGGCGAGCTTCAAAAGGGCGACCTCAATTTATTATTATTTATTTATTACCTTTATTATTATTTATTATTATTGTTGCTCTTCACATATTCCAGAGCCATTTGAACTAAATTATCTACGAACGCCTTTATTCGCCGCGCTCAATTGAGGTTGCCCTTTGTTTTATCTTGATAGAGTAATATATATATTGCTCTACTTTCCCCTATTGTATTATTAATATGTAGCCTTAGAATGCCTAATCTCACAGACTTACCACTATATATAACTTATCCCCACCTTCCCTTCTATATCTATAACCTCAGGCAATTAGATGTAGTAAAAAGACAAGCAGGAGTTAAGTTACACATAAAATAATGTATTACTGATAATATTCATAAATAATAACAAAATGCAAAGTACATTTGAATATTGGCAACCATACAACCTGATAAAATGGTGATGTGTAATTCAGGTGGCACACAGACTTGTAGTTACTTAATGTCTCTAGTTAAGGCATCGTTGGTGCTCAGCTTTCAGCCACATGTCTGTTCAAAATGGCTAAAGCTGTGCTCTTGATTGTGTTGTCTTCAGTTCATGGTGTGATGGTCTTCTTAAGTTGTTAGCAAGAGACAGATACTTCTACATTATCACAGGTTAGCAAGAGAGATGCTTCTTCATCATATGTTGGTTAGAGAGAGAGAATGTGGTTGAGCAAGCAAATTTTTAGGTTTTCTGTCCAACCCCTTCAGCCAATCCAGACAGCCATATCTCAGACCAATGGGGGAAATAGTACATTTTAACACCTGCAACCCCCCCAAGACCATATGTTAAGCTAACCTGGCTTTGTGTGGGGGATGAGACAAAGACTTTAGCAAAGAAATACTCATCAAACTGGTTTAAGACACACCCCCCAAATCCTGTCGTAAAATTAAAACAAAGAAAAGTCAGAAACGGGACTGGGGTCTGCAAACACGAATGCCTCTCACCAAAGTAACACTAAATTACATTGCTTCGCCTAAATTATAAATAAAGACATACAAAACATTTATCAAGTTATATGCAAAATCTTACATCACAACACCCTTTTGAAGCTCTCCTTTATTTACGCGGGCCTTTATTCGCCGCGCCCAATTGAGGTCGCCCTTTTGAGGCTCACCTTTTTGTGCACGCCCTTATTGAATAGAGCCCTCTTTTCTCACTCCTTCCTTCACAGCTAGCGACACTTGTATCAGTAGATCCAGGAACAGTTTCTATCCACAGATTGTATGGCTGCAGAACAGTCAATCAAAAGATCAAATTTTGTCACATAAATACACTCTCTCTTGAGCCCAGCCCGTTTTTAGGCCAAACTAGTTTAGACTAGGCCAAACTAGCGGATACGTTGAACCTAGACCGAAACTAGATTATCCTGCAATCAACGTAGAGCTCCCAAGACAAACTTATTTTTCCTAATCTAAACTAGTTTGGCCTGCAATCGCACTTTCCTAGGCCAAACTGATTCATCCTATCGCGCTTTAGACAAACTGGCTTGGCCTACCTAGTGTAAGCAAAGGTACGAACACATGATGAGCTCCAATGAGGGCGAAATATGTGTAGTGTACTCTTCACATTACTTGGCAAGTACCATATTACATATCACAGATAATGATTATGCTCGCTGGATAAGTGGCATCTGTTGCTGCATGTCTTCACTGCATGCACAGTTTGAACATAGAGGCATCTCTCGAATTTAGCGTTCCAACTCTGGGACATTCGAAGTTAAAATTGTTTGAAGTACAAGACACTACTGTTAAAAAAAAAAAAAAAAAAAAAAAAAAAAACAAGAGTGGGAGAAGCTGAGAGGAGAGAGCAATAGCAGTCTGCCATTATGCAGCAGTGTGCTGCCTGTTGGGTTCAAACACCGCCATCTATCTTTAAGTGAGCCAGTGCTCCTTTTCGATTACCGACTGTATACAGGAGTGCCTTTCATTCTATGTCTTGTCTTGTGGTGCTTGCAGGTTGGTGAATGGTATGAGGAGCCAGGCTTTAAGGCAGGTACGGGCCTGGAGGGCCGCAGTGGCTACAAGGTTTTGTTCCAACCCAGTTTCTTAATGGGAAGTCAATTATTGCTGATGAAGCACTCCTTGCTCAAGTGACATTTTGATGCTTCATTTTAGTGATCTTGCTTGTTAAGGATCCCCTTAATTGCTTATTTCTGTCTTAAACAGCTGCATTCACAGTGTTAATGGTTCCTTATTACCAGTAAGATGCAAATGACAAAGGAGCCAGCAGTACTCAATCTAACTTGTTTCCATTTACACCTGTATGAATTCATCATTCACTATTTGGTTTGATAAAACACTAAATAGAAAAATGTGACAGACTGAAAATTATCTGTTTTAGGCTTCAGATCACTTGGATGATATCCTTGAAAAAGAAATAAATCTATAATATAAGAACCTAATATTGCAGACTTAAAAGTGATAAAACTATATAAGGTCTGAGACTGGCATTCATTGGTTTCTAATTAAGCAATTGGGTTGAAACGAAAACCTACAGCTACTGCGGCCCTCCAGGACTGACATTGCCCACCCCAGCTTTAAGGTGTACCCACTATTATCTGAAAGAAATATTTGGCAAGTTGTCTATAATGTACAAAAGTTAATTGTAATCCTAACAATTAGGCTTACGTGCCAAGAAGTCAACCATCACACATAGGCGGAGTGGTGGCTCTGAGGCTAGGGATCTGTGCTGGCAATCGGAAGGTTGCCGGTTCGAATCCTGTAAATGCCAAAAAGGGACTCTGCTCTGTTGGGCCCTTCAGCAAGGCCCTTAACCTGCAATTGCTGAGCGCTTTGATTAGTGAGGAAAGTGCTACAGTGATCCCTCCTTGATCGTGGGGGTTACATTCCAGTACCCCCCCGTGAAAGGTGAAAATCCGTGAAGTAAACCCATATGGTTATTTTTATATATTTTAAGCCCTTATAAACTCTCCCACACTCTTATAAACATTTCCCGCACAGTTATACAGCATAAACCCTTTGTATTCTCTTAGATATTAGGTAAGATTCGTTGAAATTATGCATGTAAACACACTGTCCTAAATATTATTTTAAAGATATCGAGCGTCTCCGATATCACATATGTTACAGACATTACGATAAACAAGACACCAGCAATAAATACGTACAATGCAAGAAAAATTGTATACAGTAAAATGTGTGTACAGTGACACTAAATGTACATACATGTACTAAGTACTGTACGTAGAAAATTAATTATAGTTACTCACCAACAATGACACAACGACTTGTCCGATAATGATGAGTTTAATTTTACTGCACAACAAAGGAGAGCGTTACAGCCCTTCTAAAGGAGCCTCTTCAGACGACTGTGTAGCACCGCCGTTGTTCTTCTTCCGGCAGTCTTCAATCCAAATCCCTAAAGCAGATTCCATCCGGACTACTGCCTTATTGCATCCACTTACAACTCGTTTTGCGCCCTGGTTAAAGGATACTGTGGCTGCAGATCTTATATTCTTTTACTAGCAAAATACCCGCGCTTCGCAGCGGCAAAGTACTGCCTTAAAATTTTTATTAAGAAGACAATTTAACCTTTTTAAACTGAGGGAAAATATGCCAATAATTATTTGTTAAGGATCTCTTTGTATACCATGTTGTCAGTTCGGCCCTCCGGTTGTAACATGACCAAGCTGTGCGCTGAGCTTACTCTTGAGCATGTAACGTACAGTTGGCCATGTGAACAGTAATCTTGTCTCAAATCTCACAGCTTGGATTGCTGCTGTCATAATCGGTTTGAGTTTCATGGTTTGTTTCAATTATGACAGTATTTGCAGGATTTGTTGTGTTGAAGTGACATTCGGCATCTGTCAAGCGTTGTAAGCACACAACCGGTTTCATCGATAAAATCACATCCAGCTTTTGAGAATTTAAACATTCATAAACATCAAAGTGTCCACTACTGAAATCGTCACCTGTGAATCTAAGATGTTTAAGAGGCATTGGCGGTTGTCGAAAGGTGTAAAATATTTGGCCATTTAGGTACACTTGAAAGCGACAACCGAACAATTCAGCGGCAGCCATCAACTCACATGCAGAACCATAGGTGAAGGGCTTAAGCATTTCACTCTTCTAGTGCTCCTGTGTAGTATAATTATCTCCTGTACCGTCATCAGTCCACACCTTGAACCTGTCCCAGTCATTCAATACATAAGACACAATGTTCCTCTGGATATCAAGAGTGAGCCTGATATGGCAGTGCAATATGTAACAAAGAGAATGGAAAAGGCAGGTGCCATCTCCGGGCATGGAAACCACTCAGTAAGTTACAGTTCTTTGATTGATAGTGATCACCTCAATAGACATGTTAATAGGGGTACGGTTGGAATGATAAAGGAAATGGGTACCTGAGCAATGTAAAGTAAGTCTAAAATACCTATACAATAACTATAATTGTAATAAACAAACAATAAAACAGCGGAGAAGCCGTGGATTAAACAAAAAGGCTGTAGTTATCAGTAGGGAGACGTGAATCCTGTGGCGAAGCAAGGAAGGGAATGTAGAGACCAGAGCGACAGACGGTCTTATATAGGCAGGCAGCCAACAACGTGGGAGGCGTTGGGATGGGGGACCCAACGCCACCTCACACGGTGACCGAGCTGCAGGCTATGGACGTATATATGTACGTAAGTAGGATTGAGTTAGCGTTGGGAACCCGTGTACCAAATTTCTTGAAGATGGGCCCATAAGTAACAAAGACTGTTGAAAAGTTCAATATGGCGGCCGACAGTGGCATCATACCACCGAAATAAGTACACACATTGGTTTCGGTTAGTGCAGGGAAGCCGCCTATAAAATTTCGAGAAGATCGGGCCATAAATAAGAAAGTTCAACATGGCGGACGTTGTTGACCGTTATGATCATTACGCGTAGAATTTCAAAATGAAACCTGCTTAACTTTTGTAAGTAAGCTGTAAGGAATGAGCCTAACAAATTTCAGCCTTCTACCTACACGGGAAGTTGGAGAATTAGTGACGTTGGAAAGTTCAATATGGCGGCTGACAGTGGTGTCATACCACCGAAATAAGTACGAACATTGGTTTCGGTTAGCGCAGGGAAGCCGCCTACCAAATTTCGTGAAGATGGGGCCATGAATAAGAAAGTTCAATATGGCGGACGTTGTTGACCGTTATGACCGTTACGCGTAGAATTTCGAAATGAAACCTGCTTAACTTTTGTAAGTAAGCTGTAAGGAATGAGCCTGCCAAATTTCAGCCTTCTACCTACACGGGAAGTTGGAGAATTTGTGATGTTTGGAAAATTCAATATGGCGGCTGACAGTGGCGTCATACCACCGAAATAAGTATGTACATCGGTTTTGGTTAGCGCAGGGAAGCCACCTACCAAATTTCGTGAAGACGGGGCCAGCCTTCTACCTACACGGGAAGTTGGAAAATTGGTGACGTTGGAAAGTTCAATATGGCGGCCGACAGTGGCGTCATACCATCGAAATAAGTAAGTACATCGGTTTCAGTTAGCGCAGGGAAGCCGCCTACCAAATTTCGTGAAGATGGGGCCATAAATAAGAAAGTTCAACATGGCGGACGTTGTCGACCGTTATCGACCGTTATGACCATTACGTGTAGAATTTCGAAATGAAACCTGCTTAACTTTTGTAAGTAAGCTGTAAGGAATAAGCCTGCCAAATTTCAGCCTTCTACCTACACGGGAAGTTGGAGAATTAGTGATGAGTGAGTGAGTGAGTGAGTGAGTCAGTGAGTGAGTCAGTCAGTCAGTGAGGGCTTTGCCTTTTATTAGTATAGATTCCTTTTTAAATAAAAAGAACTGTGGACTCATTGATGGCGTAATGGCGTCCTACAGCGGTGTAGCTGTTCCCTTCCTTCAACATATCCAAAACTTTAACCTTTTCGGCAATCGTTAGCATCTTCCGTTGGCACTTGAGCACGGCCCCTGAAGCAGTAGCAGGAGCAGATCGTTTTGGAGCCATAATGAAGGGCTTGACTATGCACAAAGATAAACACGAAAGAGCACAAAAGTTAACTCTTTACACAGCAAAACACGTTGATGCTGAATGAGTGAGACGAGATTTCCTGGTTAACGCAGCGGAATTGAATTTGGCGCTCCGTCACTGAGCCAATCAGCACACAGGAACTTAACCGTGTACTCTGATTGGGTAGCTTCTCAGCCATCCACTAATAGCATCCCTTGTATGGAATCAACTGGGTAAACCAACTGAGGAAGCATGTACCAGAAATAAAAAGACCCATTGTCCGCAGAAATCCGAGAACCAGCGAAAAATCCATGTTATATATTTAGATATGCTTACATATAAAATCCGCGATAGAGTGAAGCCGCGAAAGACGAAGCGCGATATAGCGAGGGATTACTGTATATAAATGCAAAGAATTATTATTATTATTACATAGCATAACCCTGAGGTCTGCTTTCTCACGCTACTATTTGATAAAATAAAGAAATCGCGGGTTGAGCCGGACCACCTCACAATAATGTCAGTCAGAAGTATTCCACTCTTCAACACCATCTTTCCTCAGATGCTAATAGGGAAGTTGTGTCTGCGAGGCTGCAACACTTCCCTGTGTAACTGGATCTTGGACATCTTGACAGAAAGACCCCAGACAATCCATTTCAGAAACACCATCTCTGATGAGCACTGGCACCCCCCGGGGATGTGTACTCAGCCCACTTATGTTCACTCTGCTGTTTGGCTGCATACAGTCCTAACTTCACAAGTGTGCTGATGACACAACAGTGGTGGGTCTCATCAGCAATGGAGATGTATTAGCTTACAGGATGGAAATATGATGATTGGTGGTGTGATGCATGTGCAACAGTCTTTCTCTTAACGTGGATAAAATGTAAGAGTTACCTGTTGACTTCAGGAAGCCCCATACTGTCCACAACCCACTACATATCAAGAACCCAAAGACTTCCGAGCAGTTTTACTATATTCATGACCTTGGAGAGACGTCACCTAACTCTTAAGAATTATTCAGTGCAGTGGACGTGGTTCTATGCTTGCTGTCTGTAATAAGTATATAAGTTTAATATGTCACTGTGCTCTGTACAAAAAAAAATATTTTATAAATTCACTCACATGTACAGCTAACACAAGACCAGATTTAGCACACAGGGGCTCATCATTTAGAACTGCTAGGCAAGCATTAGAAGACAAGAAAGGGACAACTGTGAAATGGGCATTGTATTATTTCTGTGTGTCAGAGTCATCATGACATTGGATCTTCTTTTCCTTGTTTGGAATGGCATGATTTACCTGAGTGGGGACCTGCACATGGAGAAAGAGTATAAAGCCTTGGAACATTGCCCGGCACACCTTTGAAGCCGACGGACGGATGGGAGATATTGTCATCCGATCCTGAAAATCCTTCCAGCGCAGCAATGAAAATGGCAGACTCTTTACATCAGGCTCCCACCACCCGAAAGGTCTTGTCATGGCTTCCTCGTCTGTTATGCTGCGTAAACAGTCATTAAAAAAAGCTAAGTTATTTCTCCTATGTGATTTCTTACCGTCATATCACTAAGAGAGGGGTATCGCCTTTTAATATCATATCTATATAGTTTTGGGTTATGTAACAAGCCGCAATTACAAAAGAACTTATTCCAACCAGGGAGCTAGCATCCCCTGCTGGATATACTGTCCCACTGGCTTTCATAAGAAGACACTGGCGATACCATATCTTAGCCATATCGTTGGCATATGAGTCCTATTAATCTTTGTCTTGAGAAAATACCTCCAGATAGACAAATGTTTGTAGTGCTTGCCCTCCATTGCTGAAGTGTTTCACTTACACATTGTTGAGCTGCGGCGTTTGCTTCATTTCAACATTGTGCCTCTTCATCTTTGTCATTAGCACAACGTTGTTGTTATGCGGTGCTGTTTGATGCACGCAGGTCTTTCGTAGTGAGAAGTGAGGTTCATGCAAGCGCCATCCAGTTGACTGCTCCATACACACACACGTTCTTCATTTATATAGATCTAATGATGATGTTATAAATGATCGTGCTACAAGAAAGTTAAGTCGTGTCTGATTTTAAAGACTTTTATTTGCAATGTTATGTGTCTCCATTTATTTATTTGTTGTACTTCCTTTTTCTACATAACATTTGTAGTCTGTTAAATAAGTTATTTACATGCAAAGTTGTTCTATTTTGTTATTTGAAAGTTTTGTATGTTTTGGTACGTACACAATCCATCCATCCTCCAACGCGCTATATCCTAACTACAGGGTCACGGGGATCTGCTGGAGCCAATCCCAGCCGACACAGGGAGCAAGGCAGGAAACAAAACCTGGGCAGGGCGCTAGCCCACCACAGGGCACGCACACACCAAGCATGTCTTTGGGAGGAAACCCACGCAGACACAGGGAGAACATGCAAACTCCACGCAGGGAGGACCCGGGAAGTGAACTCGGGTCTCCTAACTGCGAGGCAGCAGCACTACCACTGTGCCACCTACATACACAATTTACACGCAAAAGTTTTCCGTTTTTATATTATTATTATTTTATAATTCTATTTACATTTATTATTTTTAATTATATAAGTGACTAACTTGTGTTAGTAGCATATTGTGTGTGTGTGTCTGTGTATGGTGGGGCGAAGGGGATGAGGGGGGACAGATTGTCTTGCCTGGAGGATCAAACGGATCAGAAACGGCCCTGATAGCCTTCCATTGGTGAGGTCCATAAGAAACGTAATGATTTACTTCATGAGGTAAAAGCACATAAAAAACAAGAATTGTTGTATTGGATATTTGGAATATTAAAATGTGTGATTCAGTTTAAATGATTAAAGTCTAAATATTCTCGATTGTAATAGACACTTGTCATATTTCACCCTCTGATAGAGGTCCATAGAGGGTTAGATCACTAGTAAAAAAATAGCATCATATTTGTATCACTGACTTTGAAATAGTCCACATACTTATGTTTGAATCTTGTCATTTTTAACCTTCTGGGAGTTGATTCAGAGGGGTAGGACCGCCACTAAAGCATGAAATTTCAACACTTTTATAATATTCCTGATCAACATCCTCAAAGTAGCACAAAAGACACTCTGCCTGCCTATGTTACCAACCCCCCCTTTTTTCAAACTTTTCTGTAAAGGAGTAACTTTGACCCCTTGTGTCCCATCAGGATGAACCCCTTGGGATGACTGATGCAGCAAAGCCAACTTCAAGTCCTTCTGACACCTATGGGTTTACTCTTTATCATAAGGGGTCCATTTCCTGCACAAGATTTTTAGGTTCCAGAGGGCCACAAATAGCTGGGAACCCCAAAAAGCTGAATATCTTGCATAAACAGACATGAAGACATGTCAAATGGTATATCATATGTCGGGGTTTGCTGTGTTCTGCTCCTAGACCTTTCAATGTTTGCATGGACTGGGTGTTGGGCAGGGGTGTGGAGTCCAGCAGGTGTCGGGCATCTGTTTGTGAAGAAATATTCATGGATCTTGACTTTGCTGACGATGCTGTGATCTTCGCAGAGTAAATGGAGGCACTCGAGAGACTGAGCGAGGAGTCTGAGTGTCTGGGCTTGCGAGCGTCCTGGATAAAAACCAACATCCAGGTCTTTAATGACCTCTTGGGCACGGCCATCAGCAGGGTGTTTGTCTGCAGAGTTTACTTACCTTGGCAGCGACATTCATGTCTCTGGTGACTCTTCAGTAGACGGATTGGGAGAGCATGGGGGGCCATGAGGTCACTGGATAGGGGTGTGTGGTGCTCCCGATATATCCCTCTGCAAAAGAACAAAGGTCAAAGTCTTGAGTACTGCTGCTCCCTGTTTTGCTATATATTTGCGAAATATGGTTGCTATCCAGTGACTTGAGATAAAGACTGGACTCCTTCAGTACTGAGTCTTTTCAAAGAATCCTTAGGTACCGCTGGTTTGACTTTGTGTTGTTCACGGAGTCCCGAATGAGGGACTTTACCTGCATTGTGACAGAGCATCACTTATGGCACTATGGCCATGTGGTGCAGTTCCCTGAGGATGATCAGGCTCACAGCATCCTTATTGTTGAGAACCTGAGCAGCTGGATCAGATCAAGGGGACTCCCACGCAACACCAGGCCGTGCCAGGTAACCCGGAAAGGACCGCATGTCTGTCTGGTGGGTTGCCAACCAGCATCCCGAACTGTTTTGTTGTGTTATGGGTGCAGCAATGTGCTGTACCAGTCCATGCTCCCCAACCTGACCTGACCTGGGTTTTTTTTTTTAGTAATGGTGATTCAGTAGGCTACAGACAAAAAACAAAAAAAAAAAAAAACTAAAGTGATTTCAAAGCATTCATGCTGTAAGTAACTCTTATGAACACAAAAACATCATTAAACATACATATTTGATGGGTTGGCATTCCATTCAGGTTTTAACTTGTGTCTACTGCCAAAGCTGTGAGCTCTCTCTCTCTCTCTCGCGATCATCAAGCAGGTTGCATAAACTCCATAATCAATATATAGATTATGGTGCAAGTAGTAAAATGAATAGAAGTGCAGAAATGCCGCCTGGCCATTAGGTGGCAATAAAAAGTCTCAACTGTACGTGAGCGCGCGGGCCAGCGTGCCACCTTTCCAGCGAGCCTCGTTTCTATGGTGGCGGCGCCATGGTTACCGCTGTTGAGGCCGCGTTCTTCAAGTAGGCGGGTCTCTGGCCGCTGTAAACGATGGTGACAGGGGTGCAGGTAAGCAGAATGTGATGCTTAAATTTCCTTTTCAGTGGGATACTCATCTTTTTCAAGAGGACGACGGATTGTCTAGATGTTGGTGTTGGGCAGCGTGTCGAAGTTGTGGACCTCATCATAGTAGCGTTGAATTTGTTGGGTGCGTTACGTCACCGGAATGCCTCCAAATACAAGCGACTCCGCTAGTCACATTTTGCTAGTTTGATCGGTGTGTTTTGCTAAACTGAATACATTTCCTTGTATTTACTGTTTAAGGGAAGTCAGTGTAACGTAAGGGAATGTATTTTAAACATGTTTCACCACAAAAACATCTGGTGCTTCTAGGATAAGCCTCTGCGTCCCCGCAACCCTACAAGTGGAATGAAGGGGTTTATTCCACGGATGGATTTTCAGCGAAAGAAATCACACTTCTTGCTCAGTCTTATACCCGCTGTTTCATGTTTTACTCAGCTCTTTTTTTCGACTAGTAGTTCATAGAAAGTACAAGTGATGATGCGTTTTACTGTGCATTCGTTTCTATAGCATGGTGAGTGGTTAATTTTTAATTTTCTATTTTCTTCCTTTCCTTTCGTCTGTTGATCCATCCGCTCATTGAATGAATTCCACCTTGCGCACTGCCGTTGTTTAACTTGCTGTCACTTTTAATCATAATTGTGAGTTTCAGCAATTTGAAATGCAAACTTAGTTTTCTTTTCTAAGTACACAACAGCACACACCTGCCCCGTGTCTGTAATACGTAGATGATCCTAAACATTCTAGGGAACGATCGCGAAAGTGGGGACAGTCCCCTGACTAAACACCCGTTCAGATTATTACAAAGGGGTTGTTATCAGTCCATCATGTAAAATTATTTTACATCCAAAATTCTTACTATATTGTCTCCTCGCAGTGACGTGTACAGCGACCCGGTTAATGGGAAGTACCTGAAAAGGTAAGACGTGGCAGAATTTGTAACATTTTAATTTTAGACAGATTTGCTAGATTTTATTAGATTTATTTATTTACATGGGAAGCACAAACCAGTGTTTTTATTCGTGCCAGTTCCAAGCCCGGATAAATGGGGAGGGTTACGTCAGGAATGGCATCCAGTGTAACATTTTGCCAAATCAATATGCGGACAACAATTTTGGATGGTCCGCTGTGGCGACCCCGGACGGGAGCGGCCGAAAGAAGAAGAATGTGTTTATTTATGTATGTATTTTATTTCTGTTTTTTTATTAAAAGCAAGTAACATTACATACAAAGAAGTCAAAGTTAACAAAAGTGGATTAAATTCAGTTTTAAAATTTTCCATTTTTCCATCCATCCATTATCCAACCTGCTATATGCTAACTACAGGGTCACGGGGGTCTGCTGGAGCCAATCCCAGCCAACACAGGAAACAAACCCCGGGCAGGGTGCCAGCCCACCGCAGGGCTCACACACGGGACAATTTAGAATCGCCAATGCACCTAACCTGCATGTCTTTGGACTGTGGGAGTAAACTCACACAGACACGGGGAGAACATGCAAACTCTACGCAAGGAGGACCCGGGAAGCAAACCCAGGTCTCCTAACTGCGAGGCAGCAGCGCTACCCACTGTGCCACCGTGCCGTCCTGTGTGATTTATATTTGTAATCATTTAGACCACTTGGTAGAGATTTGTTTTCACTTCCACATTAAAGAGTCTTTTTGTGTTGTTCAACATCAAAAAAGCAGGCAATTAACATAAATAATAATAACAACAAAGTCGATAAAGCTTTAAGCCCTTCAAACACATTGGCCTCCTTCATACTCGTTTCTTGAAAAAAGTCCAGTTTAAGTGTTGTTATAAAGCCAAGGGATATTCCATCCTCACAAGACGTGATTTAATTAACCCAGAAAGTACACCTATACTCTTCATCTGAATTAAAAAAAAAAAATAAGCATTTATTTCTTGGTTATTTTGTCATATTACTAAAGAACATCATTGTCTTTTTTCTTTTGGTGTCATGTTACCTTTTTGTTGTGTATGTATTATATACATGTATTCATTGATCTAGTTGTTTAATTATTATATCTTAACAATATGGCACTCCTTTGTGGCCATCTTTCTATTGTTGTATATATATTTATTTTTATTCTATACTAGCTGTGTAAGCCCGTGCTGTAAAAAGACCAGGCTCCTAGAAACTTTTGAAATCGTCAAGAAAAAAAAAATGAAATACAGAGTCGGCGGTTTCGTTTAGCCGACGTGCTCGCCCCCCTCGTCTATCAGAGGCTAAGTGAGTTTCTCACTCCTCGGAGGTTTTGTTTTGCCGAAGTGCTTGCCTCGATTGTGTATTTGCAGTTAAGCGAGTTTCTCTCTCGTTTGTCTTTCCTCGATGGTTTCACTTTGGCGATGGAGTCGCTTTCTTTCAGCTTCATGATGTAACCTCGTCCTTCTTTCTTCTTCCGACTCGTTAACTTGGGGCCGCCTTGCCGGCTCTTTGAGCTTCATGCTGTAGCCTCGGACGGACAGACACACACACTTCCACACGTAGTCGTTTATATATAAGATTTTTGTGGTTTCCAGTGTTTGTGCACTGTTGCTTATGTTTTATTTTTCTATTTTTGTTTTGCTGCATTTACTATATTCACATTTGTATACTTAATCGGAATTTTTGTCACTGATTTTGATCAACCAGAATCATGTACATTTTACTTAAATTATATTATAATTTATATAATAATATTGTTCTCTTGTTGTTTTATAGTTTAGCTTACTGCTATAAATGTATGACATTATTATTACTTTTTTTGTTAAATCCCTTCTTATATTAGATTACTATTAATTATAGTTTATTATATTTTTGAAGGGGCATATAAGTCGGGGTCTGATTTTATGATCGATTTTCTGGGTTTCAAGACCCGACTTATACGCGAGTATATACAGTAATTTTGGAACACTAATGTGATCAAAATTAGAGAACTGTTACAACTGTATTGCAAAAGAAGCCTGCAAATTAACTTTGGCATTGCTTTTTGATGAATACATCTTTTAAAATTTTGTAGGAAATGTAGAGGCAGACTTTTTTTGTGATGGTTTATTTTGGTATCGGTGTTAAAAATTCCAAATTCAATCCACTGAGATTCAGTGTTGGGTAACAACAAAATGTGAAAAGTTCCAAGGGGACTATTTTTATAGGCCCTGCGGGCAGACCTGTTTAATGAGGATTGTTCTAATCTGTGACCCGACATTTGCGCGATAGACATATGCGCACCGACAAAATAACGCCGACAAAATCGCGAAAGTTTCATTAAATATGAATTACTAGTTTAAAGAATATATAATAATGTTTATTTTAGAAGTCAATATTATGAGACGTGGCATGCCATCAGCACGGCACGCAGATAGTCCTTAAGATCACGCCCTGCATATGTAGGAAGAATTGCAGCAAGGGCATCCCACTCTCTTGGCCTCTCTCGCGATTTTGTCGGCGCGCATCTGTCGAAAACCAGTAAGCGGGTTTGTCGGCGCTCATTTGTCAGTCGCGGTTTTGTCGGGGCACATATGTCTATCGCACTTTTGTCGGTGAACCGTTTTAATCCAATTTCACTTTAAGACAGTTAAACAGAATTTTTTTTACTAGCTAGGCCATTTGACACAGCAGGGTATTGCAAGTTTCAACTGAGTGTTGTGAAATGTTATTCAGTACTAGTGAAGATCATTAGATGTAAACTTCAAGGGTAAAAAATAAATAAATAAATAACTGTTACTGATATTTCATTTCATTTTAGTCTGCACATGTTAGTGGAAGGTTGATAAAAAATGATTCCCTGTTTTCAATATCTGCATACATACTGGGATTGCAAACTAAACGTCTCAGAATTCAGAGTTTGTTTAAAAAACACAGAGATTTCTTTTTCCTGATGAGGCTGAGGTGTGTACTTACACAATTAACAAATATTGTATTAGAATCTCCCTATATAATAAAGTTGATAAAGTGTGTGCTCTTCTGTAATGTATCCACTTGGTATTGAAATCTTGGTGTCGGGGTTCTAGCCAGGTTTTGGAAGATAAAAGACACAGGCAGGAAAACAATTAGCCAGAACAACAACAACAACTTGTATTGATATAGCACATTTTCATACAAATAATGTAGATCAAAGTGCTTTACATGATGAAGAAATAGAGAAAAAAAAAGACAAAGTAAGAATTAAAATAAGAGAACACTAATTAATATAGAATAAAAGTAAGGTCCGATGGCCAGGGAGGACAGAAAAAACAAAAAAAAACAGATGGCTGGAGAGAAAAAATAAAATCTGCAGGGGTTCCAGGACATGAGACCACCTGACCAGTCCCCTCTGGGCATTCTACCTGAGATAAATGATCAGTCCTCATTGTATTCAGGGTTCTCATGAATGGACTTGATGATGATGGTCACGTGGACTTCTGGCCTTTAATCCATCAATGTAGGGACATCACGGTGCTTTGATTAGGTGGTGGTGGCGCCGGTCGCCACCACAGAAAACCGGGAAAAGAACAGAAGAGAGAGTAGGGGTTAGTATGGATTTTGGAGCCACCATGAATAGTAAAGATAATTAATTGAATATACAGAGTATCAGGATTAAACAAAAATGAAGTTATGAGAAAGCCATGTTAAAATAATGTGTTTTCAGCCGTGTTTTAAAGTGCTCCACTGTATTAGCCTGGCAAATTTCTATTGGCAGGCTATTCCAGATTTTAGGTGCATAACAGCAGAAGGCCGTCTCACCACTTCTTTTAAGTTTTGCTCTTGGAATTCTAAGCAGACACTCATTTGAAGATCTAAGGTTACGATTTGGAATATAAGGTGTCAGACATTCCAATATATAAGATGGAGCGAGATTATTTAAGGCTTTGTAAACCATAAGCAGAATTTTAAAGTCAATCCTGAATGACACAGGTAACCAGTGTAGTGACATCAGAACTGGAGAAATGTGCTTGGATTTTCTTTTCCTAGTTAGGATTCTAGCAGCTGCATTCTGCACTAGTTGCAGTTGATTTATGTCTTTTTTTGGGTGGTCATGAGAGGAGTGCGTTACAGTAATCTAGTCGACTGAAAATAAAAGCGTAAACTCATTTCTCAGCATATTTCAATGTTATAAGAGGTCTCACTTTTGCTCTATTTCTTCAGTGAAAAAATGCTGTCCTAGTGATCTGATTAATATGCGATTTAAAATTCAGGTCACAGTCAACGGTTACCCCTAAGTTCTTTACCTTCGTCTTGACTTTTAATACTAATGTATCAAGTTTATTTCTAATAACCTCATTATATCCATTATTGCCAATCACTAAAATTTCAGTTTTCTCTTTATATAGCTTGAGAAAATTATTACTCATCCACTCATAAATATAAGTACGACATTGTGTTACTGAAACAACAGAGTCGGGGTCATCAGGTGCTATTGAGAAATACAGTTGCGTGTCATCAGCATAGCTGTGGTAGCTCATGTTGTGCCCCAAGATAATCTGACCTAACGGAAGCATGTAGATCGAAAAGAGCAGCGGACCCAGGATAGACCCTTGTGAAACACCATATAGGATATCATGTGTCTTTGAAGTACAATTACCACAAATAACAAAGAATTTTCAACCTGCCAAGTAAGATTCAAACCAATTTAAGACACTGCCAGAGAGGCCCACCCATTGACTAAGGCGATTTCTAAGAATATTGTGATCAATGGTAACAATGCGGCATTCAGATCTAAGATGATGAGAACAGATAAACGGCCTCTGTCTGCATTTACCCGCAAGTCATTTACTACTTTAACGAGTGCAGTTTCTGTGCTGTGATTTGTTCTGAAACCCGACTGAAACTTATCAAGAATAGCACGTTTATTGAGGTGGTCATTTAGCTGCATAATGACTGCCTTCTCTAGAATTTTACTTAAGAAAGGCAGGTTAGAAATGGGTCTAAAATGTTCAAAAGCAGAGGAGTCCAGATTATTTTTCTTGAGTAGGGGTTTAACTACAGCAGTCTTAAGACAGTCTGGGAAGACCCCCGTATCTAATGACGAGTTTACTATGTCAAGAATATTATCAATTAGCACGCCCGATACTTCTTTGAAAAAACTTGTTGGTATTGGGTCAAGGATGCAGGTGGAGGGTCTCAGTTAAGAAATGATTTTATATAAATCAGGTAAACCTATCCTGGTGAAAGAATTTAATTTGCTTATAACGGAGTACTGGGGCTTAGGAGGATCAACGGTGTTGGGGAGATATACTATATTATTTCTAATATCATTAATTTTTTGATTGAAAAATACAGCAATAGCCTCACAAGTTTCACCACCATGGAGAGCCAAGGTAACACTGAAGTTTGACCTCATTTCTATGTGTTGCAGGATTCATGCTCTGTGAAAAACAGTCCTTTTATGGTGCCTAGTTGGAATCCCACAAAAACACACACCCTCAGAGCAGGCTGCTAAGAACAAAACACTTGGACATTAATGGAAAAATAGTACGTACTTTGACTTTTAATGCTCATTTAACTTTGGCACATGTGTATACACTTGCAATTAAAATTGGAGAACAATTAATGAAAAATTGTTTCTTTCAAATATTGATGACTGTAACTGCTCAAAAGCATAGTAGCTGTAGTATGATTTCTGTTCTAGTAGAATGTTTTAAAAAATAAATAAATAACCAAGGCAAAAATGTCATTCAACAAAAACGATTTACCGTATATACTCGCGTTTAAGTTCTCCCGTGGATACTGTAAGTCAGGACTTAATTTTACCATATAATTTCCAGTATTTTATAATGTCGGTTGTATAAGTCAAATGCAGAAAACTCACGCTGTTGATCCAAGAGATTACGATATGCTAACGCCCACCTGAGTGAGTAACCATGGAGTACACGGCCTTTTTTCTCTATGTATTGTGCCTACGTGACCACACAGTAATACCTGAACTATTCCAAAGCGATGTTTGCACTGATGTTGCGTTCTTTGTATCTCACATCCTCTTACATCTTTACCGTAAGAGCATCTCTTATCTACAATGGAACGTTCGATCAGAAGAAAATATATAGCTGGTTTTAAATTAAAGTCGTTTAAGTGGCGAAAAATATTGGTTACTGCGCTGCTGCAACAAAATTCGATGCGTCTGAGAAACTGGTGCAAGATTGGAGGAGGCAAGAAGATGTAAAAAAAAAAAAAATTAAGTGTCATATTTTTGAACGGGTGTATAAGTCGGGGTCTGATTTTTATGATCGATTTTTCGGGTTTCAAGACCCGACTTATACGCGAGTATATGCAGTAATTTTGGAGCACTACAGTGATCAAAATTAGAGAACTGTTACAACTGTATTGCAAAAGAAGCCTTCAAGTTCATTTTGCCATTGCTTTTTGATAATTACATCTTTCAAAATTTAGCAGGAAATGTAGAGGCCTTTGCTTTCAATAATTTCGGAACATCTGTGCCCAAAGGGCATGACCAATTTCTTGTACTGCTCTGGCTTGATTTTGATCCACTTGTCTTCCAGCTTCATCCATAATACGGTAACTGTAGTGGGTTTCTTTGCCATAACTTTGATGGCAATTCTCTTCCAGGGATTTCTCAGTTGGGTTCAGATCGTAACTCTGAGCTAGCCATTTCATAACTTTGATATTCTCCACGTCTATGAATTGCTTCATCCATTTTAAGTGTGGCAAGTCTTACATAAAAATGGTTGCTTACAGAGATGGAGCCGTATGTTGACGAAGGAGGTTCTGATACACATTTGCAATCACATTACCATGTAGCTGTATGAGAGATGCAACTCCTACTGCCGGGAACATCCCCCACACAATGACGCTTCCTACTTACTGACTTCTTCACACACTTTGGGTTCAGTCTTTCGCCTATTTGACCTCGAATATAATCTACAGTATCCCATCTGAACCAACTAAACTAAACTTGTTTTCCTAACTGAAATTAACTTTGGACCAATTCTTCTCAGTCCACACAACCTGCGGGCTAGTCAAGCTGTTTTATTCTTCTTGCTGATAAGAGGCTGTAGAATGGGCCATCAGTCCCAATTCTCTCAGGCAACAAGACACTTTATGTCGAGACAGTGAATTGGCAAGCAGTTCCAGCTGTGATGTTGTACCGATCCCCTACTGACAGTCTCTGTATCATCGTGTATTCTTGAGCACTCATCTTACATGGGTGACTGGCCTTTTTTCGGGACTTGAAGCACTTTATTTCTTTGTGTAATTTCACTATTTAAGAAATTACGTACTTGGAATGGCCAGCTTCTCTTCCAGTGGTTGAGAATTTCATCTCATTAGCCTTCATCTGAACATCCAGACGCTGCAGCATTTCACTTACCCTGGCCGTGGACCCCCCAGAGATTTATTGCTGCTGACCGGAGTTTCTGTTTTCCTCTCCTTTGTTGTCAACCGCCTGTAGTTCAGCAATTAATTAACAGACAAATGTTGCTGGGCTCCATATATGTTAATCAGTTTCAATGTACTTTGTTTTCTTGTCTGTCTCTATGTGTACTCATTATGTAATTAGTAATTTGTAAAGTTCGTATTTGCATTTTACCTGGTCAGTGAATTCTGTTCCTGTTTTCTTTGAATTGAATTGAATAGTGCAGTATTAAGAATGAAATCTTGTGATACGACTGTCATTGCTGTTTTTTTTACATCTGTTTATACAATCCAAGTCAAGTAAAAAGTTAATTTCAGCTCTAGGGGTATGGATGGTACAAATATGATAAGCCAATGGCTCAGTCATAATAAAAACTGCATGATATAAATCATACATTTAAATGATACATAGGAGGAGGACTTCCTAGATTGTATACTAGTAAAGGTCTGTCTGTCTGTCGTATAATAAGCTTCACTTTTTTTACATTTTCTTTGTAGGTAAACATGGAGAAAGAGCAGCGAAATACGATCGTGTTTAATGCATCCAAACAAGAGTTGTTTACAGCAAGCAATGGATACAAGTTAATGCAGAAGAGACTGAGATCTAACTGGAAAATTCAAAGGTTACCTTTTATTTCTTGTGGATGTAGCTTCATCCATTTTTCTTTCTATACCCACCAAATACACAGCAGGTTTTAAATTCTTTATGTCTGTTTTATACTTGCATTGTGTTAAAGATTAATTGCTGAATTAGAGATTAAAGCAAAACTGGGTAACACCCTGTTGGGCACCACCATTCACATTTTAAGGTTTTGTGAATTCGGTGCCCCACTTTCTATTTCCCTCCAGTGTTACAAAAGTTTGACACTGAATGTTTTCAGGTCTTTTACATCTAAACTTTGGCGGGGCCAGTCCAAAACCTTAATTCATCCACTTTTTAGCTATTCAGTTGTGGACTTTCTTTTGTGTCTTTTGGATGCTTTTTTTGCTGCATAAGCCAATTTCACAAATGCGTGGCTAAGCAGACGGTCTCTTTAAGGATTTTCCGATACAGAGTAAAATCCATGTTTTTTCATTTATGCCAGATTGTCCAGGTCTTGAAGCAGCAATGCATTCCAATATCACTGCCATGTTTGACTATTGGTATGATATTCTTACCATGGAATGCTATGTTTGCTTTAGACCAGACATAATAGGACACATGTCATCCACTTTTTTAATCTGTCCATTAAACATTCTCCCAAAAGACTAGAGGATTATGCAGATGTTTCTTGGGTAAATGGGAGATGAGATCAGTGGTTTCTACCTTGCCACTCTCGAATGAAGCCCTTTTTGGCTCAGTCTATTTCTGATTATGGAGTCATGAATACTGGCCTTTGCTGAGGGAACAGAAACATGACGTTTTTAGTGCAACTACTAACTTTTTAAATGATTTTGTGCTGCACCTTTAGAGTCATATTGCAATGCTTGCAAGTGGCATCTGGAGGGGTGGCATTTCAGAACCTGAAGCCCCTCATTTATTGACCCTAGCCCCTGCTCTTTTTGGTCATCATGTAAACAATCCAACCCTGATTGTTTGTCCATTATATTTTGCCCCTGATCCAAGCATATTGTATTATATTAACATGTGCAAAACCCCAAGAGAGGATCGCCCTGCTCTTCTTGTGTGGTCGCTATACTGTATATTATATAGCCGCCCTATGATTTTCATTGGAGTACCACAGTCTTAGAAATTACATTATAACCATTTTCAGACTGATAAATAACCACAGTTTATTATTTGTTTTTGTAATCTGTTCACCCCTTTGATTGTGTGTGGCATTATCTATATATATAATTCACTAAGGCAAGACACCCATGGAAAGCACGCCGGAAGGGGCGTGGATTCACTAAGCCGCCGACAAGTAAGACACCTATGGCGCACGCAGGAAGGAGCCACGCCCACCAACTCCAAGACCATTGGATACGACGACAACTCGCAGAGCCACACCCACCAACTCGGACGCGGCAACACAGAAAAAACGGCGTCATTTATATTCGTCTGTCGTAGAGGCCACATTGACTGTTCATAGAGGCATGTTTCTCGCGGAGGTGAATCGCAATATGCAGCGTGTAAAACGGTTTGCGAGGGGTATCACATGGGATCCTTAAAACAATCCTTTACAACTGCGGTTAAAACACAATGAAGTAAGCAGTCTTTAAAAACTGAGTTTTCGGTTATGACGCACGACCGTGTGTACCATAGCAAACTGTTTTACACGCTACATACAGCAATTCACATCCGCGACAAACATGCATCTTATTAGATGCTACTGCAGGAACACGGAAGACGTGAGTCACAGGTGCATCTGGACTGTGCAAAGACGACAACGACTCAAGTGACGAGTTGGAGGTGGGCAAATGAGCAGGCAGTGCATACTGAACGAGAAATCAGCAGACTAGCATGACGAAGGGAGCGGAATGGACGTCCTTCTCCTCTCCTCCCGTTCCACCCTCCGTGCCTCAGCGCCGTCCACCCCCATGCCTCCGTCTGGCAGGAGAAGGCACGATGGCGGTCCTCCAGTTTTCAGTCACGGACGATTGTGTGTTGGTTCGTTCCGTGCATTGTTACAATGTTGCTTTTCTTGGTGATTTATTACATTACCGATTTTTCAAATGTTAATTTTCTCCCTGTGCTTAAAAATCATTAAAAAACCGGCCTGATTATGCGGCGTATGGTACGCCGCGGGTTGGCTAGTATTATATAATCAATCAAGCCTGGATGTGTTCAGCCAGTTGACTCTAATTATCCCTTTAATTGGTTTGATTTAACTAGAGGCAATTACTTTTTCCACACAGTGTCAGTTGATGATGTCTAACCTGGTTAATTAGACACATTATTTATTTTTTTTTTTAATTTTATTTTATTAAAATCAAAAAACATTACATACATGCAAGTCAAGTTTAACAAAACTGGTTTGAAACAAATTGACCCCCACCCATGAGAAAGAGAGGTAGGTCAGCAGAATAGCACTTTAATAATAGTAAAAACTAGGGGGCTTCGCTCGCCAACCCTCCTGCCTGCCCTACGCGCCAGCCACTTCGCATCTCTGTCGCTCGCGTATGTGGATTTCACTTTCACCAAACAACTAATTTTTTAATTCTCATGGATACGCCTCTTCATTGGGAAGAAACACTATTTTTCCCTAATGGCAACGCGAATTAGACAATCTACAAGTCTCCAACTTAAACTTTAAAGCCAAACAATCTCTACATACTTCTGTCATATCACCTATGTCCATATATTCGATCTCTTTTCACTGTTCTGTTATTTCACCGAGTAATAATTTCCGTGTGTTAGCGCTAATCCGATCTTTACTATCAGTTTTTTGAGACTTTCGATTTTAGTACTTTAATAATCTCTAACCTGCTCTGCATGTGTATTGTACCAACATTTTTGAACCTCTTTAGGACGTTCTACTTTGTCTTCTACTCTTTGTCTTTTATTTTCGACCCCGCTTGGAGCTGAGAGCACAGGAACTGTGTCTGACAATAGCATTCACACAAATGAGAAGTGAGTGGACCGTGGGTGTTGTTCTAAATCGGTGAAAGTCCAAAAATTTTCTTTCGTGGCGCACCTGAGGGACTGCCCATAAATAAAGTTGTGACGACACAATCTATAGACAATCGCCAATAAAAACAGTTAATTTTACAAGTTCGAAAGACATTTTATTAATAAAGGAATCAAAGGATAAATCTTAAATTGAATTAATGTGAACGTTGAGATTGTTTTTCAGCACATATGAGATTGATGCGAGGATCAATTTTCGAAAGACAGACGCGCATTTCCTTGTCGATCATTTGAAGTCTCTCGTATTTCTTAGACTTTATTTCCGTAAGTGTTCCGTTATCTGTTTTTCCAACATAAAATATTTTTTTTTAAACATTATCTTTTTAATCAACCAAAAGTTCAAAAACACTAGCAATTTTAAATATTTTACAAAAGTTTTCGCGGCGCCCCTAGAAAATTCGCACCGGTTGTCCGACAATGTTCTAAATGCTTGAGAGGAGGGCGGGACTTGTCAAAATCTCTTTGCATAAAGTCTTGTCTTGCGGGACTTTAAATTATCTCTGAGAAAGTCTTGTCCCAGCATTTCCTTTTATAAAAAAAAAGATATGTAAATAAATAAATAAAAATCGATAGAATAGAAAAAGAGGGGAGAGATAATTAGGCACATTAAATAAAAAAGTATTTTGTTCACCTAGTGCCCTTAACTTGCTGTAACATTTTAGCTAAAAACTTGATAACATTCAATGTTATAAAATAGACAAAATACTTTTCACACTGTGTATGTGTATTGACAACACTGTTTTTTTTCTTCTCTTGAAGTTATTGTAAGCAACAAAAACATTTTTTTATGGTAACAATTTATATTTAGCCAAATGTCATCTTCCTGGGCTGGTAGAGAGACTAGGCATTGAAAAATTTGGCCATAGAAGAAATTTTACTTTCCACACAGTGATGTTTTTATGGTGTTAATGGTGGTCACAGAATTGTACATGACAGTCAAAATACATACTTCAGGTAGCCAAGAAGTAGCAGGACCGTGTGATGGACGAATTAACTTGGAGTGTAACGGACAACCTTTTGCTTTAAATTCTCTGCAAAAGGTAGAACCAAGTGTAATAATACAAAAAGCTGAAGCATTTTAACACTTGGATTTTTTTCATTTAAGAGAATTCAGTGGTTTGAGTTGCCATACAGATATCACAAAATAAACTGGACAAAAGGGTGTCACTAACATTCACACCTGAATACACCAAGAACTAAGCCCAGAGCAGGTGAAAACAACATTTGGTGGTAAGTGCCTACAGTTCATTGTGTGTATTTGAGGGACAGGAGCTGTTTGTATTGTCAGTGTTAAACCAAGTCTCTCTGAAGTGGACTCCACCAAAGTGTAAATATGGTCTTCTCACTTGTTTGTAAAGTTCCTGGGCTACATCAAAGTGAAGCTGAGGCTTGAAGAGTATCCAGTTGCTCCAAAGGAAACAGTAAACAATGTCACGCATGAATGCCATGTGAAGCTAGGCGTAATTTGTTACTAAATGTCACTTCCACCATCTCAGAGCCCACGTCAGTGCTAATGTGAGCATGAACACCCAAGTTCTTTTGCAGCATCTTTATTTTAACTAAATTTAGAAAAAGTGAGCAAACATAGTAAGCTTGATCATTAATATTTTTAGCATTAGATTAGATTATACTTTATTTAATTTAGTATTCAGGTATGAGCAGGCTGATGGGTGGCACGGTGGCACAGTGGTAGCGCTGCTGCCTCGCAGTTAGGAGACCCAGGTTTACTTCCTGGGTCCTCCCTGCGTGGAGTTTGCATGTTCTCCCCGTGTTTGTGTGGGTTTCCTCCGGGTATTCTGGTTCCCTCCCACAGTCCAAAGACATGCAGGTTAGGTGCATTGGCAATTCTAAATTGTCCCTAGTATGCGTGTGTGTGTGTGTGTGTGTGTGTGTGTGCGCGCACACCCTGCGGTGGACTGGCACCCTGCCCGGGGTTTCTTTCCTGCCTTGTGCCTTGTGTTGGCAGGGATTGGCTCCAGCAGACCCCTGTGACCCTGTAGTTAGGATATAGTGGGTTGGATAATGGATGGATGGATGGAAGCAGGCTGACACAGTGCGAGTTGTCTCGTTTTTTTTCTATTTTGACTTATGCCTTTATCCAAGGCGACTTACATTTCTTTTATCTTTCCAGTTGGAGTACAGACAGGTGAATTCATTTGCTCATGGTCACACATTGTCACTAGCAGGTGTGACACACGTGTGTATGAGAGGCAGCTAAAGGGCCTGAATGAGGGCAATTCCACACCAGACCAGGGGGTGGCGAAGTGTACTGATCCTTTCTTTCTTTCCACTGTGGACCAGATATGGAAAATTTTGCCTGGTCCTGACGATGTCACTTCCGGTCCCGGTCCCATTGACGTCACTTCCTCTACTCTCCCTTAAAACCGCCATCTTTGCCTTATCCAGGCAGTTCTGTTTTGGACTCCAACATGTACACAGCTGTCACAATTTTCTGCAATTTTGCAGCCCGGGTGGCTGCCCCAAACCTTTCTGTTGGCTCTTTGTCTTGTGTTTGACACAGGATTTGAACATGCAACCTCAAGGTTCTGAAGTCCAAAGCCTTAACCACTACACTAACCTGCCTCATCTTAGAGAATATATAAACAAAATGTGATTTATTGTCCCATTATTTTTCTGATCCAAGAACACTGATTTCTTATATGTCTATGGACGTGTCTGTATACAGTATGTTATATTCTGTAAATATAAAGTACATAATGTGATAAAGTTTTTGAAATCTTTTGCAATTTTCTGGATTTGTGCGTGAATGATTCCTAAAATGTGATTTTCATGCCATATTGATAAGTAAAAGCTGCTTTAAGACTACAATTGTGCATTTCTATTCCTTTATTGACCATATTGGTTATATATTTAAGATCAAAGATGGATAAAGTATAGGAGTCTCTAGGAAAAAGCAAATAGCGTTGTTCCAATCAATAAAATAACATTGAGGTATGAGAAATCATGCCCTTTAAAAAAACACAAGTATAATTTCAGCTTAAAAATGACTACAAATGTAATTACTTTAAAAATATAAATTCAATGTTTTGGGCTTAATTACAGGTTATGTTTTTGTTTAGGAATCAAACACTTCCCTCTTTTTTGTGAACGTTCAGTTTAACAGCTCACATGTTCTTATTTTTCATTCTAGTTTTAAAGAAGAGATTTCAGATGAAAAACTAAATGGAGTAAAACTTTGGATCACAGCAGGGCCCAGAGAGAAATTCACAGCTGCTGAGGTAAAGAGCTCAGAAGGAATGTTTTAAAAAATACGTTGATATGTGGGTTCATTACTTACAAAGGAAACTAAGAGAAGATTACCATTCAATTTAAAATGTTCATGCAAGCGTAGTGAAAATGTGCTTCTGCCATTACCGGTATTCTCTTTTTTGTAAAGTTTTGATGCCGATTGTGTTCAAGTCTTTAATTAAAATCAGATTTTAAATATAAGGCACCTGAGTGCACAAATACATTTGTTTTATTTCTTGCTATTAAAAACCTACCTGACACTGTATTATAAATAATTTGCCTGTAGTTAATTCAGACTCAATTAAAGGGATAATTAGATTTAGGTGATTTAACTCCGTATACAGTATAATATATGTTCAATATAAGTCTCATTTATTTTACCAACAAGTTGTTGATACAAAGATTCAATAAGCACATAATGCCACACTCAAAGTAAATTTCCAAATAAATTAGAAAAAATGTTGCTGCCTATTATTCTGTAAAGGTCTATAAAGCCTTTAAAACTACAGTGACAGCTATAATGTCCAAATGTCTAACATGTCAAATTTACTCCAAGAGTGCAGCATAAAAACATTCAGGAAGTCACTTATTAAATGGGTAACTTCCAAACCTTTTGGCAAAATGTTTTACAGTCAAATAAGACAAACGTAGAATATTTTTGACATGAGTTCTGTTATGTGTGATGTAAAGATATTCCACTATAAGAACATCATACCAGCAGTCAGTTATGATGGAGGATGGTGTGATGGTGTGGGTGCTTTGCTGACTCCAGACCTCTGTGACTTGCCATAATTGAAGGAACTATGAATTCTTGCCTACATCAGAAAATTCTTAATAAAAATGTTTGTTCTTCTGTGAATGAGCTAAAACTAAAGTGTAATTGTGCCATGCAGTAAGACAATATTAAGAAGCCAAATTAAAATGTAGCACTGGTATAGTCAAAGTCCAGTCCTAACCCCGTTAGAGATATTGTGGAAGGACCTGACATAAGCAGTTCATGTTCAAATATCTACTAGTGTTTATGATTTAAAGCATTCTTACAATGGAAAGCAAGTTATAACTCCTTCACAGTAATGTAAAATATTGATAATGCATCAGAGGAACCATTTTGTTGCAGTTATTGGTGCTAAAGGTGACACAACTAATTTGTAAGTGTGAGGAAGTAGTTACTTTTTCATACCGTGTCAGTTGGTGTTGGATAACATTGTTCCCTCAATAAGTTAAAGGTTCAAGGTTGGAAAACATTATGTGTCACAAATTTGAAATAATAGAGGAAATTTGGACGGGGCAAATACAGGGTGCGTCAGAAATAACTCCCACATTTCAAAGGGGGATTGAAAAAAAATGCCAAAAATTTTTTATTTCCCAAATGTAGATATAAAAAAGTTTTTTTACTTAAAGTTTTAAAAATTATATCGTCCAAATGGTGGCCTTGACGGCTGATACACATTTGGAGCCGTTCTTGGAAGTTTTCCATCACTTTCACTAGCATGTCGGGCGAAATTCCTTCAATTTCTTCTTGAATAGCCTCCTTTAGTTGGTCCAAGGACCGAGGACAATGTTTGAAAACCTCCTGTTGCCCTTACTCTTTGAACCCACAGCAAAATCGTTTTCCGGTCTCGTACACTTTCATTAGCACATAAACCGAACCGCGTGCGAAACACCCTCTGCGTCGCAGCTACAGATTCGCCATTTTTGAAAAAAGCCTCCACTACAAAGCCTCGATGCTCACCCGACCACAGCATGGTGACGACTGAAAACTTTATTATGTATCGTACCTAACGGAACGGACCGCACCCCTCTACCTGCTTTGGGGACCAAACAATGATTTTTTGAAATGTGGGAGTTATTTCTGCTGCACCCTGTACTTTTTCATAGCATTGTATATACTCTGATTTTAAAAATTTAAATTAAAATAATATAATGTGAAGTTTGAAATTTTCTGATAATTGTTTGTTTTTTGGATATGTGAAAGAAAATGCTTAATTTTTACAAAGTGAATTTGAAAACTTTGAACCGCTCCACAACTTTAAGGGCGGAATGGTGGATCTGAGGCTAAGGATCTGCGCGGGTATCCCGAAGGTTGGCGGTTCGAATCCCCGTCACTGTCAAAAGAGATCCTACTCTGCTGGGCCCTTAACCTTCAATTGCTCCAGGGTCGCTGTACAATGGCTGACCCTGTGCTCTGACTCCAAGGGGTATGCGAAAACTAACAAAATCCTAATACAAGAAATTGTATAAGGCGAAATAAAGAACAAAAACTTCACTCGTAACTTTCTGCTTTTATTTTATAAAAAATGAATTCTTTCACTTACATTTAGCAATTGTAAACTAGCAGATGTCAAAATGTTTCAATAAGAAAAGCAACTTAAAGTAAAAATTTAATCTAAGGTGTCAGCTTAAACACTTCAGTCCTGTATTAGGAAACTTCAAAATCTGCACATTTTTAGATCTTCGGTGGCTAATTTTATAACATAAGACATTTATAGTAGTTAAGCTACTCTTGCTGGATGTAGTAAATACATACTGAAATGGATGATTGGATGTTTTGGAAGAAAGAGTAATATTTTTAAAAATGAAGTACCAGGATGGAGTAGTGGGAATGGGAGTTCGCATTACTAAATTGAGTTTAGTAGGCTGCCTTACAGGCAACAGCATAGAATGGGGTGACTGGTTGTGTATTGCAGGAGATGGAATGAGAGACAAACAACTCATAGTGGGAAGAAAGGAGAGACCTCAGTTGGAGGTAATAGAAAAAAGAGATACGAAACCAGTGTTTAAGGAGAGAGAAGGCTGCATAAACTGATAGTAAGGGTCATGTGTAAAGATTAGAGTCTCAGAGTGGCATTTTGGAGAGCTACCAAGGTGTCTTTCAACCTGATGCCATGTCCCTAGAGAATAGGAGGGGAGAGGAACAAAGCTAAGGAGCAAAGACTTTCGAACACCAGAAGGGAAGAACAGAAAGTGAGTTGGGAAAGGTTGGCCATGATGGTGGGTTAGAAGGAGGATCAATTCAATTCCAGATCAGAACATGGGACCAGTGTTCTAATTCTAAATCTGGTAAAGTCAGTCAAAATATCAAGAGCTCATTTAGGTTTTCTACAGTTTTAATATGTGGTGACTTTGGAGGTAAGAATGACATACTTCCATACTTACTTCTGTTGACTTAAGTAAATATCCACTCAAGAAAAAAACAAGCTGGACCTGCTCTCTTCAGTTGTTAAAGATGGCTTTAAGTGTACACTTCTGCCACCTTTTGGCAGATCTGACCACAACCTGAGTCATCTTAAACCTTTTATTAGACAGCAACCTGCTACCACCAAGATAGTCAGGAAGTGGAGTCTGGAGGCTGAAATACTGTAGCTTTGAATGACTGCTTTCAAATGACAGACAAGGAAATGATGTGCAGGTCACATGGGGATGATATTGAGAGACTCGGTTACTGCATCACGGACTGTAATAACTTTTATGTCGAAACTGTAGTACCTTCAAAGACCATGTGTTGCTTTCCAAACAACAAGCCCTGGATTACTAAGGAGCAAAAAAGTTTCATGAGAAAAATATTGCATTCAAATCCAGTGACAGAGAGGCTCTGAAGAAAGCATAGCAAGAGCCGAAGAAAAAACTAAATGAAGGAATAGAATCTTACAAAGCTAAAGTGGAAAACAAACTCACTCAGAAAAACATGAAAGATGTCCGGATTGGACAAGGTATAATTTACTGAACTCGAGAATCCAGGGCTAAGGTGCTAGAAGTTAATGCCCTAAACCAGTTTCTTTATAGATTTTCCCACTCCTACCACCTTCTTCCAATAACCAAACTATGCAGGTTGATGAGCATATGGTGTCCTTGATAACGGAGTATCTGTCTAACAGACCACAGTTTGTGAGGTTCAGGGACTCTGTCTCTGATATGGACATTGACAACACTGGCAAACCACAACGAACAGTCCTGCTCCGTTTCTCTTTACTGTGTACATCCCCAACTATAAATTTAACTCCAGGTCTTGTCAGTTGCAGAAACTTTGAGATTAGTCTGCACTTCAGGGGTGCATTGATAAAGAGGATGAGACAAAAGATAGGAGTCAACTGGAGAATTAGTGCGGAAAGAATTGTGTGCAACTAATTAATCAGCAAAACCAAGGAACTGTTTATTCACTTTTACTACACCAAAGCACCTCTACGCCCAGTCACTATTCAAGGAGTGGATGTAGAGGTGGTGCATTCTGGGGTGCGCATCTTTAATGGGCTGGACTGGACTCCTAACAGTGGAACTATATACAGTAACAAAGCAGGCTCTTTTTCATTGTAGACTCCGTTCCTTTAATGTGGGTAATGACATCCTTCACACTCATATTCTACAACTTTGTAATGGTCAGTGGAATTTTGTGTGCTGTGGTGTTCTGGGTCAGTAACCTCACTTCAGGATAGGACTACAAATCAACAAACTAATCAAAAGGGCAGGCTCAGTTATGGCACACACTGTGGACACCCTGGAGGTCATAGTAAAGGAAAGAATTAAAACAAAATTGAGTGTCATTATGAACAATGCGACACATCCTCTCTCTGACACACTAATACTGAAGACTTTCAGTCAACAAATTATTCAGCAAAAGTGCGTCAAGAAACGCTATGGGGGCCCTTTATACCAACAGTAATACACCAGTATAATGCCTCACAGTCACTGGGACTCCCAAGTCAGAAGTTTTCTCTCTTTCTAATTTTCTTTATGTTTGTTTAGACCATGGTGTGCATATTTTATTTATTTATGAGCTTCTGTAAAAACTCAGATTTCCTCCATAGGGTAAATAAATATCTATCTATCTATCTATCTATCTATCTATCTATCTATCTATCTATCTATCTATCTATCTATCTATCTATACATACTAAAACTAATATCTATCTATCTATCTATCTATCTATCTATCTATCTATCTATCTATCTATCTATCTATCTATCTATCTATCTATCTATCTAATAAAAAGTATAACACAAATAAGATTTTCTGTCTTGGTTGTAATTGTAGTCTCATACCTGACCTTGGCAATAACAAAAATGT
>JANRMT010062856.1:13117477-13137927 GCA_026402145.1 Polypterus bichir lapradei
TGTAGTCTCATACCTGACCTTGGCAATAACAAAAATGTCAATTAAATGTTAATTTGTTGAATATAAAAAGTATAAGTTTGCCATCAGCGTTTTTATTTGCTTCTGAATATTCTATTGTGTTGGGGTCTTTCCTGTGCAGTTTGGAGTATTAAAAAGGTACTTGGACAATGGTGGTGGCATCATGGTATTACTGGGTGAAGGTGGTGAGCTGAAATATGATACCAATATCAACTTCTTGCTAGAAGAGTTTGGAATTATGGTCAACAATGGTGAGCCTATTTTATTTTATGCATTTATCATACACAACTGCTAGTTAAAAAAATTTCAATACTCCATTGATGAGTTATGTAGTAGGTTTCAAGTCAATGCTACACACTGAACATATACTGTACACCATAGGTATGCTGTATGCTTCAAATTTACTTATTAACCCGCATGTTTCAGGACTACTTAATATGCACAAATATGAATATCAATATTAAAATATATGATTTTGGGACTTTAAAATTGATGAAGTTGCAAAATGTGTACAGTGCCTTCTGAAAGTATTCCGTGTCGTTCACTTTTTTTACAATTATATTGCAGCCAGTGCTTAAAATTATCTGCTTCAATTTTTCTCCCCTCATCAAGTAATGTTCAATACCCCAAAATGACAAAGAAAAAATAGGATTTTAGACATTTTTGCAAATGCATTACAAATGTATTATAAATAAAAAACTGAATTATCACATTGAAGCACATACTGTATTGTTGAAGCCCCTTTGGCAGCGATTATAGCCAAGCTTCACACACCTGGATTTGGGGATTTCCTGCAGTTCTTCTCTGCAGGTCCTCTCAAACTCTCTCAGGTTGGATGGAGATCGTCAATGGGCAGCTATTTTCAGTTCTCTTGAGATGTTCAATTGGGTTCAAGTCCAAGTTCTGGTTGGACAGCTCAAGGACATTTAGAGAGTTGTCCCTAGGCCTCTTCTATGTTGTCTTTGCTTTGTTTTTAGAGAGTTGTCCCTAGGCCTCTTCTATGTTGTCTTTGCTTTGTTTTTAGGCTCATTGTCCTGTTGGAAGTGAACCTTCGGCCCAGTCTAACGTTAAGGATTATCTCTATACTGCTCGGTTTAGCTTTCCCTGAACCTTGACTAGTCATCAAGTCCCTGCCACTGTAAAAGCAATCCTATAGCATGATTCTGTCAATATCATACTTTACAACTGGAATGGTATTGCACAGGTGATCTGAAGACATGACACCTAGAATTGATGCTAAACTCTAAGAAGCGTCATGGTTGTTCCAGACTGCTTCCATTTAAGAATTATGGAGGCCACTTTGCTCTTGGCAATGTGCAATGCTGTAGAACTCTTTTTGTAGCCTTCTCCTGACCTGTGCCCCGACACATTCCACTTTCTAAGCTTTGCAGGTACTTACTTTAACCTCATGGCTTGGTTTTTGCTCTCATACACATTGTCAGCTGTTGGACCTTCTATAGACAGGTTATTATAATATAATAATTTGCCTTTCCTACTCATGTCCAATCAATTCAGTTGACCACAGGTGGACTTTAAACAAAGTGTAGAAGCAATGATAATCAATAGAATGAGATGCTTCTGTGTTAAATTCCAAGAGTTACAACAAAAGGTCAAAACGCTTGTGTTAAAGCGATATTTCAGTTTTTATTTTTAACAAATTTGGAAAAATGTATAAAATCTTGTTCCTGCTTCATCTTTCCACAGGTATTGAGTGTTGCTTTAGGAGGAAAAAAAATAATTTTAATGATTTTAGCGTAATGGCTGCAACAACAAAATGGGATAAGAAGTGAAGGGTCTGAATGCTTTCTGAATGCACTGTATAAAAACATATTGGTATTTAATCTGCCCGTGCTGTACTTGGTCGTGATATTATGCTTTTCTACAATTTCTACACTGTGATCTATGTCAAGAAGTAAAACTGCATGCTGAATATGTTTTGAATGTGGTGTTATCCAAAATATTCATGTGCAGAGTAACGTCTTGTATTACAAAGCAAGCCCTATGCTGTGACTAATTCATAATTTAACTTGTTCAGCAATTATCAAACATATAAACCTTATGTATCTCCTACTGCTTCTAATTTTATTTTTTAGATGCGGTTATAAGGAATGTTTATTACAAATATTTTCACCCTAAAGAAGCTCTTGTTTCTAATGGTGTTTTGAACAGGTAAAGTTCCTTTTCAAGAGACACAAACTTTTATTTTTAAAAACTTGATGACTTTCAGGATAACCATATTATAGTAAGTGTATTCTTGTTTTCTAGGGAAATAAGTAGGGCTGCAGGCAAAGCTGTAACAGGAATCATTGATGATGACAACACTAGAAATGACTCTCAGTAAGTGCAGCATATCAAATTGTTAGAAATACAGTATATAGTCCTCAGATTTTAGTATAATAACTTTTGGTAGTTTATACCTTAATGTTATACACATAAAGTACAATTTTGTTTGAAATATCAGATTTTATTTTTGGAAATGCAGTTTATCTGATCAATGATCTTTAACACAAATGTAAAATGTATTTATATTTGAATACATTTGATGTTTT
Source organism: Polypterus bichir lapradei (assembly GCA_026402145.1). Taxonomy (NCBI): domain Eukaryota; kingdom Metazoa; phylum Chordata; class Cladistia; order Polypteriformes; family Polypteridae; genus Polypterus; species Polypterus bichir. The sequence continues at coordinate 13,120,045 of JANRMT010062856.1, forward strand.
TATCTAAATGTGGCATTTTATTAGTTTATTTTTATTACTAGCTTCCTGATTGTTTCTGTGCTAACTGTACTGTGCACAGTACGTCTTGCTTGCATCAGACCTACTCCTTCTTCACTGTTTTATGTGCTAAATATTTTTAACGATAAACGATGTGTATCTAAACTTGTTTACAGAGCACTGACATTCGTTTATCCATATGGAGCGACTCTCAATGTGATGAAGCCAGCTGTGGCTGTGCTCTCAACGGGGTCTGTCTGCTTTCCACTCAACAGACCTGTTCTGGCCTTTTATGAGGCAAAGGTAAATTTGATTTTAGTTTGTTGTTTCATTTTCGCATTGAGGTATGTAATTGAGCATTAGGACCTACAGTATACTATTTACAGTGATCCCTCGTTATATCGCGCTTCGACTTTCGCGGATTCACTCCATCACGGATTTTAAATGTAAGCATATCTAAATATATATCACAGATTTTTCACTGGTTCGCGGATTTCTGCGGACAATGGGTCTTTTAATTTATGGTACATGCTTCCTCAGTTTGTTTGCCCAGTTGATTTAATACAAGGGACGCTATTGGCGGATGGCTTAGAAGCTACCCAATCAGAGCATGTTTTACGTATTAACTAAAACTCCTCATTGATATACGATATGCTTCCCGCGCGGTGGTTGATTGTTTGCTTTTCTCTGTCTCTCTCACTCTCTCTGACATTCTCTGCACCTGACGGAGGGGGTGTGAGCAGAGGGGCTGTTTGCTTAGAAGATACGGACGCTCCTCTAAAAAATGCCACTTTATCGCAGTGCTTCGGCATACTTAAAAGCCCAAAAGCACGTATTGATTTTTTGATTGTTTGCTTTTCTCTCTCTCTGTCTCTCTTTCATTCTCTGCTCCTGACACACATTCCTTTGAAGAGAAGATATGTTTGCATTCTTTTAATTGTGAGAAAGAACTGTCATCTCTGTCTTGTCATGGAGCACAGTTTAAACTTTTGACTAAAGGGTGTTATTTCATGTCTAGAGGGCTCTAATAATGTTAACAGTGTGGGAGAGTTTATAAGGGCTTAAAATATATAAAAATAACCATACAAACATATGGTTTCTACTTCGCGGATTTTCATCTATCGCGGGGGGATTCTGGAACGCAACCCCCGCGATCGAGGAGGGATTACTGTAATATATTTTATATCATTGTGGTTCTCCTTACATGTGACTTTTTTCCTGTTTCATGTGAAACACCAAAAAAATGAAATTTGCATCCATAGAGGACCATTACTAAATTAAATAAATAATCTGGTTAGCATTCTTTAAAGCATGACTAAGATTCTGGCAAACTTTTATAACCTGGAAAGGGAGAATATTTCAGAAAACAACAACAAAAAAAAATATATCACATCTTTTTCACAATATATTTCAGAAAACAAAAAAAATAAAAAAAATAATATCACATCTTGTTCACAATAAAATACAGTATAGTTTTAGTTCTTTGTCAGTCCTTTTAAACAGCAAAAAGCAGTATAAAGTGTGTATGATTTTCTTTTGAAACTCTGCAACATAAATATAATACATCTTGCCAATTTTTAGCTATTTTAGGTGAGACTTGCATAAAATGTTTGCCGTCTTCTTATTTCTGTTGTTAATACGTCAACGGGAAATTGTAAAACACTTTGAAAATTATAGTATCATAATGAACTTAAATAAGTCATATTGTAGTCTGTAATTTTAATGGTTAAATGTGTTAAATGTTTATGTTATTCACTGAGTACTGAAACTCTAGTTTGTCAATAGAATTAATAAAATCTTTATGGTAAACATCATGTTTACTTATTCTTTTCATTGATACTAGGGGGCCCTGCTCACTTCGTGTCTCTGCTGCTCGCGTATGTGGATTTCACTTTCACCAAACAACAAATCTTTTAATTCTCGCAGATACGCCTCTTCATTGGGAAGAAACGCTACCTTTCCCTGATGGCAACACGAATTAGACAATCTACAAGTCTCTGACTTAAAGTTTAAAGCCGAACAATATATTCGATCTCTTTTCACTGTTACGTTATTTCACCGAGTAATAATTTCCATTTGTTTGCACTAATGCGATCTTTACTATCATTTTTTTGAGACTTTTGAATTTTAGTACTTTCATTATCTCTAACCTGCTCTGCTTGAGTATCGTGCCAGTGTTTTTGAATTCTTTACGACGTTTGACTTTGTCATCTACTCTTTGTCTTTTACTTCCGGCCCTGGGCGTGGCTAAATCTCTTGGCACAAAGTCTCATCTCGCGGGACATGAAAGTATCTCTCTGAAAAAGTCACGTCTCGTCCCAGGCTAAAAGGTCTCGTCTCGTCCCAAGATTTTTTTATTATGTTAGAGAGATGTGCTTAGTACCTCTTACTTATTTTTACAACAAAGGAGTTGAAATGGAGCATTTCAATGACCACAAAGAAAACAACTTACAGAGTGACATGGGGTCGCCAAATACTAAAGAGGCACAGCCGAAGTCACCTTCAAAGATGGGAACTAGTCTTAAGAATGAATCCAAATGATAATTTCACAGTGGATGATGCGGGCCTGTCTAACATTGGTGGTAGTTAAAAAGTGGAGGAGGCGAGCAAGACATCTTGAAATGACAAGAGTCTGAAAGCAGGCTTTATAAGAATGTGATTGAGAGAGGAAAACAACAACTTGTTCAGTAGCACATTTTTCATACACAGGATTTAGCTCAAAGTGCTTTACAAAATTTCAAACAAATAGTTACAAGAAAAGAAAAACTATTTAAACGAGGAAAGAATAATAAATAAGTAATCAAGAATAAATCTATATGGGCTTAAATAATAGATATATCATTTGTAGAAAAGCAGAGCCCTTATATATAACATTGTATTGTAAGCCTCTAAAGATGAGTACGATGATAAAGTGAAATGGCTGGGCAGACAGCAAACACAACGAAACAAATCCTGCAGGGATGGCAAATGACTTATGTTATCTACTTTGTTGTAGTAGTAATAGTAGTAATAATTGCTGTTGTAGCAGTGTAGGTATGCATATAGAGCATTGCAGAATTCATACTTGCATGTCTTATCTTCCGTATGCAATAAGTTGCCACTGTTCAGTTCCGTGCTAAACAAAAACGTATTAAAATACATAGCTCCATGTTATTTAATAGAAAACATAACTAGGTTTACCTGATTTACTCCCAGCTTTTCAGTATCTTATGACGTGTTTTGTCAAAACACAATTACTTCAACACTTCTCAGTCTGTATTTGCTGATGTTTTTCTTATAGAAGTTGAATACATTAAAGACTCTCTAGTTGAGAACAGGCCATTCAGCCCAACAAAGTTCGCCAGTCCCATCCACTTATTTCTTCCAAAAAAACATTGAGTTTTGAAAGTTCCTAAAGTCTTAACTGTCTACCACACTACTTGGTAGCTTATTCCAAGTGTCTATCGTTGTTTGTGTAAAGAAAAACTTCCTAATGTTGGTGCGAAATTTACCCTTAACAAGTTTCCAACTGTGTCCCCGTGTTCTTGATGAACTCATTTTAAAATAACAGTCTCAATCCACTGGACTAATTCCCTTTTTAATTTTAAACAGCTCAATCATGTCACCTCTTAATCTTCTTTTGCTTAAACTGTAAAGGCTCAGCTCTTTTAATCCTTCCTCATAATTCATCTCCTGTAGCCCCTGAATCAGCCTAGTCGCTCTTCTCTGGACCTTTTCTAGTGCTGCTTTGTCCTTTTTGTAGCCTGGAGACCAAAACTACACACAGGACTCCAGATGAGGCCTCACCAGTGTGTTATAAAGTTTGAGCAGAACCTCCTGTGACTTGTACTCCACACATCAAGGCGCTATATAACCTGACATTCTGTTAGCCTTCTTAATGGCTTCTGAACACTGTCTGGAAGTCAATAGCGTAGAGTCCACTAATCCTTCTCATAAGGTGTACTCTCGATTTTCAGACCTCCCATTGTGTATTCAAACCTCACATTTTTACTTCCTACATTAATTCTTTACATTTACTAACATTAAATTTCATCTGCCACAAGTCTGCCCAAGCCTGTATGCTATCCAAGTCCTTCTGTAATGATTTAACGGATTCCATATTATCTGCTAATCCACCTATCTTGGTATCATCTCTAAACTTAACCAGTTTTTTATTACATTTTTGCAATGTTTTAAAATCCATTATAATATATTAAGGCATATTTGTATTTAGCATGATAAGTATAAGACATAACAATTTAGAATATAGACTACAAAGCTTCACATTGGAAAGTGCTGTAGTACCTTACATTCTGTTTTGTTGAAGAGATCATACACAGGCACACACACACAAAATAAATAAAATTTAATCCCAATTACATAATTACATATTGGTTATTATGATTCCAAGGTGCAGAAAAATTCCAGGCACATGCAAACTGCAGACTGAGTTAGTGAAGCGTAGCTTTGTGTTTCAAAGTCAGCGATCTTAAGTATCAAACCATAATGTCTAAGAAACAAATACAGATACATATTGCATTGTTTAATATATATATATATATATGTTTTTTTTTTTTTTGCTTCCTTGGGTACAAAAGCAAGGAGGAAAGCTAGCAGTTCTGGGATCCTGTTACATGTTCAGTGACCAGTACCTGGATAAAGAGGAAAACAGTAAAATAATGGTAAAAGAATTTACTTGGCAGTATAAACCTGAGTGTGGGGAATGATAGTAAAAAGAATCTGGAATTACTGATTTTAGACTTATTTGGTAATTTTAATAGATTAAATATTATTTGACAGCTGCAGTCAGTTACGAACGATAGTAGGGTAACAGATAAATAATTACAGCAGTTTATTTGCAAGTGAATCCAAAACAACATTAAGAAAAAATTCAGAATGTGAACATTGAGCAAGTTTCAATTATTAGTCCAAATATAACATAACTGCTTTTAATAGATTAATCATAATTTGTTATAATTGGTAGTAAAAATGACTACCATGTTTATAAATGAACTTAATACATTTGTGTAACTGAGGCAGTCAGATTTTATAGACTGGCTACATTCAACTTCTGGTGGTTTTTCTTATGCTTTCCACTTTATCAGACATTTCATAGTCCATAGTGGGTATGAATTGTTTTATCGCTATATAAATGCAAAGAATTATTAATAATAATAATAATAATAATAATATTATACTTGAATAATTTTTTTTTTTTCTACATAGGATGTTGTTTTCCAGTGGCTGACTTCAAATGAGATTCATCTCAACCAAATTGATGGTGAAAATCCTGAGGTAAAATATCATTATCATAACATAACTAGATTTATGACTGTGGATGTCACTTGTATAATAGACATCTTAAACCCTTTCAGAAATGTTTACTTTTTAAGATATGAATGTTTAGTAAAGTTTATACTGAATTTATATCACATACCACATTAATGTGTCCCGTTATTTTAAAGATTTGTGATGGAATATGTTAAAAAAAACTTTTTAACGGGTCATGACTTCATTTCACATTATTTTTCACATTGTGATAAAGTTTTGGGAGGATATTTATTTAATTTTATTTTAGTATATATAATCTTTCTTTAAAAAGACAGCACCCAGGAGTACAATTAGGAATACAAATGCATCACAGATTTAAAATATTCTTTGGCAGCGTAAAGCGAAAGGGGCTTGACGTTACCTAAACTTCTATTTCTATGGCTGAAATTATAAAAGGAATCGGACAAAAATGAAGGTTTTTGCAGTTGATTATTCATGGAGAGAAAATCCCGAAGTAAATCTTCTCTCTGTACTAGTTACCATTACCACCAAAAAAATCAAACTAAAGTGTTGTTTAAACATATTGAAAAAAGTACTAAAGTAAGCACAATGTATTGAAAATTACGTAAGTTCTCTGAAGCATATTTTAGTGTTATAATTTTGACTTTTTTATATTGTTGATTGACAATTAAATTTAATTAAAGGGATAGAGTCATGTTTTTCTGTCCTTAATAGTGAAAAGTACTCTTTCATAAAATGTATGTAGTGTACTGTTAGTTTTGCATGAACAATGTGCTGCATTTTGTGACTAAATATTTACTTTTTATTTTTTCCTTAGATCTCAGATTATAAAATGCTTCCCAACGTAGGACAACTATCAGAGCATCTACGTGTCTGCTTACAAGAGGGAGATGAGAATCCAAGAGATTTTACGTCTTTATTTGATATGACTCTCTTCAATCTAAGTACTACTGGACTGCCGCAAGTGATCAAGTACGTATTTTAAATCCTGAGTAATAACATTGTTTTATCAAAGAAAACCATATTTTCTTAGAACATTCTCAAAGATTGGTTGTACACACTAAAATAGTTTTTCCCCTTGATGATGGAATAAGGCTAAAATCTCATTGCTCCTTTTATATATTTACCCTAGATGTGTGGAAAGTACAATAATCAGACAGTTTAAAACTAAACCTGTGTATAGAATATCTTGGATGTAGGCATACTTGCTACAAAATACATTTAATACATTAAATGAAGAACTGATGCTAACAGTGACAAGTGAACATGTGTGATAACACCGCAGCAGTGGGCTATAATGTTTGACATACTACTAATTTCATGGGCGGAAAGGCTTTAAATTATGAAAAAGAACTACATTCTTTTTTAAGCATAATTGAAGAAAGTACTAAAGTAAGCACAACGCATATGAAAATTACACAAGTACTCTGAAGCATGATTTTAGTGTTATAATTTTGACTTGTTTTATATTGTTGATTGACAATTAAGTTTAATTAAAGGGATACAGTCATGTTTTTCTATCTTAAATAGTGAAAAGTACTCTTTCGTGTGGAAGCTTTCCACATTGTGTTCTTCCACCAGCTCAATGCCAGCCCAGTGACATCCTCGGTCCGCTCTTCTCCAGAAATTTATACGAGAGTGGCTGCATCATTTCTCGCTATCATTTTTATTCAAAACTTGCACATAAGAGTATGTTTTTCAATTAAAAGATAAAAATGTGCCTGTTCCCCTTTGATTAAAAAAAATAAAACAAAAAAACTGAAACCATGTGTGGTTACTGGGCTACATTAAAATTAGAATTCTGATAATTAGGGTGGCACGGTGGCGCAGTGGGTAGCGCTGCTGCCTCGCAGTTAGGAGACCCGGGTTCGCTTCCTGGGTCCCTGCTTGGAGTTTGCGTGTTCTCCCAGTGTCTGCGTGGGCTTCCTCCCACAGTCCAAAGACATGCAGGTTAGGTGTATTGGTGATCCTAAATTGTCCCTGGTGTGTGCTTGATGTGTGTGTGCCCTGCGGTGGGCTGGCACCCTGCCCAGGGTTTGTTTCCTGCCTTGCACCCTGTGTTGGCTGGGATTGGCTTCAGCAGACCCCCGTGACCCTGTAGTTAGGATATAGCGGGTGGAATAATGGATGGATGGATGGATTCTGATACTACATTGGTGACGATTTATGGGTGAAATCAGTGGTACTACAGGCACAAAATGTTCTAGCAAACCACTCGGGCTGAAGATCTTTTAAAGAAGCTAAGCAAAGTAGTTCTCTACATTCATGATAACACAAAACATGGTGGCTGCCAATTCACTTACCCTGTTTAATGGGACAATGCCTGAGCATCTGTCCTGTGAGAGAGAATTTTCTGGTACTCCTGTTCCTAAGCAAAAATCTTAAAATATTTCTCAGCAATATAAAGAGACACTTTTTGACAAATTTTTACTTAACATTAAAACTAATTCTTACAGGTATTATGCATAAATTGTCCTCTGATAAACTGGTGTCATGTCCAGGACCGTTCTCTGCCTTGCTCACAGTGGAGAGACTTCATTCTGCCAAAACTGAATTGGATTAATTTACATGAATATTTGTTCTTTTGTGTTATTTTCTGTTTATTAAACAGGGTATCTCTTTTTAATGATTAACAGTCATTAATTGATCCTAGGATGCTGACTATCGATTATGAAATACGATCAAATATGCATCCCTAATAACAATATCGGTTTATATACAAGGTCAAAAACATGCTTTAAAATAAATGAGCAAAGCCTGTGACTTCTTTTAAGGAAAATAATACTTGTAGATATTAAGTACATATTCATTACTAGTAATTCTTTATCAGTACTGCTGACTAACTCAGTGACATTAGACTGTGCAACATATTTTACAAAAGAGAATTCAAAGGAAAAAAAAGAAATTACATAAATACATATGCTTCATTAGAGACCCTGGTGTGAAGTCCCAATATTTCCCAGTGTGCCATTTAACAATTTTGATGCCATACTTTGTGAAAAGAATAGCCTTGACACATGCAACAGGTTTTGGGCAGCCACCCATATATTGTCCCTGGGTGCAAGATGGTTTTGACACAGCACTCATGTGCACTGTTTTGAGTCCTGAACTGAACTGAACAGTTGAGGAAAGATGGCGGCTTTACAAGCCGAAAGGCGGAAGTGATGATCTGGCCGTCTGAACAAGAAGTGACGCCCATCTGGCCGTCGGAACTGGAGGTGACGTTAGCCTGGGCACCAGAACCGGAAGTGATGTCCGTCTGGCCACCAGAACTGGACTTGATGTTGAATCAGGCAGATTTTCCCATATTTGGCCTGCAGAGATAACAGAGGTAGGTTTAGTGCACCCCGCCACCCCCTGGCCTGGTGGGTAATTACCTCCACTTGGTCCACTCAGCTCACTCCTAGTCACACGTGTGTGACAACTTGTACCATATACACATACAATTTTGGGTGCATTTTAGCATGAGGAAAAGCGGTTTTCATTTTAATCTTATCAGATTTTGATTTTATCTATCACAATAATCCCTAAATCCTTCAAACAGCTCAGGGTAGTACACAATGGGACCTTTCTGCCTAAAGAACAGCGCATTAAGATATCTTACACTAACTACACTGCTATCAAATCACCTAATCTTTCTCAAACAGAAAAATCCTCACCCACCTACCATAACCTAATGGAAAAAAGAGGTCCTGTTTTACTTAAATTATAAAAAACTAGATCGCCGACGCCCGCCGTAGTATACCGCGGTGTAAGAATAGGAACGGAAAATGGTGCATTGCCTTCGTCAACCATTTGTGTCAAGAAATAACCCACTGATAGGAACAGGCAGCGTGGTGAAGGGTTTGGAAGAGGACGAATAGGAATCGAGAAATGCCGTGTCGGCTGCGTGTGGGCGGGACCGGTTTTGAAGTGGAGCCACAGGCAGCGTGGGGAAGGGTTTGGAAGAGGACGAATAGGAATTGAGAAATGCCATGTCGGCTGCGTGTGGGCGGGACCGGTTTTCAAGAGGAGCCACAGGCAGCGTGGGGAAGGGTTTGGAAGAGGACGAATAGGAATCGAGAAATGCCATGTCGGCTGCGTGTGGGCGGGACCGGTTTTGAAGTGGAAGCAGGACGAACCAGAAGAGAAATATATATATATAAGAGATATCAGATTCATTTTCTGATGAATTTTGCAAAATTTATTTAAACTTTTTAAGACAGTCATTAATGTTGTCATGAATTAAAGAAGCATGCTGGACCTCTGCTGTCCCTTATGATACCTCAATGTCTATGAATAGTTACTTAATGTTAAGTCTTCTGATTTCTTGCTCTTTTAATAGGTAGGGAAGAGGGTATTGGGTTTGGTTTGAATAAGATAAAGCAATGGATATTTAATTGACTTGTAATTCATTGACTATAATGTAAATTTGATACCAGTAAAAATTATTGGGAGGAAGAAAAGTGGGTTCTACTCATACCCTTACTCAGGATGGCTGTAAAATTGACTGTGAATCTCTGGTCTGTGTGTACATGTCTTTATTGGAAATTAATTGATGATTAAACAGTGACAAACCACACAAAAAGAGCATGTTATGCATTCAGGGAAAAATCTTTAGGAAAAGAAAACATCCTTCCCAAATCTCATTTCAACCATACATACCATTTATCCATCCATTTGCCATACTGTACTTGCTTTATCCTGAGCAGGGTTGCAGGGTAGCTGGAGCCTGTTCATTATAAGGGTTTTATGTCTTGGAAATTATATTGAAAATGTATGTTTGCATTTTAAAATAGTTTGTATTGTGTAAAGTGTAAAGTTGTAAACGAAACTTCTAAACTTTATTCCTGAGCTGTGGTCCAATAGTTTGTCTTATAAAGAAGTATTTTCACACTTTTTCAGAGCCTTTGAGCAGCTGAATGTCAAACATGAACCACTTCAGTTGATCCAACCACAGTTTGAAACTCCTCTTCCCACCCTTCAGCCTGCTGTAAGTTTGGCTTCTCGTAGAGACGGATTGTGCACACAGCCACTTTGTTATTTTTTTATTTCTCAGACTTGTGTGTAATCTTCTGGTTTTCTTTTTCTGACCTGTTGTTGCCAGGCTACCCTCTTCGTCCCTGCAAAACTGAGGTGGATTGTGGGATTAGAAATATTTTTTACCATTCATATTTTTAATATATGAACATTAGTTTTACATTTCTCGTGGAATGTAAACGCGAATATCGGCAGAGTTTCTTTGCAGCCTTTGTCGATTTTCGCAAAGCGTTCGCTGCCCTGTGGGACATTCTGAGGGTTCGCGGGATCCCCTTGAGGTTGCTGGATATCATGGCTGGCCTGTACACTGGTACTGTGAGTGCTGTGCAGAGTGGAGACAGGACCTCTGCGTTTTTCCCAGTTGATTCTGGGGTTCATCGGGGTGTGTTCTGCTCCTACTCTGTTCAATTCTTGTATGGACTGGGTGTTGGGCAAGGTCGTGGGGTCCAGCGGCTGTGGGGCATCTGTTGGTGAAGAAAGATTCACAGATCTTGACTTTGCTGACGATGCTGTGATCTTCGTGGAGTCAATGGAGGCTCTGATTGGGGCACTCGAGAGACTGAGTAAGGAGTCTGAGTGTCTGGGCTTGCGAATGTCCTGATAAAAACCAAGATCCAGGCCTCTAATGACCTCTTGGGCACGGCCATCAGCAGTGTGTCTGTCTGCGGAGGGAGTGTCAACCTTGTTGAGAGGTTTACTTACCTTGGCAGTGACATTCATGTCTCTGGTGATTCTTCATATGAAGTCAGTAGACGGATTGGGAGAGCATAGAGGGTCATGAGGTTGCTGGAAAGGGGTGTGTGGTGCTCCCGATAACTATGCAAAAGGACGAAGGTCCAAGTCTTTAGAGTCCTGGTGCTTCCTGTCTTGCTATATGGTTGCGAGATGTGGACGCTATCCAGTGACCTGAGACGACGACTGGACTCCTTTGGTACTGTGTCTCTCCAGAAAATCCTTGGGTACCGTTGGTTTGACTTTGTGTTGCTCATGGAGTCCCGAATGAGGCACATGACCTGCACTGTGAGGGAGCGTCAGTTACGGCACTACGGCCATGTGGTGCGTTTCTGCGAGGGTGATCCGGCTCGTAAGATCCTCATTGTTGAGGACCCGAGTGGCTGGACCAGGCCAAGGGGTCGCCCACGTAATACCTGGCTGTGGAAGATAGAGGGTCATTTCTGGAGGGTGGGACTGGACCGCGTGTCTGTTTGGGGGGTTGCAAACGGGGATACCGAGTTGTTTCATCATGTAGTGGGTGCAGCAACGCACTGTACCAGTGCCTGCTCCCCGACTTGACTTGTTTTACATTTACATACGAGTCTATTATGTTGATCTTTTGACATGTACTTTTTTATCTGTAAATTCTTATTAAAAATAATAAGTCTGCAATAAATAAATAATACATCCCAATTTCCCAGCTTCATCGTTTTCTTGTTCCTTACTTACGGCAGGTCTTCCCTCCAACATTTAGGGAGCTGCCACCACCAGCACTTGATTTATTTGATCTTGATGAAACGTTCTCATCAGAAAAAGTTCGCCTTGCTCAACTTTCAAACAAGTGTAAGTGTAAATCATCCATTTTGCAGGAAAGTTAATCCTGGCAATGAATACTAAAATACAGAATGAAAATGAAAGATATTAATAAAATGACATTTAGTGCATACTGTATATAACCAGTCTGTAAATGTGTAGAATAATTAGACTGTTAAAACATTCTGACAATATTACGAAAAGTTATGCTTGGAAATCCATGTTTTATTTTTTTAGGTACAGATGATGATTTAGAGTTTTATGTCAGAAAATGTGGAGACATTCTTGGGTTAACTGGAAAACTTCCCAAAGAGCATCGAGATGCTAAGCATATCCTGGAGCATGTTTTCTTCCAGGTTGTAGAGTTTAAGAAGCTAAATCAGGTAAGATATTTCCATAATGTTGACTTTTCCAAAAGTGTTAGAATTGTTTTATATATATATATATATATATATATATATATATAAAAAAAAAGTTAAACAATCGGCATACCACACATGTAAACAAATGTTTATTTTTTTATTTCATAGTTGAAAATTTTAAGCACATTTTTTGCTAGTGTTTTTTATCGAATGTGAATCAATATGTCTTCATTAGAAGCAATACAAAAGTATGACCTTACAAGACTAACATCTTAAAGAACAAGTTTGGTATTTTTTCAAGTTAAAGTTAATTAATTGAATATGCAGAGCATCAGGATTATATTAAAATGAAGTTATGAGAAGGTCATGTTAAAGTAATGAGTTTTTAGCAGTTTTTTAAAGAGCTCCTCCGTATCAGCCTGGCGAATTCCTATTGGCAGGCTATTCCAGATTTGAGGTGCATAACAGCAGAAGGCCGCCCGCCTCACCACTTCTTTTAAGTTTTGCTTTTGGAATTCTAAGCAGACACTCATGTGAGGTTCTAAGGTTATGATTTGGAATACAAGATGTCAGACCTTCCAATATATAAGATGGAGCAGATTATTTAAGACCGTTGTCGAGTATTGCTCCACACCTTGCACTGATAGGGGGCTTTTCTAAATACTGACAGATGTCAGCTGGTTTTTTGGCGTTCCATGCCTTTTTGTGCCTTCTTTTCTTCATGTGTTTGATACTTTTTCCCTGTGTCATTCCACTTTATTACACATAATTTACGGAATTATTTGTTTTTATTTCTTTTTATTTGTGGATTACTTGGGTTGTTACTGACGTCTGGTGAAAATGTCCCCATTAGAAATATATTTACTGAGAAAAACGTAGATGCGTTCAATACTTATTTTCCCCGCTGTACCAGTAAAGGCACAGATTGTCCTTTAAGTAGCTGCTTAGTGCCGACCCCTGCAGCCATAGTGGTACTGTAGGACAGTGCTTGGAGTTGTCCAAAATCGTGCCATGCTAGTGGGATCTGCGTCATGTAAACCTCAACATTAACAAATTCATAAGTCCTTTGGTTTTGTCTCCTGTGATTTTTAGGAACATGACATTGATACAACAGAGGCAGGATATTCTCCATTTTGACAGAGAAAACAGATATGGTCTGAAGGCAATCTGAGGCAATAACGTTTGTGGGAAATCTGGCGGAATTTTCCTCAGGACCTCAAGCACAATATATTTTTTTTTTTTCCCCCAATTATTTTTCTAAATGCTTCACATTATTTAAAATGAAAGAGAACCCTGTATATATTATGCAAAGGAGTAATTTGATGAAGTCTTGACTGTTTAGGTTTTAAGTATTACACTCTGTTGAAGGGAAGTCAGCAGGATTCTTGCAGATAACGTCCTTCCTTTTTCAATCGGGTGGATCATCTGCAACAAGCATCGACGGAGCACGGACAGAGATAAAACTTTGATGACTGTTGGATGATTATTGTATACTTACAGGTGAGAACATAACTGCTTTAAATGAAATATTCAATTTAAAAATATTAAAGTTGTGTAGCAACAACAGCATATTGTAATGTACAAATGTAATTTACTTCTCACTGAAATGGCAAATTGCAGTTAGAAAACCACGTTCTAAGTAAAAGTGTCACACTAACACTAGAACTCATTATTATAAGAGTACATATGACTCTGTTAAATCACAAATTGTGGTGGAATGGAAAAATCAAGCTAAGCATAATTTATCAAGTAAATTAATCCATTGTTTTTTTTTTGGACATTGTAAGACTTTTTAGTGTGAAGAGTAACACTGGTAATTCTTCCTTTGCAGTGTTTATCATCAGCTTAATTTGCTTCATATTTCAATGTAATATTTTTTGTTGAATTAAGAAACTTTAAAAACTGAACAAAGATAATGTTATAAAAATAGTTCATTTCAGTACACATCCTCCCAGTTTTTGCCCCTATAAAGCGGTTAGAGGCCATCTCTAAATTGCTGCAAAGCTTTTCCATGCATGAGCTTCACCTGAGCAGGTAATCGAGAGGGGCTGGTTAAAAAACTTGGCTTAGTTCAGTTTAACTTTCTTTTCTGCATAATAAATGTAAAATACAAATACACAACTTACTAGAATGCCTATTGCTATGCTAAGCCCAACACAGCCTTTTCTTAGAAAGCCATCAAAACAAGCGACTTCAACCAGAATGTGGCTTTTCTTGGGACAACATTTGTAATCTTTGTAGCTATATATGAAAAATCTATATATTTTTTTCTAAATAAATGGCCTGTGTAGTTAATTGGTTGGTATATTTCTTAGAATTAATTTAACAAATGACACTGCTTATAGAGCGTGTATGTATGTATATTGCACATCCAGGATGCCTCCACACTGGAAGGACTGGGCGGAGGGAAACATATCCAGCGCATTACCTCCCACAGAGCACTAGATGGCAGCAATGCTTCATGGGAGCTGGAGTTTGGAGCAGCCCTGTTGGGTTCTGTGGGCACTGCAGCTCTTTTGCCACACCGGGAAGTGCTGCTTGAAACGTGTCAATAAGCACCTGGAGCACTGCCACGTGCCTTATAAAAGGAGCCAACAGACATTATTGGGAGAGCCAGAGTCAGGAGGAGAAAGAGAAAGAAGAGGAGAAATTGGTTTAGTGCAATGCTTGAGCCCATGTTGTGCTTCTGGGGAAACAGGGAAGGTGTTTTTTTTTTTTTGAGAAGACAAATCAGAGTTTGATTTTATTCCCTGGTATTTACATTTCAAGATGTTAAATATAGAACACGGCACATTTTGTATCAAACCACCCCCCAAAAGAGCAAAAGTATTGGAACAGAATGTTTTCAAATAAGGTAAAAAATTCCTCTGTGGTTGAATATCCCTTCCTTGCAATAACCACACCAACCCTATGACCCATGGACTCCAGCAGATCTCTTGTTTTTTCCACTAGTTATGCCTTTCCAGGCTTTCAGTCTAACTGGTTTGTTTGGTGGGTTTTTTCCCCTTCAGGAAGTGACATGCATGTTCAAGTGGGTTAAGATCTGCCAATGGACTAGGCCAGTCCAAAAATCTTATATTCCACCTCCACCATGCTGAGGTCCGTTGTTGAGATGGCAGTGTGTTTTGGAGCCTTGTCTTGCTGCATAATAAAAGTTCCTTCCCCGATTAGATACAATTCTCTGTAAATTGGTAGAGAACATGGCTGTAGATTTCCTAGTTCATTCCGCTACTACCATCATGAGATACATCAGCAACAATGATTGAGCAGGTTCCAGAAACAGCCATGACAACCTTCACCATACTTCAGATGATCTTGTACATTTAGGATCAGGAGCAGATCTCCTCCTTCCTATTTTGGCCTTTCCATCATTTTAGTGGAGGTGAATCTTTGTCTCATCACTCCATAACAATTTTTCCAGATCAGTTGTAGCTCATCAGTAGTTTTTTGCAAATTCCAGCCTGGCTGACCAATGTCGACTGCCAATGAGTGGTTTGCATGGTGCAGTATGGCCTCTAGATTGTTCTCCAAGTCTACTCCGCACACTGGACTGTGCTATTTCCACCCCTGCTCTTTGGAGAGTGTTCATGATGTAAACAGACCATTTTGGGGGTTTTCCTTTGCTGCTCTCACCATTTGTCAGTTTTCTTCCATGGGTGAGCAGTTCAGTGCCCATTCTTCAGTACACCAGTGGTTTCCTGCTTTTTCAGGATGTTCCACATTCGTGCGGACTATGCCCGATGTTTTTGAAATCCCACTAATGGATTTTCAGCTTCAGCATGGCATGCTTTTCTCTCCGACAGCTTGGCAGTCTTAATGTTGGTCTCTTCACAGGTGAGAGTCAAAGTATAAAAGCAAAGGTAGATATCCAGGGCTACTTAATGCTTAAACCATCTTGTATGGCACCAAGCCATCAGCTGGTCATGTTCCAATACTTTGTATCACCCCACCCAGTTATTTCAAGTGAACCAAATAAATTTATCTAGCACCTTCACCATGCTCAAAAGAATGTGCTCCATTGTATAACAGAGATATTAATGCCAGTGAATAAAAGCCAAAACTCTGATATCTCCTTATTCATCTTTTGAGATCTCACACAAAATTTCTTCAGTGCACAGCAAAGTCAAATTGGCCTTGCTGTTCCAATACCATAACAAATTTTCTAAACTCGCTTAATCCTGAGCAGGATCATGGAGCCTATCCCAGCAAGCACATGGTACAAAGCTGGAACAATCCCATAACACACTGCTGCAGTCCATCATGGGCCAATTTAGCATCACCAATCCCATCTCATCTGCAGGTTTTTGGGTGGGCTGCCTCCTACAATCCAGACGACAGGAGTACCACCTGCAGACTCCATGCAGAGAGAGGACCCAGGATGCAGACCCTGGTCTCTTTACTGTGGGGTAGAGGACTAATTAAGATATTATACCCCCTTTGTTACAAGCCCTTCCATTCAAGGAAAGGAACCGAACCAGGTTGAGAGAAGACCTCATGGAAGAATATATAAAAATACACTTTATTTATAATTACATTTGATTGTACATTTTATACCACACTTGATAGCCGAGCACCTCCTCACTGCCTTTCCTTAAATCAATGGTGAGACGCCAGACCTCCTAGCCATTTAAAAATCTACAACTCCTTATCAGACCATGTGTTCAAGTCTATCCTTCTGGAATTCAAGAGTTTCTGTTCACTGGACCAGAACCGCATTCGGCTGCTGGCGACAAGCCCGATCCTTGAAATCTCTGATCCACGTTTGTTCCAGGAAATGTGAATTGATGAATGCGGCTTCCAAGACCACTTTCCCTGTGCAGTGGTAGCAGCAACTGATCAGAGCCAAAGGAGTGAATGAACAGCCCTCCTCCACTGCCTGGGGGTTGCACATTACTAGAATACAGTAAGCCTTCAGCAAAAGTGATGGATTTAGGCCCAGAGCTCCAGAAGTCATCCTCCCCAATGTTGTGCAAGTCTAAGGGGCTGGATTCCATCAGCGATCCTCCATGGCGGATTGCAGAGACCTCCCAGAGTGGTTGGGCCATGGATGGCAGATCGGAGAGATCCACACAAGATAGATCTGCTGGAGTTTCAAGGGAAGCCATTTGGGGAAACCCATTTGGCCTTGGAGTAGAGGACTTGCTATCCGGGATGATTTCCAAGGGGACGTTACCCTCCGCTTTCAGGCTGGAAATTGCTTCCACCTGGGGCAACAGTTGGGCCGGAGAAAAGCCCAGGGTGAGAGACCGCTCAGCAGGGGTAAGGTCCAGTAAGTCCGCAACCACTTCTGAGCTGGATGCCTGACTACCCTTGCTGTTTAGCTGGAATTCCAGGATTGAGGAAGTTGACCATTCCAGATCTTTGGTCTGAGCAAAGCCTTGATTGAGGAAGGACATGGACAAACTGGACAAGGAGAGAGAGCTGCGAGCTGAGGACATATTTCCTGTAGTAGAAACAAAAATCGAACAAACAAGTCAGACATTCCCCATTGTCACACAGTTGCTCCCCAAGTCCTCATCTGCAAGTGCAGACCTCTGAATGATGAGACTTGGAATCTGCTTGGACCTTAAGCAGCACAGAGCGAGAGCCGGCCTGCAGATTAAAACGGGATGAACTTTCAACATGGCTACATTGTATGCCACAGACAACTGAATGGACTTTTGGTTGATGTCATGCAGGTTTCTTAAAAATGCTACACTTGTGGGGA
>JANRMT010062856.1:13180442-13227280 GCA_026402145.1 Polypterus bichir lapradei
ACACCCTAGGAGACTTGTATGATCCTTCTAGCTCTTCAGTGGGGCTCAGCAGATAATGATCCACCACATTGGGCAACGTTCACTCTCTCCTCTGCGTGGTCACTGACCACTCTGCCACCTCACCACCACATTAAACGACACCGCCTGATTCTACCTTTCCTTTTTTCAACAGATTCTAGTCCTCGCCCACCATCTTGCTCAGGCTCCTTTAAAGCTGATAGTGATGCAACTGCACTAATTACAATCCCCGGAGCACTAATGAGGCAATTGGTTGCACCTCTTGTGTATGCACAGACAGCTGATGTTCTCATTGCCTCCGGAACTGCTCCACCATGTTACTGTGCACACCTTCATCCCCTCTAAGCCTGAGTGCACTGTCTCTATTTGTACAAAATGAACTGCCGCGGACCTCTCTCGGTACACACACTTGGCAGACTCTTCAAAATATATTGTATAAATATATTTGTCTGTATCATCCATCTTGGGTTTTTTTTTTTTTTTTTTTTCTTTCTCCCTAACTTTCAGGATAACCCATCCACTTTATTGCCACCGTCATCTTCTACCCCAGCTAAGAAAAGTACATCTGGAGCAGAAGTCTCTAGTACCCCTTCATCAATGAAAAATGTCAAGTTGGAGGGCAGTGAGTCTGAAGATGCCTGTCCCAATCGTTGGGTGGTAGATGGTTCTGGCTTCTTGCTCCCTACACCAGTCCCTGCATTAAAAGAGGCACTGGAGCTTATTGAGGTGGTGAGTTTCTGTTAATGCATGTCATAAATTGTCAAGTGTTGAGCCTCTGCTCTTTTCTCCGGTGCTGTATAATGTATTAATGAACTAATGCTTTAATAGGTAAAAAAAACAAAAAATGCCGTGGGTCTTTCATAATTCGATCTCTTTGACAATCCAGATGAATTTCTTTTTGTCTTTAATGTTTTAAATAACCTCTTTCTTGACAGCTTAGGTGAATTGCTATGATACTTTATTAGTTTTTTGACTAGTTTTGCTAAAAATGTATATTTTTAGTACATGCTAAGAATGCTATATGCATCTAAAATAAAGACATTTTGCTTTTGGTATAGAATTCATTGGCTTATATTTCTATAACCATGAACTTAGTTACTGGGACCCGCAGTTTTATGATCACTATCTGTAAAGTCTGTGTTACTTGTACTGTATAATAATAAGAATCATACACTGCTTTGAATTAAGAAGGTAACTATGGCATATGCAGATAACACATGATGTGCTTGGTTTATAATAACCCAAATTATTCACTTGCTAGAACAACTTTAAAAATAACTGGTATAGGCTTGGTGACACTGTTGTGTATGGTTTTTTTTTTAATATATAAAATATATGAAACCTGTAAGAGACTTCACAGCATTCAACAACTATATGTGTTTTTATAAATCTATAGCATTGTTTCACACAATATGCCATTTAAAATATTTCATAAAAATCTTTGTTCTGTAAGATGTAAAAAGAACTTATTTGTTTCATGAATATAAGAGTTGATGCTACAAAAACACTTCGGTTGCTCAGCACGCAGGGTTCTACAGTAAATTGTACTTTATTATTGTGTTGCATTTCTTAATAGTTTTGCTTTACTAAATTGATATCAATTAATACTACCTACTTTTTTATTATTGAAATCTCAGACCTGATTGTATATCTTTCGCCCCCCACGTGCATCAGTGTGCCTTGGGTCCTCATGGCCCTGTTGCTGGTTTACCGGTTGTCATTCCTTGGACAACTGTTAATTGGTACTAACCACTGTATTCCAGGAACACCCCACATGACCTGCCACTTTGGAGATTCTCTGACTTCGTCATCCTAGCCTTTACAATGTGTCCTTTGTCAAAGTTGCTCAGATCTTTATGCTTTCCCATTTTTCCTTTTTCTAACACATGACCTTCAAGAACTGACTGTTCATTTGATACCTAATAAATACCACCCCTTGACAGGTGTCATTGTAACAATATAATCAATGATCTTGACTTCACCTGTCAGTAGATTTAATGGTGTGGCTGATCAGTGTATGAGTCATGTAGATATTCAGGGCTTCATTATATTAAAATTCATGCTTTTACAAAGGTGACTGACCCGTAATGCACCATTTAAAACTAATTCCAGTTGTGGGGCCAGATATGTGTTGTGTTCTGTTTTTTTTCTTTTTTTTTGTCTAATTTAATTTACAGTACATCTTAATTACATAAATGAAAGTAAAATAACCTACCAGCAATCTGATTAATTTCACCATCCTTGGCTATAAACAAGAAATCACAATGTATTAATTAAATGTTCAGAGCAGTTATGATGGCTGTGTGAAAGGTTACTAGTCTTGTCTGTTAAATAACTGTTCTTTTAATTTGGTTTTTGTAGCTTTTTTTAAGATATTAATGTTGTAAAGCACTTTAAGCTATGCTAACGTATGAAACTGTGCTATATAAAATGTTTTTGTTTAAACTAGGCAATAAATATTAATGGAATCGGGGATTTACTCTGGATACAGTGGTAGATGCTTAGTCTGCTGCAGTCAGAGTTGCCAACGTCTTTTTGAAGCATTCAATGGGTTATTTACCGTCGGACATAAGTAATGTGCCAAATTCACTTGCTCTGTGTGCATATTTGGAAATATTCAACATGCCAGTTTGCATACAGGTGCTACTGACAGTACTATTTAAATTAACGGGTGCTGTAGCTTCATTAGTACATAAAACACTAGACATTACCTGGTTTAAGCATTCTATAAACTTACTGTGATTCAAATGGGGGAAGCAAGTTGGGATCCCAAGAGGTGCTCAGAAGTTTTGACTGTGGTCTATGGCAGTGATCGAGTGGCAAGTATATGGCACATATAAAACGCATCATATTTATAGGCTTTTGAACAGTTGCTGTTTACCAATCCTGTGCTCCTGTTACTTTTCAAATCTCCTGGAGGTTTGTTAAATGTGAGCATTCAGTTCTGAGTCTCCTGCCTGACAGTAAACCCTAGTGGAATGAATTTATAAGCAGCACATGCACAGGGAAAATCCTGTTCTTAGGCTTTTATGTTTAATTTATATTGCAATAGTTTTATTTAAAACTTAATATTTTAACTACTGTGTTACCATAATTACAGTGCTGGGCATTCCTGTCCTTAACAGTGATGATGGTGTACATCCCGCTCCTTCCTCCGAGCAGTAATATTATCACTTTACAATAGTGACTTGCATAAAGCAGGTGCAGGAGTTTCACCATCATAAATGTGTTCTGTGTCACTGTCACAACTTGCCTATAACTCTGGTTATTGTTTCATTTTATATAAAGAAGCTGTAACTCTTATTTTGGTTTTGTTCCTTGTAGACAAGGCAAAATGACGCCCTTCAAGGACACAAAGAAAAGCTTCAAATTAAAAAACAGCAAACGGTGGAAAGGATAAAATCAGAGTGTTGTCCTACAGTGCCTTCGGTTTCAAACGTTAGAAATGGTTGCAGTCCAAACAGCACCCACTCAAGGCAAAAGTCCATTACTCAGGCAATCCTGCGCATGATTGCAGAGGATATGCTGCCCCTGAACTTTGTGGAAGGTGCTGGTTTCCGTAACCTCATGACTATAGTGGAGCCTCGGTACCCTCACTTATCACAGCGCACTATTGGACTTAAGCTTTATGACCAAGTAGAAAAGATATTTAAGCCAAGTGTGATCAAGGAACTGAAGAAGTGTATGTCATATGAGGTGGCAGATGCTGTTATCCACACTACAGTTGATGTTTGGTCAAGCAGAAAAAAAGATCAGATTATTGGGGTTCGTTTGCATTATTTTGATGATGAATGGAATATCCGTCATCCTACTGTGGCAATCCGCCATGTGTGCAGGAAAAATGTGAATACTGCAGTTGCCCAAGAGCTAGAGTCTGTATTCCTAAGCTATGGTTTGTTTCCTCAGAACATTGGCTATGTGGTCACGGCAGACGCTAAGAATGCCATAGCTGAACATGACTTGTTTTGTGACTATCGTGTGATTTGTTCTGGCTGGAGTAATAATCCTGTTGAGGAAGAAGTTATAAACTTCCTGAATGATGTTCTTCCCCCTGAAGATGAGTTTTTGGACATCCACATTGGTACCCATTTGTGCTGCTTTACATATATTCTGCACTTGATTATTAAAGATGCCTTAAAAGCTTCACGTGCAGTGCAACATGTGCTTAGCCAGATGTATAATATGGCATCGTTCTTTTGCCGCAGTGCCTATTGGATAGAGGTTCTGGCCAGTGAATGTGATTTGACCTTGGCACTTCCCAGCAGTGAGCAACACTGTTGCTGGAATTTTACCTTTGACACTGTTCGTAAGCTGGTGCACGAACCTGTTTGGAAAGCAGTCATGAAGCTAGTAAGCCAAGCTCACATAAAAGCTAAAGATGCTTCCACTGTTCCACCTGTAGTAAGAGCCAAGCGAGAGCAAGTGCTAGATATCATTGGCTTGCTGGAACCTTTTGAAGAAGCCACCCGTGTTCTACAAACAGAAGAGGTCACCTTTTCTCTTATTATACCTTCACTGATTAAATTAGATAAGGCACTGGAGAATAGAGAGACACAATTTTCATCTTTTTGCAAAGCACTTCGTACAGGTCTGCAGAGCAAGTTTCAAGCACTTCTGCAGCACAGAGACCTCATTTTGGCCACAGTTGTGGATCCCAGATTCAAGCTACAGCCATTTGAACAACCTATGCGGGAAAATGGCACTAGTTTTCTTGTTGTTTGCACCAGATGCAAGGCCATGGCAATAGTGGAGTCTGCTATTAGGGATTCTGAATTTAGAGTGTCTAAGGATGACGACACAAAGCAAGATATTACTGAGGATGTTGGAGACAAACCAACTGTAGCTAACAATTTCTGCACTAATCGAAAACGCAAGCCAAGGGGATATTTTTTCCAGCCGTGTGCTAAAACATTTAAAATGTCAGAGTTGGATTTATATCTTAATGAGGGCCTGCTAGATTGTGACACCTCCCCTCAGAGTTACTGGAGAGATGAGGCTAGATTTCCACAACTCCGGAACATTGCCAGAAAACTGTTGGCCATTCCCGCAACTTCAGGGGGATTTAAGCGACTTTTCCCCATTGCTGGATGTGTTACACGAGCTCATAAAAATAAGCTGCCACCTCACACTACTGAGAGGCTGATTCTGTTTAGAGAGGCTGTTAGGTGTGGAGAGCACGAAGGATGGAGGACATAAATATTTCATGTTAATGTGCCTGCTGCTATCTAAGAAAAATCAATCCTAAATTGGTCATTTAAATTGAAGATGCAGACTAAATTATATTAATGCTTCTGTATACTTGTTTCTGTTTTTGTGTGTGACTCTACTGAAATGTATATAGTTTTCAGAGTAAACTTTAGCAACCTGTTGCCACAACATACATTTTTTTTTTCTGTGCGTTACATAATAAAAAGCAAGTAAAGGATTCAAAAGTGTATGTTTTGAGGCACAAGTCTGTTCTCGTCTCTAGTTATTAATTGACGTTATTTCCTGGGGTGTCTGCCTTAATTTATCAGAGAAGCTAAACTCCATCACAGTGCTGCTTTGAAACATTCTGTAGTGCCTTAATGTATCGGAGTATGACAGCTAAATTAAATACAACGAACAATTCAGTGGTAATGTTTAGAGCCATTCTATTCATTTGTGTATTGTATGTGTGTTTGGCTGTGTATGTGGCCAAATTGAATTGGAAGAACACCTTTATATTTGTCATAGTCATTAGGGCAACAGGCCAATTATAATGCTGTTTTTGAGGTTTACAAATAAAATGTCTGATGTCTCAAACTGATGACAACTTGGACTGTACCGCAGGTCTTAATTTTTAAAAAATGTGTGTCTTCTAACATGCTAGAAACCAGAGGTGCTCCGATCGATTGGCTGTCCATATAAACATTTTTTTAAATGATAATCCGACAAAGACTTGATAGATTGAAAATTGGCCAATCACAAAAGCCAATCGTTAAGTCCTTGATTTTCTAGGCTTTACGGTAATTTAGTTGCTGTGCTCCTTTACTTTGAGGTATTACGGCCCCTGAGCCAGCGCACATCTTTTTGCAGTTTTCTTCCTGCAGTCCGTGCTTGTTTTACAGGAGAATTAGAGATGATTGGATTATTAGCCTTTATGTTAAAGAAAGTGGAGTAATAAACTGAGAAAAAGGGTTTTGGGCGGGGAATGAATCTGAGAACTCATTTTGTATAATTACACAAACAGCAAGAAAAGCTATTGAATTCAAAGTTTCTTTTGTCCTTTAACTTAAATCGTCACTGAGTTTGGACAGCAAGCTTGTTTTAAGTACAGCAGCTTTTATTTAATTTTTTTATTGATTTTAATTAGAAATTAATAACTTTCCATACAGTCAAGTCAAATTTAACAAATCGAAGAAAAATTCAACCCCCACCCGAGACAGTGAGGAGCCAGCAACTGCAGCTACTCTATAAAAGGAGCAAGAAAAGAAGGGTATCCTTTTCTCCAAAATGGAAGCTTATTCTAAGATGTTATTCGTTAGATCCTGCCATATTTTAATGTTTTGAAGAGATCCTCTGTTAGAATTTGATTTTTTTTTTTTTTCCCCAATTTCAAGTAGTATAGAACATCAGTTACTGTCTGTCTGACTTAAGAGTGGTGGAGTGGGATTCTTCAGTTGAGTAAGATAAATCTACGTGCTAGTAGTGAGGTGAAAGCGATTACAGTTTGTCCTTCTCCACTTTAAGGCCCTCTGTGAGCCCACCAAACACAGCTGTTAATAGCTTAGGAGGGATGGTGACACCAAGGCTGTCTATTATGCAGTCATCATTCCCAAAATGTTAATTTGGTACATCACCAGAACATGTGGCCCAATGAGGCTCCAACTTGATTGCAACATTTGCAGGTTGGATTTTGCCCCAGAAAAAAATTTTATACAATTTTTTTTTTTTAAATGAGACAGATGTGCTCAATAAGATTCTAAGTTGGATGACTGAATGCATTTGCACATGTGGAGCTTGAGTGAATTCTGTTCATGGCCACCTTCCACTCCATTTCTGAAGAAATGAGTGACTGCTCCTTTCCCCAATGTACTCTGGGGTTTTTGAAAGGAAGAAACTTTAAAATTTTTGTAAATTGTGGAGATGCTATCTGAGTCTTCAAGACTGGTCAATTATTCTTTTGAAATAGAAATGGGTGGAAAGTGAGGAAAATTTCTAGCTTAAAAGTAATGTGTTGAGGAGAAGTTGTATTTGAAGGGTAATTGTTGGTATGCAGCTTAAATTTTTAATTGGGGCGGGGAAGATGGAAACTAATTTGAAATTGCTACTTAGTTAACAATAGTCTTGTAAGCTTAACAGCAAAGTGTATCTTTTACTTATAAACCTGTTAAGCATGTTAGACTTGTGTCTTCTTGATAAACCACTTATTTGATACATTTGCAGCTTTTTAAAATCTTGGTTGTGTGTATTTGTTGCTTTATGCCATACACAATAAGAAACCAGAACTGCCTTAATAAAATGGCAACCCATGTTTGTAATTACACCTCAAGCATTACGAATGAAGGAAAAAATACACCTGAATAAATATAGTAAATGTAACATAAGCATAGATATAGTACAGTAAAATAAGCTGTAGTTCAAGTAATGATTTAATAAAGTTTATTTACATTTAATCAGTGTTTAGTTGTGAAATTTATTATTGGAAATGAAAACTACTTTTTTATAAGCTTTGTTTCAGATAGTGTTGTGTGTTTTTTTTTTTGTTTTTTTTTATGTACCTATGACCACTTGCAGTTATGAGAAGCATTTTATTTTATGCCGTATGTATTATGGATAAATATTTATGTACATATTATGTATTTGAGTATTTTTATGGTCACTGAACAATAAGCCTACATAATTTCATTTTGTTAGTGAAATGAACAGTTAACACCTGTGGTCTATAGTTTAATTATTAAAATACACTTAATATAGGAATATAGGACATGAGGCTTCTAAGTGTCTAGTTATGCAGGAGCTTAGTGTACAAAGTTTTTTAAAAGGATAAAGGGAAACAAAATCTGAATCTGCTGATCAAGTCACTTGAATTTGGTGATCGGTGTTGGCCTTAAAACCCTAATTGGGAGCAGCACTATGAGAAACTGTCCTAAAAAAGGACATGGTCATGTGATCAGCAGAATGTTGGCTTAAGTCTTGTGCAATAGTGATGAATAAAGATCTCTGCAGTTCTTGGATTTTCATGCCAATTACCGTTTTGTGAGGTGGAAACTAAATTTATTTTCCTCTCCAGTTTTTGCATTTACCTAAAATTTGATTTGAAAGTTAGACATTTTAAAGTACCAGTTAATAAGTTTATTAAAACTCTGGAAAGCAGACACTTCAGTACTGAAACAGGCTATAGTTGTGTAGAATACATTACATGTCTTTAGCACTTTTTTTAAAAAAAAAATAATAATGTTTAGAGTAAATTAATTTAGCAAAGCTCTTCATGTGTGGTGAATGAGTCAGAGTACCAGATTTGTTTTGTATTTTGATACCACGCTATACCTGTGTAACAACACCATTGCAAAAGCAAATTCCAGTCTTGGCATTTTATTAAAAGTACAATATTAAAGTATTGGTGTAGCCATCAACTAGTTACTCAACTATAATTTAAGTAAACAACTATTGGCATTTATGAATACAGTGCAAGGCTTAAATCTTAATCAAATGCAAAGCATTCCCAGGCATGACATTGTCTTATGTAGTTTTTCTCACATATTATTCATTTAGGAGTAAATTATCTACTTGCAGTTGCACATGAGTACAATACTGACTTTCATCCAGTAATACTAATAAAAAAACTGTTCAGTTTTTGGAAGTTTGGTATCGACTTTGTACCATAGTATCCATTCTTGTGGCATTCCTAAAGAGTGAACCAACCGCTGCTAAAGTGAAACCACTGTTTTAAATTAAAGTGAGTTTAGGTGGATAGAGCTGCTTTTGAAGTAACTTCAAAATGTATTACTTTGTGTTTGAAGTTTGACATAATTCCTCTCCCTTCAAAATTTTTGTTTTGGTCTAGATTTTTGTTTTTCTTTTCGCTGTGCACTGCAAGTAAATTGCAGTTTACATTTAGTATGTGCATCATGAGAATGTTAAAAGCCAGCAAGTACCACACACCTTGAGTACACACATACTCACTCACTCACTCACTCACTCTTGATGATTATACATTCAGTTGTTAAAGCTTATTTCTACTTGTCTTATTTTCATAAGAACAGTCAGTTTCATAGAGTTTTGCATCACATCCACATTTGAATGTAGCAAAGCTTGAGATGTGATGCACAGTTTTTTATGTATAAATATTTCTATTTGCTGGCTTAAACAGAATCCCAACCTGCCAACATCAGCTGTTATAAAACATGCATTTATTTGTACTGTTGAAAAAATTTAGTTTATATTGTTTAATTTTGTACATTTTATTTACAGAATCGTTTATCCCAGTATATACTTTTGGATGTTGTTCATGAGTTATGTTGTAAGGCAGTTTCAGGTTTGCTTTCACTGCCCTTTTTACTTTGTGAATTATAATGGGCTATGGTGGAGGTTGATTCTTCACCTGAATTTTTTCTATTCGCTCTTCACTCTGTCCTATTGGTACTTATCTATGTTAAATATATATAATGAACAGAAAAAAATCAGTTTGTGTGTTTATGAAAAAATGAGGAGTTTGGACTAAAACCATATGTTTGGATCATGATGAGTCATTGGAGGAGGATTTAAACATCTGATGAGGATGCCTATGTTGCATCCCCCAGTGGTGTGTACTTCTAAGATCCCTTTAGGTGGCAGACCCAGGACATATTTAACGATCATCTCATCTTTCTGGTGGCCTGGGAGCTCCCAATTTCACATAAAGTGTTTGTTTGAATGTGGTAAAGGAAAGTTTATGTATTTCGGTGTGATATGAATACCTAATACAGATGAAATCCTGTTATGATGAAGCTCATGGGACCATAAAAATATTTCATTATAGCAGAAATTTTGTTTAACAAATTTGGGGAAAATACGTATAGTATTGTGATTGGGGGCACGCAGCAGTGGCACAAGAACAGCTCTGTAGCTGCTCTGTTGCATCTGGTAAACCATAAACCAGGGACAACTTTATACACAGTCAACTTTATACACAGTACTTTTGGTTGCCAAAGTGTATACTAGTGTACCAAGTAACGGCATTTGGTAACACACACTAGATATGGGCAGTATTTGCTAAAACTCTTCTGATTATTGCAGGATCTAGATGGTTGGTGTGACCTTTCAACTTTTGACCTTCCTGATGACCCAGATGAAGAGATGGCAGCACCCAGACCCACGTCAGAGTCCCGAAGTCTCATCAGGTTAGAAGGCAGCACCCTGCATGAGCTGAGCCGAGGAAACCGAGGAGAACTTATCCCGATATCACCGCTGCATGCAAGGGGCACCACACCTCCATCTAAAGAGAACGGTGGGAGTACTCCTCCTTCTGTACTCTCTCGTCATCGTCGCCGCCGTATTACCCAGTCTCCTGGCACCAGCCTTCTAGAGCTGAACGACACTGCAAATTCAGTTACCCCCAAGTGTACCCCAGTCAAAGAACTTCCATTTTCCCCTTCACAGGTAAGTTGTATACCAAGCTGTTACTGTGTGTTTTTGTATTTTTCTCTCCCCCCACCCCCATTATTTTTTTTATTTATTTATTTATTTATTTATTTATTTATTTTATTTATTTTTTTTAAGGAACCGTATATACTTGCGTTGAAGTCCTCTTGTGGATAAGTCAGGGCTTGATTTATCGTATAATTTCTGGTATTTTATAATGTCGGTCGTATAAGTTGAGTGTGGAAAACTCACACTATTGGTCCAAGAGATTACAATACGCAAACGCCCACCTGAGAGAGTAACCATGGAGCACACGGCCTTTATTTTCAATGTATTGTGCCTACGTGACCACACAGTAATACCCAAACTATTCCAAAGCTACATTTGCACTCTTTTGTGTTTTTTGGTATCTCACACTCTCATACACTTATTGTAAGAGTATCCCTTATCTACGATGGAGCATTCAATCAGAAGAAAATATGAAGCTAGTTGTAAATTAAGTCCATTGAAGTGGTGAAAAAAATTGGTAACTGTACTTGTGCAACAAAATTTGATGTGTCTGAGAAACTGATGCAAGATTGGAGGAGGCAAGAAGATGTAAAAAATAAAAATATTTAAGTGTTGTATTTTTTGAACGGGCGTATAAGTTGGGGTCTGACATTATGATTTTTTTTTTTGTTTGTTTCTTTTGGGTTTCAAGACCCGAATTGTACGCGAGTATATACGGTATCATTTTCCTGTAGCGACCTGACTTTAACAATATAGCCTGTTAAAAAATGAAGGCACTTGCATTGGACTGAAAGGCACTTGGATCACAGTCAACTCGGCGTACATAGTAGCCATTTTAGAATATGGGATGAACAGGCCATTCAGCCCAGCAAAGCTACTAGTTTTACACTTAAGTGACTGCTGTTGGAGCAGAGTAAACTACCAGAATAGGTGATCGATCTCTAGAGAAGTGCTGGCTAACAAAAACAGAACAAAGTTAGAACAATTTATTAGTTTTCTTTCTTGAATTCATATTTGTAACCATTCTAGTAAAAGAATGAGTCTGTTCCCTTTTTATTTCTCTGTACTTTGTTTTCACATATTCATTATTTCATTCTCTCCATTATTTCATTAGTCATCTTTATACTTGTTCTTTGTAATACAATTGTTTGAAGTTGGAATTTTACTGTTAAGAAGTATTTGTCTTTGTGAATTTGGACACTGCACAAAATGTTAACATTCTGGTTAAGTCTGTTTTTTTTTTTTTTTGCCCACAGCTATATCTGTTGCTGCTATACTTTTTGTAGCGGTACCTTGTAAAAGTTTTAAAAATAAAATTATGAACTTTTTCATTATTTAACATAATTTCTCTCATTTAAGCACATCCTCGCCAAAAAGGGAAACCTGGCATCTTCATTTGGTTTGTGTTACTTCTAGAAAGTGTATAAAGTAGTGCAGTCAAATGTTCTGAGTTCTGTTTTGAATGGTGCTGCTTGTTCACCTGTCATCCATCCTTCTTCCCACAAAATGTTAATGGGACCCCCATGACAGCTGAATATGGCCTATAGAAAATCATCTTTTAATCAACCTTCTTAAAAATCTGTTCCTGAACTGTTCAGTAGTCAGAAGTTGCTAATAAGGTCTTAAAACATCAGTCACTTGATTTGTTTTTGGTTAGTCTTGGGGCAAAAAAGCCACAGTAATTAGCTAAGTGCTTAAAATATTGGACTAATATAAAGAGTACAGTCGCTAATTAGTAGCTAGTACTTTGTGAAAGTTGTAAGCAGCTCATCATAGTGTGTGTGTGTGTGTGTGTGTATACTTGAGTTCACTGCAGCAAACTAAGCTCATTATTCAAAGTGCCGTTTGTTGTTAGCACCCCAAGTGAAGCCCATGAACCTTAAAATCCATTTAAAGGAAATGGTTTGGATAATAGATTTTTTTAACACTGTATTGAATATGCCACACAAGCAAGTCATATTTTTTACAAAACTAAGTTCAAATCAATTCAGTCCCCTAGACTGCATTTTCGAAGTCTGGTAATCTGTGGACTTGTTTTTAAATTATCATCAGACATGTCCTGCATTGCATGCAAGTCCGCTTTAGTTATTTACCAGTTTCAACAGCTTGTTTTGATATTCCAAATACGGGTTTTATTTTCTAATCAGATATCTTGCGCTTGGCTTATTGGCTTTCCAAACTGTTCAAACATATGTACTATACAAATAAGGAGCTGTCACGGAGTCTGAGCTGTCAGAGATGAGTGCTTTTCCTTGTTTGCCAAAACGCATATTATGGCATGGAGACACTGTTCTGTAAAAATGGTAGTCCTACAGATGACAAACTCTGTGGTCATAAAAGATCCCTGGATATCCTTTGTAAAGAGTAAGGTGTATGAACTGCCCACCACGACCAAGTCATTCAGGCCCCCTTATTATCCACTGTCCCTAACTGGCTATCTCTCTCACTGCTTCACATCCTAACAGCTAATGTGTGCAGAGCGTACTGGCACTAAAATGGCTGCCATCATATCATCCAAGTGGATAATAAACCATGCTGGTTGAAGTGGCACCCCACTCACTGAAGTGCTTTGAGTAATGAGAAAAGCACTGTTTAAATGTAAAGAATTATTATTAACATGATTATTTGTGTGTGTCAATGCCAAACTAAGCAGAGCAGAGTCTGGTCAGGTCTGCTGCCTATTTTTTTTTTTTTTTATATAATAATTGGACCCTATGAATCTCTCCTTTGCTACCGCTTCCCTGATAACAGATGTCACACTGTCAGACACGCCAAATTATATTAAAATAATGCACCAAATCGACACACGTACCCACTATATTATAAGGCAAATGAGACAAAGTACAGTTCCAAAAAAATTTTATTAAAAAATTCAGTAAGACACTGGGGATTAGTACAGTGTAACAAATACCAAAAAAAAACAAAACCTGAGACCTCCGAAAGAGTCGCTTCACGAAAAGAAAAGTTTACTGCATCCTCCAAAGGCTGTCAGTCGTCTGCTCCTCCAGGTTAGCTCTGAATTTTTTTTTTTTTTTTTTCTGGTACAGAAGTTGCTTCTCCACTCAGTGAAGCCAACATAACACTCAAGTTTTGAAACCCCAAACCCCTTATCTGAGCTTTCTGCTCATGGCCATTGGCCAGCACTCCACACAGTTACCACCTTAACTTGGACAGGGAAACATGGGTGAAGAAAGAGACATTCGAAAAAGACAACACTGAAGTGTCCACGCCGCGTGTGTCCAATGGAGCGCTGCTTAGTACGACAGCAGTGGTGTGTTGTGTTTGCATGACAGATGATGATGAGTACAACTTTATGATTTAATTGTAGCACAGTTTTCAATTTCGAAGCCTGGTCTGACTTTTTAAAAATATTCTCTAGTATAGTGTTGGTACAAAGGTATTTCTTTCACTTTTTAATTTTTTTTTTTTTTTAGTAGTACGAGGGTGTTGTACCATATTAGCCATTGTGGATGTAGTGAGACGTCAACCAACATGACACCTTTTATTTATTGCTAAGTTAAAAAAAAAATGACATTATGCAAGCTTTCGAGGCAACTCGGGCCCCTTCTTTGGGTAAGATGTAAACATATTATATTATTATAGCATAATGTTACATCTTGCCTGAAGAAGGGGCCTGAGTTGCCTCGAAAGCTTGCATAATGTCATTTTTTTTTTTAACTTAGAAATAAAAAAAAGGTGTCATTTTGGTTGACGTCTCTAAAAAAAAAAAATAAATAAATAAATAGTCTCAAGGTATGTTTGACTTTGTATAACAGTTATTTACAGTTACAGCTTAAAGGAAAATGATTGTAGTATTAATTGTGAGTTTAATGGGTATGTTCAGATGTGTTTTTTGCCCCACCCTGCACCCCCCAAATGTTAAATTTTTTTCTTGCCTTCTGTTCAGTTTCTAAACATGTGGACGAAGCACGATACGCTAGACTTGGAGAACCCTTCTCTAACTTCCACGCCCGTCTGTAGTCAAAAGGCAATTGTTACCACACCACTGCACCGTGACAAGACGCCACTCATCCAGAAGGAAAACTCAGTGTAAGTTCACGCAGCTTTTCAGTTTTATGAATAGCAACCATCACCTGATCTACTAAGAAGTTATGCTGATGGGATGTCAAATGATGACTGACACCGACTGAGGACAAACAACAAATGATTACCTTGCTAACTTTGACTGTGCTCCTAATGTAGGGTGGCTGGAATGCTCTTTCTTGTATGGGATATATCATTTTGTTTTCCCTCTTCTGCTGATCTTTTTGTTTGGTGAGATATTTTTTGTGTTTTTTTGATTCAGTTAAGAATAGACCATACTTTTTTTTTTTTTTTTTTTTTGTTTTTAAATCTTTTGAGAAAACCGTTCTTGGGTCTCTGTTCCTCATCTGTTTTGCCTGCCCTGTTTGTCACATGTTAAATCAGTAGAAATTAGACCCTCGTGTGGAAAATATGTCTTAAAATCTTGGTGATTCAGGGACATTTGGTACCTTTTGTGTAAAGCCGTTCACGTAGTATGATATCCCCAGTGGCTGAGTCTGATAAAATCAAACCTGTTTGATTTAATCTTTAGTCCAGAGATAGATTGTGTATACATGAGAGCTGACAACCAATGAATGAATGGTCATCTGTAATGGAATGCAACACCGGTGTGTTAGAAATCCCAAGCAGAAAAGAGGCTCTAAAGTCTCTTGTTTTCTGTACTACAACAGAATGGACAGAAGAAAATGAGAGAAGATTACAACTGTACCCGCCATAGCTGTTAACCCTCTGTACTGCAAGGACTCTGTCAGGCAGCCTGCTGTTGGCTGTCATTGGGATGAGAATACAAGGGATAAGCTGGAAGGTTGGCACATGACCACCAACTTATTTTTTCCCTCCAGTCATTTAAGTTGATGTGGTCCAGTAAATGAGATCAGCAGTTGTGGTTGGCTGATCTGACATACCCCACGTCGAGACTCTTTAATGTTCAAATAGCTAACAACAACCTTGAGAGGGTCTTTATCTCTATCTGCGAGTCCAGTTTCTTTGTTATGTGACAGAGAATTTAGCACAAGACTGACATTCGTCTTTGACCCGTTTGTGTTTAAACGCTGCTGAGCTCTCAAAACAGGGCATACAAAAGGCCCTTTTTTTCTTTTTGTGGTGTGTGTGGTGTTTTTTTTTTTTTTGTTTTTTTTTTTAAACCAGTTCATATTTCTCATATAAGGAGTCTGTATGATATTAAATGCTAGTCTTTCTTCATACTTGAAGACATTGTGCAGTTTATTTTTGATTAAAACCATTTGTTGTATAATTTCAAAGATATTGTTACATCTTAATATAATCCATTTGCCTCCAGTTTAATGAAAGGCTACATTCAGACATACGGTACAAGGCCATAGCTTTCTGTGACTGCATTTGATTTTAGGTAGAGCTCTAAACCTCACATGTATGTTTAACAGGTCAAAGTGACAAGTAAATCTAGATGAGTAATAAATTTCAAACTAAATCCTGAAGGTTATGTCTGCCTATGGTTACACAGTCATCAGTTTAGTGATATTAAGTTAGCATTAATATTTGTGTACTTCTATGTATATTTATTATGTATGCGTATTTCAAAATCTATTTGGATGTCCTAATGTGGTGTTGGAATGATATCTTAATTTCAGATGCGGTGGGTGGCAGTACTTTTATCACCCTGTCCATGGTGAACGGGTCGGAAGATAAAAGGCAGTTCATCTTTAAGCAGCTTTTTACACAGTTGGTTTAGTTTTTTGCTTGTGTGTTCCCTGCTGTTACTTTTGCTGTAACTTGTCACAAAGAGGTAGAATTTCAGGAGACTCTGTACAATTGTATTTTTGTTGATGTATCATATCTGAAAGGAACACTTTTTTTTGCCAGAAATGCAATAAGTATTGAAGTGGTTGTTGACTCCTCTCTGGTAATGTTCATTTCTTCTTTATACTACAGTGCTAAGTTTCTGTTTTAATGGGAAAACTACAAGGAATGTTCTGCATTTTATCTTCCTAATTGTTTTCATTAGCAATAACATTTTTCTGTGATTTTAAATACTGCATATTTTTTGTAAATGGCTTTTCATGTCTTTTTTAGATTTATTACTCCTAATCACACTTCTGAAATGCACACAACCCCCCAAACACCTACTCCTTTCAAAACTGCAATGGAAAAATACGGACCCCTGCGCCCTCTTGTAAGTGCCAGCCATGTATGGTGATTTATAGTTTACCTCTGAAGAGAGCACTGAAACTGTATACAAAGACCCTTCAAGTGGAAGAGTCAGACTTTGTAGTCTTCGCTTACATCATTTAAAGCAGATAGTGAACATTATGCCTGTGTGTTTCATAATTTAAAGAATTCTACTATATATGCAGTATGTATCTAGAACACAGACCCCAGGTATAAAATGGTGTCGGAAAAGTGACCCGCAGCATTGTGCTTTGAAGTGTAGTGCCTAAGCTGTTTGGCTTCACAAGTGTACCGTAGAAGGCCTCACTTCTGTAAACTGCCAGAAATAAAGTAACTTTTAGAGCCAGTTGTATGCACAGCTTAGAAAGGACTGCTATTATCACAAGCTTGGAAACAGTTATTAAAAAAATGGCCAACTCAAAATTACAAAATGATCACACATTATGATTTTATGTAATTATTATAACCCAAACCCACAGTGTGAAATGCCATTCCACAGTAGGAACCTCATACTCATAGGGAAGCATTTTGTTGGATGTGTCACAGTTTCAGGATTAATGGACGAATGTTGAGGCCTGCAAAGTAGTAGAGCACTCTTTATGAGACTAAAAGATCATCCATCTGTGAGCTGAAGCTGAACTAGTGAGTCCTGGCTAGGGGCCCAAGAATAAATAAAGTGCCACGTGGTATCTAGAACAGGAAACCGAGTTTTCACACGTAAGCATTTCACAAGTGGTTTTTAAAAAATAAATAAATAATAATAAAAAAAAAAATCCAAAAACCTTCCAGTTGAAAACAGAGTAGCTGATTCAATGTACAAAGTTTGTAGCAGACTTAAGTTGAGATGTGTGTGTGTGTGTGTGTGTATGTATATATATATATATATATATATATTATATTATATTATATTATATTATGATTTCTAATGTTTTATAATGCTGCCTTTTAGCCAGCAACACCAAACCTGGAGGAGGATCTCAGGGAGGTTCTACGCAGTGAAGCTGGAATTGATCTCATTATTAAGGATGCAACCCCACAAGAGCAGAAGCGCAAAAGTGGAGTAAGTTGAGATGTTTTAAAGTGGGTGGTCTGGAACACAATATTCTCCTCACGCTTCAATTATCATTTTGCATCTGTATAAATACTGCATGCTATATTAACAATGACATGATTTAATATGTGCATTAGTATATTTAACTTGCTACATGTAGGACGCTGAGATATCCCCTTCAGGTTGTATTTTCAGACAAAGGGTTCAAGCATGTACACTTATGGACTTGTCTTTCCTCTGCACAGAATAGGCAGCCCATGAAGAAAGTACGCAAGTCTTTAGCTCTTGATGTTTTGGACAACAAGAAGTGCAACTCTGCTAAGCTTGATCTTTCAGCGTCTGGACCCCATCTGGAGCCCCAGGTATTTCTACCCAGCCTATAAACTAGTATGACGTATATTTATTTATTTTTTAAGTGAGTTACTTTTTCCTGCTGCACTGCAAAAAAATTAATGTATACATGTTGGTCAATAGAGTGGTGCAGTGGGTAGCGCTGCTGCCTCGTAGTTAGGAGGCCCGGGTTCGCTTCCTCCCTGCGTGGAGTTTGCATGTTCTCCCCGTGTCTGCATGGGTTTCCTCCCACAGTCCAAAGACATGCAGGTAAGGTACATTGGCAATCCTAAATTGTCCCTGGGTGTGTGCCCTGCGGTGGGCTGGCACCCTGCCCAGGGTTTGGATCCAGCAGACCCCCCCCCCCCCCATGAACCTGTAGTTAGGATATAGCAGGTTGCATAATGGATGGATGGATGTTGGTCAATATGGTGGTGTATGTGCTTGATGAGGCAATTTCTTTAATCTCTTTGACAAGATATGTAGATTGTTCATATGATAGTTTGATCTAATTGTATCTCTAAGGTGTTTGTAAAAATTAAATAATTTTCTTCAGGTGAAAAAATGTAAACTGATGTCTTATTTCATGTTTTCTTGGTAGCTTGAGAACTCCCTGTCCACATCTTTCAATACCTCCTCATCGAGTGTCTACACATCTATCAAGAAGGACAACAGTGTGCTGAACCAGGCCTTTGTCCTTCCACCCCCAGAGCCAAGCCTTGAGCTGAATGGGCCTCCTGTACCAGTAAGTATGGCATATAGAATGGACTGCTGCAGCCTTTAATTTCGGTGTTAACTATTTTTTAGTTATATATACTTCTTTTTAAAACTTTCACAGGGTAAACAAAACACAATCTGATCCATTTATTTGTTACATATTGTTATACACATGGTGCAAATTTTAGTGAAGTGCTTAGCTACAGAAGCTCAAGAAAAATAGAAATAAATACACATGGAGGAACTTCTGGCCTGGATAATAAGAGAGCTGCTGCTGTCAATAACAGGCATGTGGGTGGATGCTAAGATGTGGTCAAATCTGCCCAGTTGTGCCACAGGTTTACATTTAAAGTCATTAACAGTTGGCTAGAGCCGGTCCAGCTTATTGTATCCAGAAATGAAGCATGCTGATTAAAGATTGTTCTGACATACAATGGTTGATGTCACCAGCATTTTAAAGTCAGAATTATTCATTCATGTGTTGATAACCGCATGAATGGTTTCTGTTGCTGAACCAGTAAGCATTGTCCAGGATGATACAACCTCTCTCTCTAGGCCAGGGGTTCCCAGTTCCAGTCCTGGAGGGCCCCAGTGGCTGCAGGTTTACCAATTAAGAAAAGGGATGGAATGAAAACCTGCAGCCACTGGGGGGAACCCTGCTTTAGGCCATAACATGAGCAAATTCAGTCAGTATTTTAAAGGCTGGATTACACATTTT
The DNA here is from genome assembly GCA_026402145.1 of Polypterus bichir lapradei. Taxonomy (NCBI): domain Eukaryota; kingdom Metazoa; phylum Chordata; class Cladistia; order Polypteriformes; family Polypteridae; genus Polypterus; species Polypterus bichir. The sequence continues at coordinate 13,200,062 of JANRMT010062856.1, forward strand.
AGTTTTAACTGTAGTGTGCTCTGTTTTGTACTGTTACTCGATCACAATTGCAGTGCCCTTGGAATTGGAAGTTAAAGTGGTATTGTGAACGTGCTGGCTATTGCATGAACTCCCAGAAGCATCAGAATACCTTGGCCACTTCTTCATCTAAGAGCACAGTTACATTTTCATTTTGAATGAGCCGTTCCCCTACTGAAGTGAAAGCACTGCACTTCGCTGCCAACAGTAAATCCTTATTGTTAGTCTTCGGGCTTATGGCCTCCAGCACCAACTTCGTGCAGTAGTTTTAAGATGACGTATCAGTGATAGTCTGATGGACTTTTATTTGAACTTTCTGTCCTGTTTTGACTTGGGGATGCTTCCACAGATTTTGTTTCCATCTTGTATCTGTTACAGATGTCTCGGGCCTGGGCGGCGGTTGCATGTGGACGTACAAAGGACCAAGTTATCATGACTGAACAGGCCAGGAGGTTCCTGCGAGCACTAAAGCCTGGCCCACCCAGCCGAGCTTTAATCCTGTCCTGAAGGGTGCAAAACAAAAAGCAACTGTACTTGTTAACCTGGTATGATCCCTTTTCTTTTGGGAGGAAATGTATATATTTATTAAAAAAAAAAAAAAAGGGTCACTTGGACTTCGGTCGACCTTCTCCCTACTCTAAAATAGACTTGTGATGTAGCTAGAGAGATCACTGCCATATTTTCTTGAGTCTTAAGTCACAGTGCTTGGCTTAAAGGGTACCTGATTATTTTGTCACTCTTGCTTTTCTGTAACAACTTGGACTGATAATCTAAACGTTTACTGTCATGCTTGTGAAAAATCGAGCGCAAACTTGAACTAAACTGAGCTCGTTTACTGTGGTGCTGCCTGCCGTTCCTGCCAGAAGAAACAATCAAAGCCAAGTGTAAAGAAAACCTGTATATTTCCATTCTTTCACAGTGATCAAATGTCCTAAAGAATCATCAGTCAGACCACGAAGCCATAAGTGAGAATGAAGTTGGTGCTGCAGTTACTTGAATAGTTCCTGGAGTTTGTATATCCTGATCATCCTTAATTATAAGCCTTTTAAAAAATAAATGTTATGTAATTATTGTGCTGTAAGATGGCTAGCCAGGATATACTCACTTCTGATTTGCTTTACTGGATTCAGTCAGTTTTGTAATATGCCATCCGGTGAAAAGAAAAAATATTAATATGAACAGCTAATGGACGTGAATAAACCTTGCCAATTAAATGTTTGTTTTTGTCTTGGCTAACCAAATGGTATAAGAAAAGGATGTGCACTGGCCATTGGGACCAATCAAAACAGAAACGTGAAGGAAACCAGTACTGGTGTATGCAGAACAACGTGGAATGTCCAAGAATACATACAGTACATGTTTGGTTTTTCCCCTCTAAAAAATGAGTGCCAAAGCAATTTTTTTTCCATGTCTGCTCTCTGTCTTCTTGTGCTGGAGAAGCAGTTTTAGAAATTGGATGAACAGAATCTGACCTGACGTACTGATGTGGGGTATCAGCCGAGGCCTGGCCCCATTCCTTCCTACGAAGACGAAATTGTGGACTGGGAAAGCAGGCTAATTTTTATGAAACTAGAAAAAGAATTGCGAATGTGTTTTGTTGTCTCTCTCTACTCACCCCACACATCCATTTTTGAGAATTCATCTAAAATAAGTGTTTCAAGTGGGGTTCTTCTGCTTGGGTACAGTTTTTTAATAGTTTTGTCTGCAGGGACTGTTGTTGTGTATACCTCAGGGCAGCCTCGGTTGTCTGTCTCAATTGGGCTGTACCTCTCTAGGATTTTGTTTGATTTAATAATCCATAAGATGCCCAGCACGGGAGGCCAAATCAATGTAGGTAATGGGGTGTAGGATCTCCATTTCGTGTACCAGCCAGGACACCAGAAACATGAAGAGATCTGCACAGTCTGACAAGGTTCATCTTTCTTTGCTGTAATTTGAAACATGGCTGAAGGCTTTCTTTCACAAATAACCCAGGCATGCTTGTTGAAATAAGCAAAATAATACAACTTATTTTTAACTTAAGAATAATAGAAGATGTATATTTGGAAATATATAGAGATATATGTATGGAACACAAGGTCTGTGATATGGTGTGCATATTTATAGCTGGCAATCCAAAAAGGGAGAAAATGAATTTTGTACTGTGTGTGTATATGTGGAAATATGCTTTAGAGGTGTGTGTGTGTGTATATGTATGTATGTATGTATGTATGTATGTATGTATGACCATTGTTATTTACATGGGCGGAGTGGTGGCTCTGATGCTAAAGATCTGCGCTGGTATCCCAAAGGTTGCTGGTTTGAATCCCCGTCACTGCCAAAAGCGATCCTACTCTGCTGGGCCCTTGAGGAAGGCCCTTAACCTTCAATTGCTCCAGGGGTGCTGTACAATGTCTGACCCTGCGCTCTGACCCCAAGGGGTATGTGAAAACTAACAAATTCCTAATACAAGAAATTGTATAAGGCGAAATAAAGAACAAAAAAAAAAAAAAAGACGTAAGGACTAAAGCATGTCATCTTGTTATATTTATCTGGCATGTTTAGGATATGTTGTGGCAATCAAAGAATTTTTAATTTGAAACCTGCAGTTAGCAAGCCCCGTTATATTAAATTATGCCTATTTTCCTATTTCTCTTCAATGCAGTTTTAGAAAAATAACGAATGAGGTTCGTGAAATGTAAGAATGCTGCACTGATTATGGAGTTGAAGCTGCAGGCGGGAGGGTCCCCAAGGACTGGAGCTGAGAACCACTGATCTGTAGTGAAATGTTTCTTGCATTAAACAGACCACTGTTGCCCTTCAGTGCCCTAAACACAAATAATGAGAGGGCAATACTTTTAAAAAATGGGTGGCAAGGGCTTGTGCCTAACATTTGCTATAAGTGATTAGAAGTGAAATAGGCCAACGAGATGTGCCACTTGAGAACAGGTAGGTATATAAGAAAGTTGAGGGATTTATTAGTAAAGCCATTTCATCGTTGGGGTTCTTAAAAACAATGTGATGATTCTGATTACATTTAAACTTGGTTTGGTAATCTTATGTTTTTTTTCCCCTCTGCTCATTGATTCCTAGCTCCAGTGGTTTCTTTTGATGAATGTGGTTAATCCCATTAAATTCTAATATTGTTTGAATGCTGCATGTCTTAAACCTAACAAAGGACTTTGCCTTGTTCAGTGTGTTTAGCCGCTTTACAAAAATGTGACCATTTTTAAAAGCCTTTAGAATGCTGAGCTGCAAAAAGATGACCTTCAGGATGATTTTATGGGTTGTTTCATTCTGAACAGATGAAATGTAGGTTGCTTTTACTGATTTCAAACACAACAGCTGCTCTGATTTGGCCCAAAGACGTTTTAAGGGTTAAGGAAAATAATTCTGTCCTCTTCATGAATATTGTTGCACAGTACTACTTTGTAAATACATGACTTATTTTGCTTTTGTTTAATCCATTTTTATTGCTTAGTAGTTACAATTTTTATACTGACATTTGAAACTTCCATCGGTGAGAATCTTATGAAGAGCTGAAGACCTTGGAGCACAAGCAGACCCTCTAAGACAGGTGAGAGCAAAACAACCCATTATTGAAAAATAACATTGCAGTACCGAAAAGAAAAATTGATTGGATACGAATGAAGGAAGTCGTATGCTTTGGATTTTTTTTGCTATGGCCTGAATTCAAGTGAATTTAGAGAAGCCATCAATGAGCTGAGTCAATAAGTTTGTTTGCAAGTAGACATGTTGGGAATTGAGTTGAACTTGTTCAGTGTCCACACGCCATGCTGTGCTAGTGAGTCCACCTGACAGGACTGAAAATGGCAGTTAAATGTTGTAGTTTAACTTACAGCTTGCCTGTGAGTGAGTGAGTGAGTGAGTGAGTGGCCCACCAGGGCCCTCCCCCAACTCACTCCTGTGGACCCCCTGCAGGTAATCGGTGATACTGCTGACCTTTTTTAATTAGCAAGTATTTTTTTTTCTTATTCTGCATTCAGAAAAGCACAGCTGTGTGTGTGTGTGTTTTTTTTTTTTTTTTTTATTTCTGCTTTTGTTAAATATTTAAATTTATAACTCTCTTTTGTTGATGTCATTTCATTTTGCCCTTCCTCTGTGCAGTTTGCTCCCTGCATTGTATCTTTTTAATGACAATTAAAAACAAGCAGAGCAATCGCTGAATAATCAAAGGTGTCAGACCCACTAATTAGTAAAGAATGGATTAATTAAACAATTAGAACACCTAGAAAAATAGAAAGAAAATAGGGTTAAAAAGAAAAGAAAAAAAAAACACACTAGTCCCATAGAACTGCTGGGTACATTTTAATTTGGTTTCTAATTTCTATATTGTACACAGAACCTATTAGAGCTGGAGTCCAATTAAAAACAGAAGGTGGTTGGAACAAAAACCTGCCCCCACAGGGGGTCCCAGGCCTGAGTTTGGGAAGCCCCCTGGGCAGAGTTTGCTCCTGGCCATACCCCCTCTTAGTTTGCTTGTCCTCCTGATCATGGCAACAATATGATTTGAACTTGGGGTCTTCCGATTACAGAGGAGTCTTCTCTGCCATCCTTAGCAAACTCCAAAGCAATGCCAAGCAAAGGGCCTGACGTTGACCAGCAGCCAAAAGAAAAGGGCCACCGGCTGTTGGAGTGAAGAGTTCACCTTTAGCACAACTGCCTAAGCTTCTGCTTCATACTGTTCATGGGTAGCTGAGACAGGCAGGGGCACAAGCTGTGAGCAAACCTCTCACCACAGGCACCCCTGAAGCTTTCGCTAATCTCTTAATGAGAGAAAGGAACAAAACTGAAATGGGTGGATGAACACTGCTAAGAGAAACTCCCCACAATCTCCAATCACAGAACTGTCCTAATTTTCTTAAGAAGGATGTGGCAGGGGCCATTGCTGTCCCAGCTGGTATTGCTTGTTTTAGCCTGTGCACACCTTTAGCCCCTCCCCCAGTTAGACGGATGGTAAATCTGCATGTTGCTGCTATCCAGTTTGGTTTTTTCATTATGTTCACTCCTGCCTTGTCTGCAACTGTACTGGAAAAAGAAAAGGGGCAAAAAAGTGGCTGAGTGATGTGTTTGGGGGCCATCTGTTTAAAAAGTTTTGAGATACCTTAAAAAACAGAAAGCTGTAGTCCAGTCCACACTGAGCTGATCAGAGCAGAGACTTTTCAGGGGTGGGTATGGGACACCAACTACAGATGGTCAAGAGTCCTGTGCAGAAGTGGACGAGTCAGGGTACAGAACCCTGCTAAACAACATTCTTGTCTATGGAGAGGAGACTGACCTCATCCTCAACACAGCCGAGACCAAAGACTATCATCAAAGGGACTGAGGCGGAGAGGGCCAACTGCCACAGATTCCTGGGACTGCAGGTTCCATCAGACCTGAGCTGGACTCTTAACACCACAGCCACACTGAAAAAAGCCCAGCAAAGGCTTTATGTCATTAGGCTGCTCAGGAAAGTCGGCCTGAACCATTGGCCTTTCACCCAGGACTACAGAGGACTGACAGAGCATTCTCACCGCAGGCATCACCGTCCATGGGAACACCACAAAGGTAGAGAGGAGAGGATCAGAAGGTCTATGGACTCAATGTACGCACATTGCTGTCGGAAATGATCAGGGACTCATTCCATCGAGCTCACTCTCTGCTCAGACACAAACTGTACGTACAATCTGAGACACAGCAGAGCGGACAGCATCGTCACTCACACAACAAGGGTTTCAACAGTCAGACTGATGGCAAAACAAGTTACTGAACATGTGAAATACCCCACACTACCTCACTTCACTTGTCATGGAAATGACAAGTGACAAATGTGAAATATTTTAACTGTGCAATATCTGCAATATTTTTTTTGTGTAGATATTACCATCATTTTGTATAGTGTTGGTATAATTCACATTATGTATTTATATTGTTTTATTGTTTACTATGATGACTCTGAAAAAGCTCTGCACAAGACTTCCAATGTGCTTTGACCGGCAGTTTTATGCACAAACGGCAAATAAAGAAACCTTAACCTCCTGCCACGCCGGGCTCACCAATGTGAAATACCTGCACATCTTGTTCAGAAGTGGTTTTCATTGGCAAATGAACTTTATTTTTTAAGGCTGCATGAATTTTTAAATACTCATAAATCATTTATTGGAAAGTAAAGCCCCAATAACAAGAGGACAAACATTGCAAACATTTCAGTTATCGAACCAAACGAAGGACAAATTAAATAATTAAAATAACTCCTCCTTAGTAATGGTTATGGTGTAAAGCAGCTCTGTCTCACTCCATCGAATGACGAGATTTATCATTGTCACATGTTATTTTAATGTAATCCATAATGCTTCACCAGTAATGGGCAGATGTCCTGGCAGTGAGAATATAGAGCATCCAAACTACGGGTACCTGGCATTAGGCAGTAGACCTGCTACTGAAAACAACTTTGACTGCTCCGCCACGCTGCACGTTCTGTTCCTTAGCTCTCCTCATTTCCAAAATCACGTGTAACAAACATTTGGGTACAAAGTGCCTCACCCAGCTGTGCAGCTTAGACAGAAATATTGGTCAGCTTTATTTATTTATTTTTTTTGGTTTTAAACCATCCCATTTGCATTCCACTTTTCTAAACAAATGTTTTTACAGTCCCTCATGTAAGGCATAGTCTTAATATAAAACATATTGCATTACTTACAGTCTTAACGGTTTCATATAAAAATAGACTGCATTGAATTGCATAAACATATCCAGTACTGGCAGTAGACTAATGCTAACCTCTGACAGTTTTGCTCCTCCATAATAAACTTTTTCAGTGTTGAGATTTTTACTTAGTGTTTTGCCAACATCGAGCTTTGTGCCCTGACAGTACCCATCCCGGGGGTCAGATTAATTAGAGCTCGTCAAGGTTGAGTGGCGCGACGGGCTCTCTCCAGTATGAGAAGTGGCTGAACTCCGGACACTCAAACAGGCATTGTCCTGGTTTGTGAAGAGGGAAGATGTGTTCGACCAGCTCACTCAGATGAGAGTACCTGCAGACGACACACAGAGAGGGTGAAGGTGCTGCTGTGGAGCTCTTTAACTGCATGCAGCAAGTTACCAAGTATGAGGAGGTGGCCACAGTTAGTATTTTTTATTTTATTATTTGCATTGCCTGCATACAACTGGTACTGGTAACTTGCATGTCATTTATCACCACACATCTTTCTTTTTCCTGTCGCTGCTATGCAGATGGCCGCCATGCCATTTGTCTGATGTGCCCTGGTGTATGGATGTGGCACTTTACTTACCTCATACCGTGTGTGTTTTAAATTTAGAAGCAGATAAGCTTCAATATGTACTTGAAATGTTTTAAAGCTAAGTGTTGTGACTGTATACTATAGAAGAAATCCATCCTCCCTGTTCTGGTCCAAACAAGCCTCTCACTTCTGCTAACTGGCTAAACTCTTACAACAGGAAAAGACCTCAGTAACTTACGAAGATACGTTTCCTTTGGTTTTTTCCTGAATGAGTTCCCCCTTGGGGTTCACAGTGAAGATCCTTGCATCTGATACACCAACTTGCTTGTAGGCATAAACATCCTATACCAAAAAGAAAAAAAAAATGTTTTTCTTTAAAAAAATATTTGTCAAAATCCTAAAATGTAATGAATTGTGCTTTGCAATGGCCACCAGCAGCTTTATTTGGGAACAATTGCTGTAGTTAGGCCTTTCAGAGAACAGTGGCTCACAGTGTCATACTGGCTCAGTTCCTTAAAACACGTATGGGCTGGTGGGGCCTGCTCTCGCAACCCTTGCTCCAGTGTTCTGCACCTGGGATGAAATCTGCACCCAAGGCTCAACCACGAGGCAGGCAGGCGGGCGGTGGAGTGTCATCCTCCTAGAGTTAGAATACACCTGCTGTTTGCTTATCCAGACATTCAGCAGACGTACTCCAGTGAAACACTAAAATCGACAGAGGTATCTCCATCAGGGCTCTAGGACTTTAGGAAGTGAACTGCTTACTTCACTTTCATTTTTCCTTAACTTAAAGGCCTTCCATCTTTTAGCTCGCTGCAAAAAAGTGGTAGGGGAAGAGTGTCAGAAAAATAAAATAAGACCAGGGCTCTACTTTATCTTTTTCAAAAAAGACCTCATAACTGGTTACTGTTTTGGACCTTACCAGTAACACACTGGTTTTACCAATCTATCCTGATCAGCTATGGATCAGAATGGTGTCCTTAGTCCCAAAACTACACTATACAGACCAGCTTTTAAACATAAAAATCCACTTGTGACTTCTCTTTAATCCGTCAGCAGCTTTTTTTTGTGTCAGATGGCCAAGTAAAGACATTTCTCTAAGACATTAAAGAAGATTCCCAACTTACATTAGCTCTGTTCCCAAAGGCTGCATAAAAAGGTTGTCTTTGTGGACTGAACAGGTTCCTGATGTCATTCAAACAAGCGATCTTGAAGATCTCGGGTTTCTTCTCAATCACCTCTCTGTTCACACAATTAAAAAAACAAACAAAAAACCATTAGTACATTTTGCACATTTCAAATGAAAATAATTTTTGTTTGTTTAGACAAGCAAGCCTTAATAGGCCGACCTACACCGCTCCCTTGTGTCAGCATTGACAGATCACTAAACAGGCAGACTGCTACATTTTCACTTTATAATAAACATTGCACTGTTAAATAAAAATGATCTCCATCCACCCTGAAAACACGTATGAAGTAAACATGGCCACACGCACCAAGTATGCACTGAAAAAGTCTTGAAGGGGTTCTAACAACGGCAGCCAAAGGATTTAGAGCTGAACTCTAGCGACCGGGAAATCCATCTGATTTTTGAAAAATCTGCAGCATTCAAACTGTATCAAACGCAACTTACACGCATACAGGTAAGCAACACTTCAATGGCTGCTGCGCTAGAATAGGTTTTTCTTTTTGAGAAGGACGACCAATCAGGGAATGAGATGCTGTAATGGGCAGGATCCAATAAGGGAGTGGCTATGCGATAAGCATGAACCGATCACAGTGCAGTTAACAGTCCGTTTTCAGAAATTTTTACACATTCGCACTGCAACATCGAGCCTGCATTTTCAGATGTTTCCGGCTCTAGAGGGCATTTTTCAAAAGTCTCTATTTGCGAAGATTAAAAAAGCTGGGATCGTGTGGATGAAAGGTGAAAACTGAGACTAGTTTCTGCATTATTTATTTTTTTACAGGATAATGTGGAAGTCTAGACGTAGCCTTAGTACCTGAGGCCACTTCACAACATGCTCTGAGGTGGCATTTTTAAACATTGACTGCACACAGAAAACGGTGGGTCCACTCAGACCCTGACTGTGCTTTGTGCTGCAAAGGTGGACATTTTAAGAGAATGAGGGAAGAGGTTACAGTGCAGGGATAACGGACACTTTGGAACGGGACGACATTTATTTAGATTGTGTCTAAAGTTTAGTGTCTTGCACTAATAGCTTGCACTTTTTTTTAATTTTTTGTTTTACATGAGGATTTATAAAGCAGGATGTACCTATATATCTATTGTGTAGTGCCTTCCACATTCATCCATCTAACTGTTCAAATCAAATCAGTTAAACAAATACAAAATCTTGATAAAGGACATACCTATGCAGGGCAGAAAAAAGGCTGCTGGGTGCGAGAAGCACTGGTCCCTTGGGCAGGACTGTCCCCTTGTCATTAACCCACTGCAGGTAGCCTTTGGTGATGTCTGCCATACCGATGGCCCGTGCAGAACAATACAAGAATTTGTAGCCATTCCTGGTAGAGATAAAGACAGTCATTATTAACAGACTGAGAATAAGGCAGGCATCTTAGTTTGGACTTTAAAAAGAAGTTAAAAAAATAAAGCAAGACATGCCGTAACAAAGATGGGCCCTCACACTATTGTGCCCGTAAGAGGCAGTTCAGGCTGCTTCTTTGATTTCCAGTGAGCACCCATTGATCTGGGAGCCTCAGACACACCTCTTTGCACCATCTAATGGGGGTCTGCTATCAAAGGCGGGTTTGAGGTGTTCTAAGGGCAGACTGGTATTATACAATACAATTTATTTTTGTATAGCCCAAAATCACGCAAGGAGTGCCACAATGGGCTTTAACAGACCCTGCCTCTTCACAGCCCCCCAGCCTTGACTCTCCAAGACAAGGAACTCCCCCCAAAAAAAACCCAGCAGGGAAAAAAAATGAAAGAAACCTCGGAAAAGGCAGATCAAAGAGAGACCCCTTTCCAGGTAGGTTGGGCGTGCAGTGGGTGTCAAAAAGAAGGGGGTCAATACAATACAATACACAGAACAGAACAAATCCTCAGTATAAAAATAAAAATTTTAGAAGTACGTAACAGAATTTAACAATGGATGACATCACATAATATGATTTGGATTTGTTTAGAGTCCTGGAGACCTCATCCATCCTAATCCTTTCTTGACTTGCCTGGAACACAGACCCTTGGCTTAAAAAGTTGGGCAAGACAATCTTAATGTCAACTAAAAGTCTGTTTTCATGACGGGGCTCCTCTTTGGAACGCAGCCTGTGATAAGCTGGATCCCACACTGAGTGACACCACAGAAACATCTCATAGTGGCAACCATCTAGGAACGCAAGTTTGATCAAAGAGCCCCAAATTCAGTAAGTGGCGACCTTGATTGACAGAAGTTGGCGTGGGCTTTTGTGACCTAAGAAAACAGTGGTAAGATGTCTGCTCTCTCCTTTAAAACCACCACAGACACCCCAGATTTTGCTTCCTCCATCAGCTCAATGCTCAAAACATGGCCATAACGTCTGCTTGAAAACCCCAGCACCTGCAGAGCGAGGCTGTAACAAAGGCTAGAGCAATCCCTTCTTTGCCAAAGGGTAACTGGTGCTGGACTGGAAAATGGAAGACAGTCCATAAAAGGAGTTGGAGGATGAATGCTATTAGTTCAAACCTTGTTAAGTGCCCAAGCTGGTGAATGCTGTATGGAGTCATGTGTTCAACTTGCTGAAAACAGCAGCTGACTGATCACCAGCTGACATGATTTTGCTAGCAGTAAGATGACCAACACAGTGTGTTGAACCTCACGCCTGCAACCAGAAGATGTGACCAAGGCAAAGGAGATGAGCTCATTAAACAAAAAAAGAAAACCAAGCTGAAGATTCTTACACATATCTAGAGAAAGCTAACCAGGAAAGTATTAAAGCATAGCTTACATGAAACCATAAGAATAACTGCTTTGGCTCTGACAACTATTAATCCTAACTTAGTAGACAGGATAAAGTCAGCTAATGTATTATGGAATTGGTGTCCCTGTAACTGGACAATAATAAACTTGTGAATGATAAGTTCTAGCTGTTATACATTTCTTCCAGTTCAGAGCAGCATCTCATTTGCACACACCAGCGCCGTCACACAAAGGACCTGTGGGGGGTTCATAAGCCAGTGCTGTGAGTAAGTGAATGCCATGGTGCAGGTAATCAAAGCTTAATAACTAACTAAAGAACTGATCCATCTGAACCACATGAAATGAAAGATCAGAACTCATACGTTATGTGCCTTTTTCAACTAAGCTAACAATTTTATGTTGTTTGTTACTGTCTTTTGTCTATGTATTTGCACATATATACATTTGTGTGTGTGTGTATGTGCATATTATATATTATATATATATATATATATATATGCTTTACTGTTCTTCTGTACTGGAACTTATATACAATGTCACGAATACTCTAGCCTACTATAGGCACATACTTTAATCGTTCTTATGTGTACCCTGTTCCAAAAGCACATTCCCTAAACCTTGTTATGATTATGAGTACTAATGGAAAAATCAGAATTTCCACATTGTCTTACAGCAAAATTTGACGTGATAAAATTGTCACATAATTATGAATCAGTGGTGGCTTATATGGTAGCGTATCTCTGGTGCTGGCTTTGAGCACTGGTTCATTTTTGTTGTTTACATTGCTATTGTAACGGCGCTGTCAAGGTGCTTCGGCATAAGCATGAGTCGCCAGCAGTATTAGTTGCCATTCCATCAAACAAATGTGCAGTTTGGGTTAAAGATGTTAAGATTTGCATTGGGTGTGAAGGATGGACAGGATTAGAAACGAGTACATTAGAGGGTCAGCTCAAGTTGGAAGACAAAGTCAGAGAGGTGAGATTGTGTTGGTTTGGAGATGTGCAGAGGAGAGATGCTGGGTATATTGGGACAAGGATGTTAAGGATAGAGCTGCCAGGTAGGAGGAGAAGAGGAAGGCCTAAGAGAAGGTTTATGGATGTGGTGAGAAAGGACATGCAGGTGATGGGTGTAACAGAACGAGATCTACAGGACAGGAAGATATAGAAGAAGATGATCCACTGTGGCGACTCCTAACGGGAGCAGCCGAAAGAAGAACAAGAAATACCAGCTGCAGAGAAGCCAATGAAATCGGAAAGTTTGCATTGCCAAAGTCTCAGTTCCAACTTGGGTAGCAGCAGCAAGCTGTCCTACTGTAGATAGTGAGTTACCTAGAAGAAGTCATTGGCAATTGGGGCAGATGAGCACCGATGCAATGCTACAAATACAATATTCAGAATGGCAGCAGATTACATCTTTAGCGCTAATGATAACATGATTATCATAAGATTAAAATTAACGCGTTTTAGTGCACCTGTCTGATTGAAACTATGTGTTCAACAACAGCGAGGAGTACCTGGACTGTGTCGAGCCCGTGGCTGCTATGATTTCTGTAACTCATCAGATGTCACTATTTTTAAAGCTTCAGATCTTTGCTTTTTTTTTTTTTATATATACTTTGTTAATCCCAAAGGGGAAAATGTCATTTTGCATGACCTATGGACGTCAAGAGTGCAGCAACAGCCATTGCACGGCGTCCCTGGAACAACTTTCAGGTTAAGGGCCTTACTCAAGAGCCCAACAGGATAAGATCCCTTTTGGAAGTAATGGGATTTGAACTGGCAACCTTCCAGATACCAGCCACAGAGTAACCACTCCACCACTATTTCAGGCACAATTAGGAAAAAGCTTCACAGGGCTTCATCTGCCCATCACTAAGAAGAAGCAGTCAGCTACTGGTACTCTGGTGTCAAGTCTACTGCGGCTGCAGGTTTTCATTCTTACCATTTTGTTAATTAGTGATCAGCATTTGCTACTAATTAACTCTTTTCCCTTCATTTGAATTGAGTTGCTATTTAAGACTCAGACCTCTTAACTATTTCTTTTTTCCTTAATAAGCAGCCAAACGATAATATTAAGATGCAAAACGAACCAACGCATGGCCAGCAATCTACGTCCACTGTACAAAATTTGAAAATAAAAAGAGGTCTCAGTAAGCTGCTCAGGTCCACAAAACAATTGGAAGGTGCTCTTGGGGGAAAAAAAGTAACAGTTTTGGAAAGGTCTGCTGTGAGCACACCAATGAGCCATGGAATTAAATGAAACAAGTTTAATTAATAACAAGAATTGGCTTCTAATTAATTAGCTGGTTGGAGTTTAAGGCCCTGACTTAGCTGGTAATATGTTGGCTCACTTCACATGTCATTTCTGTTTGGGTGCCATTTGAAGAATAAAATAAACGCAATTTGAAGGACTGGATCGTAAAACAACACATTAATTACAGCGAAGGGATAAGAAGTTAATTAAAAGCAAAAACTGGTCAATATTTAGGAAAAGGGTTAGAATGAAAACCTGCAGCCACAGTAGTAAGACCACTGGGTAAAACTTTGTCCCAAAGCAGCGTCGCCCCAATACCAGGCAAGGTGCCAGTCCATCTTGGAGAACACTAAACTCTTACCAGACCAGGCCAGGCCAGTTCAGAGTCGCAGTCAGCCCAACATGCACATCTGTAGAGAACACGGCAACACACACAGAAGACCCCCATGGACATGAGAAGACCCACAATCCGCAAGGCTGTGGCAACTGTACGTTACTCATTTAAATTAGGAGTTCATTTTAATTAAACTAACCATAGGCTGGGCTACACTGAATATCTTGCTACCAGCAGTTGTGTTCTTTTGCTGTTCTTAACCAAACTGAAAAAGATGAGAACATTAAGTAAAAGTACAGCAGCTTTGATGTTGACGGTCAATCCTGTTTCAGCAAAGTGACAAACTGAGCGTGCGGTCCAGATATTCTCAGGCCTGCCCTAAGATTGGCCTTTCCAGTGTGTCCAGAGACTGAGGCCATTGGGATCTTTACCCAGTTACCTAAAGATTAACCATCATGGCCCTAGTGAACTGTAAAGGCCTCTTTATACGGAGCAATCTGAAGTGTTCATTTTGGTCAAAAAACTGATGGTAATTATTTAGAGAAAATCAATTAAATAACTTCAAGCCACATTAGGATTAAAAAAGCAACGTGCATAAATGTTTATACAGTGAGAAGTGTTGGGTTATATAGAATGTGTCAATTACATTCAGTTTGAATGGTGTAACACACTTGTGAGACCACATCTGGAATGTGCCAGGCAACGGAGGTGGTGATCAGATCATAATGGCATCTGGGCAGTATGGAGTTTGAATTTCCGTCTTGGCAGCAGCACATTTAGGCTCTTGAGAAATTAGGGAAGAGCTACTTGATTTACTCCAGGAGCACAATGTAGGAACTATGGAGGAAACCAGAAGGTGAAGCAAACTGATTTGATGGGGTGACATGAGTGGCGTGTTTAAAATAACGAAGGCAGTAAGTTGGGAGGGTGCCAGCCAGTATTCTTGAAGAAGAGAAGAGAACAGGGGCTAGTAGAGAGTAAAGCTTGGTGAAAATGTCTGCAAACACTGGAGAAAGCTAGCAAGTAGCATAGTGAAAGGAAGCTGCGCTCAGTGACCCTTGAAGTCCTGACTGAACAAGAGATTTCAAGCACAAGGTGAGCAGGTCTACTGGGTAGGATGGCCCTTTCGCCTCAAAACTACTCTCATGTTCTCATCAGACTGCTATCAAGTTAAACTCCTGAGAGAAGGTGAATTTTAGACAATGCAGCTGCCTTTGGGGGTCTCACTGTAGCCCACCCATTGTGCAGCCAGAAGCCCAGGGCTTTGGTCATCAAAGGTAGCGAGTTCATTAGCAGCTCCAAGTGAGGACACACAATGGACCGTGGTGCTGCTTGAGGGAATTTCTCACCAGTGAACTTATTCCTTGTAGTCATTAACCTCATTTAGTCACACAGGAAAAAAAAGATTTCAATTCTCCGCTTCACACCACACCTTAACTTACATGTGTATCTTGTGGTAGAGTTTGGCGATCCCTTGATGCGTCCAGTCTTTCCCAAACTGAGGGAGGATGTGCCCCAATGCATCAGACCTAGCAAGGATGGGGAAAAACAAAACACAAAACACAATATGACAGTCATTATTAATTCATTTACTGTATGCTTCTGTTAGGTGAAGTTTGAGCTAAAATAAAGCTGGCACGTTTAGGAAAAACTGTAACCTGGGGTTCTGATAAGCAGACCATTATGAGTGTAATTCAAATTTAATATTTGTTAATCTCATATAATCCACACCATATAGGGGTAATTCATTTTTATTTTCACATATGAACGTGCTTTACTCTGTTGTGCATATGTCTGACAACTAAACTAAATATGTCCACCGCAGACATACAGCACAAGTTTCATTTCAGTCTATAATTAAACACTGAGGGAGCCATTCATTTAGACTGTAGGTGACCGGCAATAAAACAACACAAAGACACCATCGCCAGTGAGGACAGTCATCTTTATCAGAACAAAACACAAAAAAGCTTTTTGTAAGGTCAAAAGCACAGTCAGTCAGTCACTATCCAACCCGCTATAGCCTAACACAGGGTCATGGGGTTCTGCTGGAGCCAATCCCAGCCAGCACAGGGCGCTAGGCAGGAACAAATCCTGGGAAGGGTGCCAACCCACCGCAGGGCACACACAAACACTAGGGACAATTTGGGATCGCCAATACACCTAACCTGCATGTCTTTGGACTGTGGGAGGAAACCAATGCAGACACGAGGAGAACATGCAAACTCCATGCAGGGAGGACCAGGGAAGCAAACCCAGGTCTCCTTACTGCGAGGCAGCAGCGCTACCCACTGCACCACCATGCCGCCCTTCAAAAGCACAGCAAATTAAAAAAAGAAAACCAGTGGTTCAGCGCTCCTTCAGAGTTTAAAGTAAAATAAAGTATACAACGCTTACTACCTCTGTTGACTGTAATGGAGTCCTGTTAACATAACATCCTTTCTGCAATTCAACCCTGAGCTGAACTGAGTGATGTCAGACCCTGCCAGCCACTCCCAATACGCATCTGAATCCCACTGAATTCAACAGTAGTTCAGACGAGTGAAGAATAACTACATTAAAACATTCTAAACCAATAAATCCAACAACAGCGTAGACTACTTCACGATCTGTGACAGGAGGAACAGCAAATACAGTAGAGCCATGAAAGATGTTGGGTGGTCTCTGCACATGTAACACACAATAAAACAGATTTCATATCTTAACTTCTTTAGATAAACCCAAGGAATTTCAAAATTCAGTTCATTACTCGGATTCACATCTTTGTTTAACTGCCTCACACATCCTCAACATTTTAGCACATTACCTAAAAGAAGCCTAAGCACTTCATATACCAGCTTGATGCTATGGTCAGAAACCAAAACTCATGTCCCTAAACCTTGTGCCATCCTAAAGCTGACAATAATGACTGACATTGCCTATATTTTGATTAAATCCGCTGGCTTGTACTTTATAATGCTGTATGAGTGTATTGATCAGCAGTGGAGACTGCAGGTGTAGCAGGATGGGCAGAAAATATGAACCCATCAGTATATTCTCTTTGTGAATGTCTTCAATTGTTATTATGTTACTGCATGTGATCTCCTCCTGTGGACTTCTTTACAGAATGAACATTTATGCGCATTTCCAACTTACTTGGTAATAGTGCCATCGATATCGGAAATAATGATTTTATCATCCCAGTTCCACAAGTAGATGGTGGCCTCACATCGACACGTACCCTGGTACTGTGTGGTCACACTAAACACAATCTCGTTGGCGCCTTCTCTTAGATTCAGTTGCTCCTGTTAACAAGGAAGAACCATAATTTAGGAAGCTGGCACAGCAGGCCACTTTATCCGCCAGCGCTACAGTTAAGTCCGTACTCACAATCTGCTCTGAGCTCAGGCGTAGAGATTTCCGGTACAACTGACTGAAACATTTTGTTGTAATTTGTATGTCAGACTGCTCTCTGTCTCTGGTCATTCCCGAGTCATCATCACTTGATGTGTCACCTTTTTTATCCCTTAGGAGAAAAGCAGATCATTTCTAGTGGATTCTTTCACTGGCAAGATTTCAGTAATGTCTGAACAGATAAGACAAGTCATATTTTATAGATAAAAAAATGGAATGCCATACTTAAACAAAACAAAATCAAAACATGTTTAGCAATTATAAGCTACAGTATATCGGAAGTTCACTGCTGGTGTGATCAAGTTTCACATACAGAAATATGGCTCTAAATTTAAAATACAGCACTCAAACTAGTGAATTTACATAAACTACGTTTTAGAAATCATTTTGCGGACGTTGCCCATAAGAAGTAAATCGATAAATCTAACATCAGGTGATCCTTCAGAAGTTTATGACGAGTGTCTGGGCCCCACAGCTAGGGTAGAGTGTGAAGAGACGCCTTCAGAAACTCCTTCCAAGCCACCTGAACTGCCATTAGCAGAGTGGGGAAGAGTGACGTGACACGACTTAAGGGCCCAGCGTGCTTTAGCTCCTTCAATGTTCCCCAGTGAAGAGCGTTATGGAGGGGGTGAGCACCACAGTTAATTTTTAAACACCTCATATGCAGCTGGTTTTCTGAGTCTGTGTTTCATATTCAAAGTGGATGAACTCCATTACTTTATACTGGGAGCATATTGGAACCATTGAGAAAGACTTTTGTGGTCATATTTCCATCTAACATTAGGCCAGCATATTTAAGTAAATACTCAAATCATGTGTTACGTTGGTGATCATCCATCCATCTTATGACCCCATTTATCCCGAGTAGGCTTGTGGGTGAAGCTGCAACCTGTCCCAGCAAGGCAGTAACAACCCCTGGACAGGGGACCAGGCCAGCCCATCACAGGGTCAACACACACATCAGGAGGCAACTCAGCATTGCCAGTCAACCTAACTACCACGTCCGTCTGTGGAAGGAAACCAGAGCAGTCGGTGATCATTTAAATATTAAAACAAATTCATTAGACATTTGATTAAATTGTTCCATATTTTCTTTCATTTTATGAATCCAAGTATTCCAATATTAGGATATGATAGTTGGAACCCATCAAGGAAGCATCAAGCACAAGATGAGAACAAGTGCCACCGCATGGAACAGTGGACACATTTAAGAGACGTCAGTCGGCCTGACCTGCAGCTTTTAAAAAGATGTTGATGGAAACAGGAGGACCTGAGAGAGAACATGAAATGACTCTCCAGAGACTCAGATCAAAGTCAGATCAAATATTTTATTTTGGTTTAGTTTCTTAAATTAACACCTGACAATGTTGCAGTTATGTTTCAGACAGATCAGTCAGAGAAAATGTATTTTATGTAGCAAACCGCTCAGCACGTTTTCTTAGAGCTTTGCACAAAAATTCATTTTGCAAACTAGACGGTCAATATTGTGTGCCTAACATTCAGAATGCTGCAGAAAAGTAAAAAATGTAAAGTGTGCCGAAGTGCTTCGAAAGGAACACTCCAGGATGTTCAAACACTTCTTGAACAAATACCTTAGAGTCACATGGAGCCAGACTTGGAGTACCCTGCACAGTTGTAGTCTCCGTATTACAAAAAAGACTAATCAACACTTGAAGACGCCCATAGGCTGAGCTGTAACTTATGAATAAAGACTGAAGAAGTTGAGCCTTATTAGTTGAAGCAAATGAAGATTAAAAGGTGACATGACTGAAGTGTTTAAAATCATTAAAAGAATCAGTGCAGTGGACTCCAGACTTGATCAGCGCCCCACTCTGAGTCACAGGTAGACACTGAGCTGGCAACCTTCTTTATCAAAGTCTGAGTGAGCCTCTACATGGGCAGCGAACGAGCTGTGATGCTTTGAGACAGCAGGGCTACTCCATCGCACCAGCGAGAGACGTCTTTGTGGATGACTGGCTCAAGCACATTTTACTATTTAGACAAAAGGGACGCTTACTTTGGAGGAGGCGCAATGCTGGCGGGTTCGTCTGGCTTTTTCTTCTCTTCACTTTTTTCTTCATTGGCTTTTGTCTAAGAAGATAAAGATCAAGCAGAAAATGAATTCCATTATTTAAAGGGAAAAAAGAAGCTGTATTTTGGTTTCATCCTTTCTGAAAAATTTCACTAACAGAGAGGTTGGCAGCATGCAAGAAGCAGACTATAATAATAATAATAATACTACATTTTATTTATATAAAATTTTTATTGTGAATTTCCCCTTGGGATTAATAAAGTATCTATCTATCTATCTATAGTGCCTTTCCCATGCTCAAGGCGCTTCTTAGAAAAAACAGCAGGGAATATGTAACATTGGATACAAATGTTTTCCTGAATAGAACAATGAAACAGATAACAAAGCCTCAAATATAATAAAGGACAATAAACCAGAGTAAAATACTAAATTCAATACTAAACGAAAAACCTAATTTGTGATATAACAGTCACACAAATTATCCTGAGCACCTAGACAGAGAGGCAAACTGAAAGAAAGGGCAGAATGTTAAGTTAAAAGCCTCTCTAAATAGATGAGTTTTGAGTTGTTTTTTAAAAGAATCAATGGAGTCGGCTGATCTAATTAATTTCAGGATGTCAATCCAAAGTCTGGGTGCTATGGAGCTGAAGGCCCTGCTGTCACACAGAGTGCAGGTTAGTGTGAGGGACAACAAGATTACCAGAACCAGAGGACGTTAGTAGGCAAACAGGAGCCTAGTGATGGAGAAGGTCGCTGATGTAGTCCGGTGCAAGGCCATTTAAAGCTATGTAGGTTATTAGTAGAATTTTAAATTCAATCCTGTAAGACACAGGGAGCCACAGAAGGCGAAGCAGGGTGGATGTGATGTGCTCGCTGTTGCTGGTTTGAGTAAAGACTCTTGCAGCAGAGTTTTGAATCAACTGGAGCTGTGGTAAGATTAGAAGGGGCACCTGCCAATTCCTGGCACTGAAGGATCTTCTTCAACTCACGAAGACTACACTTTCCTAAGAGCTGTCACCTCGGGCATTCCCACCGTCGCTTATCAACAGCAACCCCCTTACCCGTACCTCAGATGCTAGATCTTTCCTTCTCCAAGAGAACCACCATCTGCCCGACTTCTTGGGCATCTTCTCTTTTACCAGCTGGTCCACTGTGCTCTACACAAATAAAAAAAAGAGAGCACCAGAAATGTTGAGTGAAGGCTGCAGTGTTACAAGGAGGACTCAAAAGCTCAAGACTTTGGAAGGCTGACCCCGATGATTTGATTTCGATGTACTGTTGTACTTTTTATTTTTTTTTTGTCAGCACTGAGCTTTTCTTCCTCTCTTTGTTTTGCAGTATGGTGGAATATGCATTATTAGTCAACTACATCTAATGTTATTAATG
Source organism: Polypterus bichir lapradei (assembly GCA_026402145.1). Classification (NCBI taxonomy): domain Eukaryota; kingdom Metazoa; phylum Chordata; class Cladistia; order Polypteriformes; family Polypteridae; genus Polypterus; species Polypterus bichir. Next base: position 13,220,624 of record JANRMT010062856.1, read on the forward strand.
AATTTTGTCAAAAGTGTTAAAGGAAAAGTGTAAGTTAGCTCAGAGGATGCAGTTTATCTTTTTATTTTAAAATTTGCCTTTCCTTACCATCATATGAGATTAGTAATGGTGCTACTAATGTCTGATCACTGGACTCTCTCTCCTGATACATGGACTAACACTCTGGAGATCCAGAAGGGCTGAGGATAGCAAATGAGTAATAGCCACAGGCAAGCAGAGGCACACAGAGTTACCTTTCACCTCCTTCATGGCCTTTCATGTACAGTTGTGCTTGAAAGTTTGTGAACCCTTTAGAATTTTCTATATTTCTGCATAAATATGACCTAAAACATCATTAGATTTTTCACTCAAGTCCTAAAAGTAGATAAAGAGAAACCAGTTAAACAAGTGAGACACAAATATTATACTTGGTCATTTATTTATTGAGGAAAATGATCGAATATTACATATTTGTGAGTGGCAAAAGTATGTGAACCTCTAGGATTAGCAGTTAGTTTGAAGATGAAGTTAGAGTCCGGTGTTTTCAATCAATGGGATGACAATCAGGTGTGAGTGGGCACCCAGTGTTATTTAAAGAACAGGATTTGTCAAAGTCTGCTCTTCACAACACATGTTTGTGAAAGTGTACCATGGCACGAACAAAGGAGATTTCTGAGGACCTCAGAAAAAGAGTTGTTGATGCTCATCAGGCTGGAAAAGGTTACAAAACCATCTCTAAAGAGTTTGGACTCCACCAATCCACAGTCAGACAGATTGTGTACAAATGGAGGAAATTGAAGACCATTGTTACCCTCCCCAGGAGTGGTCGACCAACAAAGGTTACTCCAAGAACAAGGCGTGTTACATTCGGCGAGGTCACAAAGGACCTCAGGGTAACTTCTAAGCAACTGAAGGCCTCTCTCACATTGGCGAATGTTCATGTTCATGAGTCCACCATCAGGAGAACACTGAACAACAATGGTGTGCATGGCAGGGTTGCAAGGAGAAAGCCACTGCTCTTCAAAAAAAACATTGCTGCTCATCTGCAGTTTGCTAAAGATCACGTGGACAAACCAGAAGGCTATTGGAAGAATGTTTTGTGGACGGATGAGACCAAAATAGAACTTTTTGGTTTAAATGAAAAGCATTATGTTTGGAGAAAGGAAAACACTGCATTCCAGCATAAGAACCTTAATCCCATCTGTGAAACATGGTGGTGGTAGTATCATGGTTTGGGCCTATTTTGCTGCATCTGGGCCAGGACGGCTTGCCTTCATTGATGGAACAATGAATTCTGAATTATATCAGAGAATTCTAAAGGAAAATGTCAGGACATCTGTCCATGAACTGAATCTCAAGAGAAGGTGGGTCATGCAGCAAGACAACGACCCTAAGCACACAAGTCATTCTACCAAAGAATGGTTAAAGAAGAATAAAGTTAATGTTTTGGAATGGCCAAGTCAAAGTCCTGACCTTAATCCAATCAAAATGTTGTGGATGGACCTGAAGCGAGCAATTAATGTGAGGAAACCCACCAACATCCCAGAGTTGAAGCTGTTCTGTACAGAAGAATGGGCTAAAATTCCTCCAAGCCGGTGTGCAGGAATGATCAAAAGTTACCGGAAACGTTTAGTTGTAGTTATTGCTGCAAAGGGGGGTCACACCAGATACTGAAAGCAAAAGTTCACATACTTTTGCCACTCACAAATATGTAATATTTGATCAATGTCCTTAATAAATAAATGACCAAGTGTAATATTTTTGTCTCATTTGTTTAACTGGTTTCTCTTTATCTACTTTTAGGACTTAAGAGAAAATCTGATGATGTTTTAGGTCATATTTATGCAGAAATATAGAAAATTCTAAAGGGGTCACAAACTTTCTCAAGCACAACTGTATACAGATAAATATCTGTCCACACTGCTGTCACATCATCAAGAAATGTTACCCCAAAGCATGTCTGGGGACACTTTCAGATAAAACGAAGAAGAAATGTAAGGATAAATCTTACACAGGTTCAAGTACAGGCACTGGGGTCCAAACGTGTTTGGAAATGCATAAAGTCTGTCAAAGCGTCAATGACAAAGCATGAAGACAACCACACATTTGCTATTCGCGTAGCATCAGTTTGGGGAGCACAAAAATAAAACCACAAAAGTGCCAAAGGGTTTAGGGCTCTTGGCATAATGGAAGATTTATGTTTATTTTTGAAGTTGGAAAAAGAATTCATCTTACAAAATCAATACCTTTGGCAAATTCTTCTGAAAGGCCTGCATTGATAGGATCATAGGAGCAGCAACTGCCCAGTTATAGTATCTGGGGGAGAAAAAAGAAAGAATTTGAAATAACACAGGTTGGATTTATTAAATCAAACAGATGAGCAGTGTTGTCTACAAGAAAATCAATCAGATATGACATAAAAAGACATTCACAGAGATGGATGTGTTGAATGGATTTTGATTTAAATTGGGAGTTGGACCCAGCAGGGGGAGAAGTTGTGTCTTGTTTTGTGAACACATCTCTTGCTGAGTAAGAGGGTTAGCATGCAGTGAGGAAATACATGATGTCAGTTAGTCCTGAACTGTGAACTTCTGCTGTGTCACTACAACAACACGGCTCTTTATGTCAAGTGTGAAACGCTCCTCAGAACGTTACAAACCTTGGACATAGAAGTCAGTCTGAAATGTTCAGTTTAACCAATGCATTATATTTTTCTTACCATATCGACCATTCACTTATTCCACTTCGACTGTAAATATTCGTTGGTTTTCTGGTCGTTACTGTGTTTAATGCTGAATGGGTGTATATATATTGAGATGCAGGTTTAGCGTTATTGGGGATGATTATTCATTAATACACTTTTATTAAGTCAGCCATTTTGGTATGAGACTCATTTCTGGTTAAGTGGTTGAAATTTGGGTAGTGTCTTAGGGTGAGGTATTGGCTTGCCAACAATGGGGAAAAAAAATTAATTAAATAAATAAATAGATAAATAAATAAATAAAACTTTGTCAGCTTCTGGGTGTTTTTATGTGAATCTTGGTTTTCTTAGGTGTAACTCTTGAGAGTGTTACACAGTGAACATGCAAACCAAGAAAATTTAAAGACAGTTTAGGAATTTAGTGCATCTGAAACTAACTTGTGAACAAAAGGAGGCTGTATATTAGCTGGCTTATGCATGTAAGACCCCCAGCAGTGGCATTTCCTGACCCTTTTTACTTTCTCATATATACAGTATACAGAAAGTATAGGAATCGTGAAAAAAATCTCACCTCAAGATTTTGATGAATCTTGACATTTTAGACCTTCCTGAGTCTGAAAATACCATTTTTGAAATTGTCTGTCTGTGTAAACATGATAACTTGAAAATGAGTTTCTGTACACCTGCTTTATAGCAAAAATAAGGAATCCTATCAACTTTTGGGCCACTTCCAGTGACCGGAAGTGGTACTTTACCTGAATACATTTCAGATTTTTTCAAGTAAAACTATGGTTATAAATAAAGGTGCTGTATATGACTGAAATTTTGTGTGGATATTAGAAGTGATGAAAAATAAGTAGATATGAAATTTGACAAAAATTGCGCAACTGGAAGTGGTACTTTAACTGAATACTTTCACGAATTTTCAAGTAAACTATGGTTATGATTCCAGATAGATGATTCAAATTTTGTATAGATATTCATAATGATAAAAAGCAAACAGATATGAAATTTGAGAAAAATTACTCAACCGGAAGTAGTATTTTATTTCAACAACCATCCGAATTATTTGTATAATGGAAATATAAATGTGTACACGATATTAACAACTGTATTTACTATAATGCATATTCTTTTCTATAACTACATTTTAATTTTTGTTTAATTTATACATCATCAGTTTAACAACAACATGTAAACACTGAACATGCCATGTAAATATAAAGATGTAATAGGAACAATAAGCTGCTACGTCTGCATCGTGTTCCTGGTTAATACATTTAATTTTATCCTTTTTTTTTTTTTTTTAAATTTCCACCACCATCATTATCATAATTAAAGGTAGCTAAATGCAGTTTTACCTACAGCAACTTATTGCAACAAATATTATATAATACTATCACTTTTTCTATGTTTTAGGTGACTATAACTCTTTTAATCATGAAAAAATTCCACCACCGTTTTCAACTTCCTTAAGTGTGAAAATATCACTTTAATATAAAGTTTGATTATAAATAGAGATACATGCTTGTGTATCAATATTACAAGTTAGTTATGATGAGACTCAAAGAGATATGATATTTGAAAAATATTGCACACCTGGAAGTGGTTCTCATGACCCTTTCCTCTATCTCAGTATACAAGAACGTTGAGGGGAGCACACTCTCGATTTTTGAAGTCATCCACCAGGAGTTTTTGTCCTTATGAATTCTACACTTTGTACTGTTGTTCCACCTACAGTAGTGATTCAAAATTATCTTTAATAATGATTATTGCTCTGAACTGTTGGGCTTCATTTCTTAATGTTCCCGTTAGCATGTGTGATAACTGACTAGCCCTCTAACAGCAGTGTCCTGCAGCAGCAGGTGGATTTTGTGAGAAGTTTCTAGACTCCAGAGAGCAGAAGGCTCACCTGAATTAATCCAGAAATGAAGGGAATACAGCAAGTTTTAAGTGCAGGAAAGAGTCAGCAAAGGGGTGAGAGCACTAAACGACAGTAAGGAGGGCTGTCTGTGTCAAAGGAACAAAGTCGCCAGTATCCATTAGTGTGATGTTTGTGTGTGTCTGAATTAGAGAGTGGAAGTTCCATGGAAGCATCTGATCACAATGCAAGACAGTCAAAGGTTGCACACAACTGAAAACCACCCCACTTATTCAGGTTGTAGTGCAGATGTTCAGTTCCTTTTGTGTCAGACTGATGGGAGAAATTGGTTATCTCTTTGAGCTGCTTGTCCTGTTTTATTACAGCCACTGATTCACTTGGGAAAGAAAGCAGGCTTTGGACTTATTGTTCCATCTACACAATAGCTTTGTGATTGTGGTATTAATTGTGTCATGCCATGGCATGTGATTCTTTCTGGATTGCCTTGGCCATTTATGATTGTTCATAATTTTTAATATACAGATTATTTATGAAGTATTCTTTGCCTCACATTTCACTTGCAGGAATTAATAACACCTCATTCACCAGATGCTTACAAACACGCAAGGGAAATTTTTACGTACAAAAACAAGCTGACATCTGAAAAAAATATATATATTAATGCCATTTCTTGATAGACAGTATAATTTGTAAGCAGGATGTCACAAATTACTCTACTCAAGCACACACCCACAGAGGGCTCACTTGTAATGACCCGTTAACTTCATATGCACGTCTGTGGGGATGTGAGAAGAAAATCTACACAGACACAGAGTGAACGGTCAGACTGCAGCAGTGCTTGCCATTATGCTGCACTGATAAGGTGTACAGTGCAAATCATCCATCCATCCATTATCCAACCCGCTATCCTAACTACAGGGGTCTGCTGGAGCCAATCCCAGCCAACACAGGGCGCAAGGCAGGAAAAAAAAAAACCCGGGCAAGGCGCCAGCCACCACAGCAATGCAAATCATCCATCCATCCATCCATTATCCAACCCGCTATATCCCAACCACAGGGTCACAGGGGTCTGCTGGAGCCAATCCCAGCCAACACAGGGCGCAAGGCAGGAAAAAAAACCTGGGCAAGGCGCCAGTCAACACACCAGTGCAAATCAGTGCATACTAAAAAAAACTACCTTCACTTTGTTTTGTTTGTTTCCCTTATTTAATACATTTATTTACTAGTGTTACATACAGTATTTTACCACGCTTATTTTAACTTCACCTGTTTGTTGTCTGGCACAAATCTTGTTTTTATCTTGATTTTATTTTTTTTTCTCCAGCCGTCTGGAGTTTTTATTTTGTTTTTTCTGCCCCCCCTGGCCATTGGACCTTACTCTTATTCGATGTTAATTAATGCTGATTTATTTTGTTTTCATATTGTGTTTTTTTATTTTTCTATTCTTTATTATGTAAAGCACTTTGAGCTACTGTTTGTATGAATATGTGCTATATAAATAAATGTTGTTGTTGTTGTAATCGATATTTAACCCACTTCCTATTGCTCAAATGACTTGAAATTGTGCACACTTACTCACTTCCAATGACAATACATGGATCAATAATCAGTTCCACTAAGTGATCAATTAGTCTATGTTAATTAAGAAATGAAATTTTCATATGAAGAATAGTTCACGATTTCACCAATAGATGGCGCTAGCAACAGATAGAAATATTAAAGGAAGTGTTAAAATATTGACTACACAATTATACTAAAACAAACCCAAGACTAAAAAGTTGAAAATAATATATATATAAAAAATACTTTTTAAAAAATCACGCTTATTTTTTACTTTTTATTACACTTTTTAACTTAATATAAGTCTCTCATACATCACTCGTAAAATAAAAGCATTGGGCGCTTTTCACCAATCAACATTCAAAAAACACTTCATAAGATCTTAGCAAAAGCGCCCACCTTTTATTTTTACGAGTGATGTACAGTACGATTTACTTTTTAGTACACTTTTTAACTTAATATAAGTGTGGTTTTTAAAAAGTATTTTTTGTATATATATATATATATATATATTATTTTCAACTTTTTAGTCTTG
>JANRMT010062856.1:13227380-13297378 GCA_026402145.1 Polypterus bichir lapradei
TTTTTTTATTTATTTAAGATATGTTTATGCAGAAAAATAACTTTATACCTTTGAATGACAACGTCATTGAATCTTATATATAAACGTCTACGTGCGGAAGTGTGTGTTTGTCCATCCCGGAACGTCAGCAAAATGAAACATCTGTAGAAACAGTCACTCGCTTCGCGCCTAATAAAAAAGCGAGGCGAGCATGTCGGTAAAACGAAACCTCTGAATAAAGACAGTTGCTTAGCCGCTAATGCACATACGATGCAAGCACGTCGGCAAAACAGAACCTCCTAGGAGAGAGATGAGTAGTTCTTTTCTTTTCAATTACCTGACATCTCTACATTTCTATTTTTTTCTGATGATTACAACAATTTTTAGGACCCTGTGCTTTTTACAGCACAGGCTTACACAGCTAGTATTGTAAAAAAATTTGAAGAAAAATATTAAATGACAGCAAAAGTCCTTACTTTGAGGAAATGCGCACAACAAGATTGGGGTCCTCAATCACTCCTGGATTGGCAGCAAAATCTTGAAAGCTGACAATGTGTTCAAAAAACTTCTCTGAAATGTTGAAATAAAAAGGAAGAACACATTTAGTGAAAGTTTATGATATGGCGACAGTCCTCTCTAGAGGCCACTCTTCCTTTTTACAGATCCAAACTGGCATTGAAACATGTTGTCCTTTCACAGGTACCATCAAGCCTCCCTTTACCTTTGTTAATCTCGCTGCCATCTGTGATCTTTCCACACAAGGACAAAGCCACGTCAGGTAAGTCGACCGGCGAGTCAGACAGGTATTCTGTTCCGCTGTCAATGGCGGCACTGCCTACTGACTGTGGAGACTGGGTGCTAGACTGAGACCCGGGATCAGCTCTTGATGCCAGTTCCATGTCACTGTGAAATAAATCAGACTGTTATGAGGTCCGAAAGACAATCAAAGGACCACAGTGATTGGAGATACACGACACACACCCCAAACTAGGCAGGATTAAGATGAATGTAAAACTGGGCCAAGCTAATAACAGATGGTGTTACTCGTATCATCTGGTGTCTTTCACGTTTCAACCTTAAGCAAAGTTAAAAGAAATAAAGCTCTTGTTGGAACACATCAAAAATAATTTGCTTATTAGCACTAGTAATCATCTCAATTTTGGTTAATACACAATGTCCTAGCCTGCTGTACTGCTGCATACCTAGAGTCATGGCCAAAAATATTAGGAGCCCTACATGTCTTTAAATGCACCATTTCTCAAAGGAAATGGAAAAGCTTTGCTGTTCACATGTTTGTTACTTTTGTTTGCATTGTAGCAACACAAGAAAGCAAAGAAAAAACTCCAGAAATGGACTGGGCAAAATTATTGGTACCCCTCAACTTGATATTTGGCAGCACGTACTGTGGAAATTATTACTGAAATCAATTGCTTCCTGTAACCAAGAGTGAGTTTCTCACACCTGTCTACAGCAGTAGAGTGTTGTACCGTGTTAGCCATAGATTGCTACAGGAGAAAGTAGGGTGAAATGACACATTTTATTGGCTAACTAAATAGATTACAAATGCAAGCTTTCGAGGCAGCTAAGGCCCCTTCATCAGGCAAGGTGTAACAAAGAAACTGAAAAATAGTCTCGCTTATATTGGGACAGCAAAGTCATTTTTTTCTTTCGTCTTAACAACCTTTTTGTTCAAATGTTAGCAAAATGAATACAGTACTTGTCTACCTGTCTACAAGAATTTTAGACCACTCTTCTACAGACAACATCTGACTGAATCTCAGCTGCTTTTCTTTTTTTATTCTTCACTAAGTTACACTCTAAATCCCGAATTTGTACACAAGCATCAGTGTTTAGTGGCTTTGTGATTCTCTCTTGAAATGAGGCCTTTGGTGCTGTGAACAAACATTACAACCAAGGAAGAGAAGAGACCGGAACAATACCTGTATAGGTGTATGAGGAATTAAAAGAGAAATATAATCAACTGAATCATGTGGGAATTTGTTGGAATTAAAAGCAACTTGAAAGTAAGTAGTAGACTCTTAGTAGAGGTAGCCTAGTCAGGTATAGGGTGAAAGTCTTACTTGGCTCTCCAGTGCCATGACAATCAAGAATATAAGGAGCTCCATGTAATTTAAAATGGCTCTGGACATCCTGCTGTTTGAAGGCAGTTCTGAGGTCACTGTATAAAATTCTATTAAGCGGCACACTAAAGGACGGGGATGATGAGGAAAAGTTATGGCGTTCTGAAGTCTGACTGTGTAGGGTCCCAGTGATGGAGAGACGTCACAGGTGCACACAATCCAGAACAACTGTGTTTCCATGTCTGAATTGTGCGGATAACAAATTAAGCCAGTAAAGATGTCAGTCATTTTCCAACCCGCTACATCCTAACACAGGGTCACGGGGGTCTGCTGGAGCCAAACCCAGCCCACTGCAGAGCACACACATACACACACCAAGCAAACATTAGGGACAATTTAGGACCCCCAATGCACCTAACCTGCATGTCTTTGGACTGTGGGAGGAAACCCACACAGACATGGGGAGAACGTGCAAACTCCACACAGGAAGGACCCGGGAAGTGAACCGGGAAGCGAACCCGGGTCTCCTAACTGCAAGGCAGCAGCGCTACCACTGTGCCACCGTGCTGCCCTAGTAACGATGTGCATGTATCAATACAACTACTACTAATAATACAATTAAACACATCACTTGAGGCTGCACTCACACACGAAAGGATGAACTTGGAACAATTGGTAAACTCATTTTTGATTTGAAACTACAAGGATAACCTTCAAAAAGAAAAATAACACTGATACACAGAGTGGTTAGGGGTGAGCATAAAATAAATTTGGAAGTCACATACAGCCTTGATAGAGCACAGCAAAGAGTTTGTTCTCAAATGAGCGTCACACCAAGTAAAGGAAGACATGGTGAGAAGAATCATCAGGGATGTCAAGAAATGGGGTTTGCAGCTTCAAAGAAAAGGTGAAAGAGACCGGGTGAGATAAAATGGGCAAAATTGTGTTCAATTTCCTTAAATTGTAAAGAACAGCTCTGAGTAAGGACGTTTCCTGCACCTGCAGCTTTTTCCAGTCATGTTATTGTCATTTTCACAGATACATAGCATTCTCTGAATGAATTCAAAGCCCAGCACCTTAACGTTTGATGAATTTTGCGAGGAAGCACAGTTGCCAGGATGTGAACTTTGCTACTCTGTGTCAGCAGCATTTGCCAGGCACACTTGATAAAAACCTCATGGACTAGGCACAAGGACAGTGGGTGGCAGTCGTTCACATACATAAAAAAAAAACTATTATCTAAAAATGACACTGTCCCTACAGTAAGTTGTTAACTACATTTCTCAGTGTGCCTTATCCTAAATATTCTCATTTGTATACACAATTTAATGTTAACCTACCAATGGTTATAATAAAGTACGTGATTTGAATTAACATTACAGTGAGAAACAACTTGCAGCAGTGGTAGCAAGCAAGCAATGAAGGGACATAATTTAGGCATTTTAACACTTATACAAAAAAAAAAAAATATTCATGGTTTTAAGAAAAGAATATATGCTACCCAGGCATCAAGCGCTTTTAATATCTTGTATCGAACTATATGGCATCTTTCTTCGTAAACATTTTCATATTATTTTCTTTTAAAGACAAAAGAGAAAAGTGGGACAACCAGATAAGAAAAGTCCAATGTCTAAAAGAGAATAAAGTCCCCATCCCAGCAATGCCCCCTAGCCACATGCACCGCGCATCCCGATTACAAGAAAATAAGCCATTTTTAACAAAGGCAACTTCTTCTTCTAAAGATGATCTAGAGGATGGAGATAAAAAATTAATACAAGCTGCTGAAAGTTCTTTTCTTTAAACTGATTTTAATTAGAAGAAAAATAACATTACATACAATCAAGTCAAACTTAACAAATCAAAATTCAACAGCCACCCAAAGTTCTACATGAAATAAGGTGTAAAATAAGTTCCTCCAGGAATTTACGAGACATTGGCCTCGCTTTTTCCAGCAAGATGCCAGGAGGATCTTAGCAGCTAAGAAACTAGATGAAATTAATTTCTTATTAGAGGATGAAAAGGAGCACGACGAAAAATCAAAAAGTAAAAAAAGCTGTGGAGAACAAGGAATGTGCGAAAGAAAAGTGAAAATGGAGGTCCAAAGATGTAGTGGGCAGGCAGGACCAAATCATATGAAAAATACAAATCAGGGGGCTTTAAGAGAGCATAAAGTACAAATCCATTGAGCATTGTTTTAATGGAGTTATATAAATCAAATCCTATGGGCAGTTTAATACTCAATAAACTGGTGATTCTGATTTTTGATCTCTTTAAAGATTGAATCCCAGTAACTGCATGGCATCTTGACCTTAGAACACAATGCTGCATCCCCCTGGTTTCAGTGACCACTTCCTTCTACTACTGAAGTGTCACACATTAAATGAATCTTTCTCTGTGCAAGAGATGGAAACGAGAGAAGATCACTTTGGGTCCTCTGGCTGGGTTTCTTTATCTGTTCCTTTTTTGTGGCTCATTGTTATTTTTTTCATGTTAAATAGTTTTCTCTTCAGAAGCAATACTTAATTTTTTTATGATTTTGACATTCATTTGGATACTCCATTATATATAAATGAAGTCTAAAAACACACTTCCTTCTAGTATTTTATTTTTTCACATTTACCTGTACGCTAATGACTGTTATTTTCAGCGTGACCGCTCCCACTCAGACTTGCTTGCCAAAAGTTTATGTCGACCTCCCACCCCAAAGTTAACAGACTCCTTGTAAAATGTCTCTGTCCACGCTTTTTATAAGTGCTATCGTTGAGCAGCAAAAAGCCGTTCTTCTTCTCCTCCACATTCTCCACATCTAACCAACACATTTAGGACTTTGATTGCAAAGAGTGCAAATCTGCAATACCAGATTAACCAATAGGCCATTTCATGACAGTTTGGCCACAAACATACCGAAGGATGTGGCACTGCTTACTCCATATTTGGGTGTGTCCCTATATTGTTAAGGATGTTTGGTTGGGGGTGGGCATGCGAAGCAAGCAGGGGTCAAAGCTCCCTAGTCAAATATAAAACAATAAAAGTCTCTTCAGAAATTTTAAAACTGGTAACTTTACGTTTGTATTGCTGTGGACCACAAAGCCTCTCAGATCTACACTGTGGTAAACTGCTAGTGGTCCCGGTCGTGAGCCCCTGATGTCCCTGCAGTGTGAGCCAATAGGACAGCTCCTTCAGTCAGCTGTACAGAGACCATTTCAGAACACGAGCAGAGTGCTTCCTGATGAGGTCAGCTCTGTGTCAGGCCCCACCTTACATGCACAACGACGCCACTCCAGTATCACTTGAAGGAAATCAGCCATGCTTGACAATCTCCTGACCAACAGTGCCAATCTCTCTCTCCCCTAATGGATCACCCTGAGCTCCAGTGAAAGGACCAGCCCAACACAAACTTACAAATGTTGAAACTATTTAATTCAAGTAAATTATTTTTTTTTTAATGAAACGTACCTTTTGGGGAAGTACAGAGCAGCAACTTCTGGGTCGAGAACTGAGAGGTCATCCAGGTAAATATCAGCAGGTCCCAAATGCTGGCTCCTTTTACCTGGGTGAAGAGAAACACAGACAGAGCACATCTGAGTTATTTGCCTACTGGTGCTGTAGAAAGTACTGGTTTGGACTGGTGTGGTACAGAAAACTCCCGTTTAGTAACAGTTTACGAAAATCGTGACACATGAAAACAGTAAACATGTGATAATGATAGTAATAACATTTCAAATTTGACATTATTCCTACTGATCCTCAGCTTCAATTAAAAAAAAATACAATTTCCTGTAAAATTGTGTTTTGCAATGACCTTCAAAAGCCAAGTCAGTAGGAAAAGCAGGAACTGATCTAACGCAGGAATGTTTCACTTATGGGCAATTGTGTATAGCATGTTCAGGAGTAAGCAGCTCCAGCTACCTAATAATATTATCATTACTTCTTATTTCACTTATGCCTTTATCCAAGGGGATCATAACATTTGAGACACAATAGATTGCATTTGTTTTGTTTTTCCAATTGGACCACAAGCAAGTGAAGTGACTTAGCTGGATTTGAACCAACAAATTATATTAGTCCTTTGAAGAAGTACAGCTATTGTGCACAGAAAAGCACTTAAGTTACTTACATAGTATGTCTGACACACCCAATTAACCGATACCCATTGTCTTTAAAATTTCCTGGTAACAAAGCTGGTGTCAGCATAAGTGCTCAAATCACTAAAAAAAGAGCAATGGTAACTGGAATATTCACACCATGAGATGCAAGAAACAACATACATGGCGGTGAAAGGAGGCAATGGAGGGAGATGGGCAATGAGGTGAAAACCACAGCTGAACTTCTTTTAAAATGGCACAATCTCACAGATTAAAAAAAAAAAAAAAAAAAAGGACCTGCTGTTTTACATTATGTGTGCAATCACAAGGCACAGACCAATAGTTCAGAACATCCTTGACTTGAAATTGAACTGCTCTTTTGTGTTCATGTTTGCAGAGGCCATATTAAACTGCAAGAATACAAACCACATTTTTTAAAACTTACAAAAAAAAAATGCTTAGTGCAAGAATATTTTTTCCATCTATACTAATAAAAGGCAAAGCCCTCACTGACTGACTGACTCACTCATCACTAATTCTCCAACTTCCCGTGTAGGTAGAAGGCTGAAATTTGGCAGACTCATTCCTTACAGGTTACTTACAAAAGTTAGGCAGGTTTCATTTCGAAATTCTACGCGTAATGGTCATAACTGGAACCTACTTTCGTCCATATATACGGCCAAAGCCAGCAGCTCGGTCGCCGTGTGAGGCGGAGTTGCGTCCCGCATCATCACGCCTCCCACGTAATTGAGTGACTGCCCATATAAGGTAAATATTCGCGGGTGAAGGACTGTGCTTAGCATATTCATAAGTGCAGCTACTGCGGAAACCCTCTGACGTTGAACAAGCCTTTGTACACATATCAATAGGCGTCCCTCATCGTCACGCCTCCCGTGTAATTGAGTGCCTGCCCATATAAGGCCGTTCATCAGCATTACACAATTGAGAAGGCAGCAAAAGAATATGAAGCGAGTGACGGATACAAGCATATTCATAAGTGCAGCTACTACGGAAACAAAGCACGGTGTAAACCTTACATTTAAATTAAGTTCATAGACACGCTGCCACTGGTGTTTGTCATGCCTAACACGAATACGATATTCGCGAGATACAAGTTTAATGAGAAGACGCAGGGTATAAACGAGACTTTTGATCACTTTGTAACAGAGTTAAAATTGCTGTAACGGAGTTGAAATTGCTGGTGAAGGACTGTGCTTATGCAAACGAATAGGAAAGCAAGGTGTAAAGCTTAAGTTTAAATTAAGTTCATAGACACGCTGCCGCTGGCGTTTGTCATGCCTAAGACGAATACGATATTCGCGAGATACAAGTTTACTGAGAGGACGCAGGGTATAAACGAGACTTTTCATCACTTTGTAACTGGGTTAAAATTGCTGGTGAAGGACTGTGCTTATGCGAAAGAAGATGAGATGGTCAGGGATAGACTAGTGTTTGGCACAAATACAGCCACAGCCTGCAGCTCGGTCGCCGTGTAAGACGAAGTTGCGTCCCTCATTGTCACGCCTCCCACATAATTGAGTGCCTGCCCATATAAGGCCGTCCGTCAGCATTACACAATTGAGAAGGCAGCAAAAGAATATGAAGCGAGTGACGCATACAAGCATATTCAGAAGTGCAGCTACTGCGGAAACAAAGTGCGGTGTAAACCTTAAATTTAAATTAAGTTCATAGACACGCTGCCGCTGGCGTTTGTCATGTCTACAACAAATACGATATTCGCGAGATACAAGTTTAATGAGAAGACGCAGGGTATAAACGAGACTTTTGATCATGGCTCACGTGAACTGACTGTAAACGCAGTATGCACACAAAAAGCAAGACCTCCAAAGAGCGCTGAACAAAACACGCATTACACAATCGAGAAGGCAGCAAAGGAATATGAAGCGTGTGAAGCATACAAGCATATTCATAAGTGTAGGTACTGCGGAAACAAAGCACACAGTGGAAGAAGTCAATGTCCAGCTAAAGGAAGACAGTGTAAAAAATGTGGTAAATTGAAGCACTTCGCTAAAGTTTGCAGGACTGGGAAAGGTAAACCCGTGCATGCAGTGTGTGATGTCTCAGATAAAGAGGAAGACGAGCTGTTTATTGATGCAGTAAGAAAGGAACAACACTCTGAATCTGAACAAGCCTTTGTAGACATATCAATAGGAAAGCAAGGTGTAAAGCTTAAGTTTAAATTAAGTTCATAGACACGCTGCCGCTAAATATTCACAGGCAAATCCACAACTTAATACCGGGAATGCCTGTTAAACATCTTAGATTCACAAGTACTGATTTGGGTAGTGAACACTTCGATGAATGAAACCTGTTATCTTTACAACGGTTGACAAACATGGAATATAACTTGAACAGAACACATCCTCCAAATACGAACCTGATTGAAAGAAATAATGATAAATAAATCCTTGATGACAGCAACACTCATAACAGTCACAAAACAATTACACTGACAATCATGTTACGTTATGTTTAAAATGCTTCCTTTTCTTATTCATAACTTCTTTAACACACTACTTCTCCACTGCGAAGCACAAGTATTTTGCTAGTAGCAAATAAATGTACACCATGATTGTGAAAAATACAGTCAGCAAAATATTTGCCTTACTTATCTGAAAGTACACGGCTACTGCAGACAGCCTGTCAAAGTGAAATGGAGGAATCACACAGCGGTCTGCTGCTGTCTCACTCCAGCTCAGTATCCTGTGCTCATCTTAGATCCCCATATACCGTGGATTCAGAAGGTATTCAGACCCCTTCACTTTCTGTGCATTTTTATTAGGCTGTAGATGTCATTTTAAATGGATACATTTGCCATGGTTGCCCATCAATACTATACTCCATCACCCATAATGCTGAAGTGAAAACATGTTTTAATTCAGTACTTTGTAGAAGCTCCTTTGGCTGCAATTCCAGCTTCGAGTCTTCTTGGGGGTGTTCTTCCTGGCTGATCCTCTCAAGTTCGGTTAGACTGAATAGGGAGTGTCTGTGAACTGCCATCTCCAGGTCAATCCACATATGTTCTATGTGGCCTTTATATCTGGGCTTTGACAGGGCCACTCAAAGATGGTCAGAGACTTGTCCTGCAGTCACTATAGTGTTGTCTTGGCTAAATGGTTTGTGTCATTTACAAGATACAGTGCTTGGAGTACTGCACAGAGAGTTCAATCAGACCAGACAATCTTTCTTTTCAGTCTCTCGTGATTCCTTAAACAGTCAGGTATCCCTTTAACTCAAGAGTGGTTTCCGTCCAGCCATTCTTCCATAAACGTCTGATTGATGGGGTGCTGCTGAGATAGTCGTCCTTCCGAGTAGGTTCTCCCATATTAGCGGCGGACTTTTAGGGCTCCGTTAGAGCGCCCATTTGGTTCTTGATTACATCTTGCCTAGTTACGAAGTTTGTAGGTATAGGCCACTCCAGGAAGAGTCCCTTCTAGTTCTAGACTTCTTCCATTTCACAATTCTTCACAATGCTTCAAGGGAACACTCAAAGCTTTAGAAACGATTTTATCTGCTTGCACTGATCTATGCCCACAATTTGACCTCGGTAGTTCATAGAGAGTTCCTTGAAATTCATGACTTGGTTTTCATCCTGACATGCAGTGTGAACTGTTGGACCTTCTATACACTGGTGTGTGTCTTTCATACTGTCCAATCATTTCATTTTATTGCAGGTGGGCCCCAATCAAGTTCTAGACACATCTAAAGGAGAATTAAAACCAACAAGAGCACTTGACCAGAAATTTGAAGTGCCACAGCAAAGGGTCTGAATACTTAACATGAATGAGAGATTTCAGTCTTTGATTATTAATAAATCTGCAAACCTTTCTGGAAAGATGTTTTGACTTTGTCATTATGGATTATTGAGTGTAGATTGATGGGCAAAAATGGCAAATTTATCCAGATAAAATTAAATCTACAACACAATAAGTTGTGTGGAAAGTGAAGGTGCCTAACTACTTTCTGAATCCACCATATGCACACATTTAAACCACCTGCAGGTCTAAATGAGGCCCAGAATTAACGCTCAACATCTTTAAGGTGTACTTTAGATTTTCATTTCACACCAACCCTCAGAAGTTACCAAGCCAAGGGAATCACTAAAAAGGTTTTGACATATGCAACATTACCTCCTGGATAATCTACATTTAAACATATTAGTCTAAAACTTAGTACAGCTCAATAAAGAAGTAATATTCATTTACACTTTAATTTCGCTCCTAATTACAATGTCCTTACAGCTACCGGTTTGAAAACAAAGTAACATTGCACCACTGAAATCCAGCTGACGTGCAACTTGAGTGATGCTCCTGTATGTACGCAGTCGCAAATGTAACAGTACTGACAACAAATGGATACAGATAGTTACCCAACAGAAATAATCTAACATTCTTAAACCCGCTTGATCAAATTTATGGGGGAACTGCTTGCAAGGCAGGAAACATCCCAGGGACCACTTGTGCAGACCACCACAATCACACATAGCCAATTTTATGAACTTAACATACTGGAAGAATGTTCAGTTTTACTCTCTTGCAAGAAATACCACTTTTCCACTGCATTACCTTTCTTTTTATCGCTCACTTCAAGTTTCACAGCCGTTTCCGCAGCAGCCGATTGACAGTCACTATTCAAATTTTCCTCAAGCCGTATTTCTATGACATCAGACTTATGATGGAGCTCCTCTGCCTTCTTCATAGCTTTTCCAGTCACCTGGAAGTCTTGATGGTCTGTATCTTGTACCTGTCCTTCAGTAGAATCTTCTGGCTTTACAGCGTCTAGATTTTCAGACAGCAGTCCCTGATCGCTCCCAGTCTCGGAAGCATCCGTCCTACTCTGTAATGTTAAACCACACTCGTCGTTTTCAAATGGGTGAGCCTCAGGAATGGTTACTCCAGAGGGTGAACTTCTTAAAAGACCAACAAATTCAGTCTCTGATGCGTTTGTTCCTTTGTGCTCCACTGAGGCACCATTAGCACCTTCTTTCTCCAGCTGAGAATCTAAACATGGACTGCTTTGTGAACGTCTCAGGTCCTCACTTTGGTGTTCTTCTGTCTGTGTATCGGCACCACACATCGAGCACTGCAGGAGTGGCTGCACGTCTGCAGTTTGGGCTTGCTCGGTGCTCAATGAATAGTCTCGAGGTTGTGGTCGTAGGAGGACACTGCCATTCTGTTCCTGCTCAAAGTCAAACTCCACGGACTCCTGTCGTTGAATAGTGCGAAAATGTGTGGTTTCCTGGGGCCTGATTGTTGGGGTCTTCCTGATGCCATCTACTACACATCTCTCACTCTGTTTGATCTGAGAAAGAAAAAAAATACTAAGGTGAAAGGCTAGAATAGACTCAGATGCAAGGATAATTGTCCTTTAGTGAATCACTTAAGTTTAACTCAACTCAAGGGACCAGACCTGGGTTCAAGTCTCATGTCTGCATGGGGTTTTCATTCTGTCCAGGTAATAATTTGGGTTTCCTCTTCCAACCCAAAAACATGCTTGCCAAGACAACTCTGTGTTGATCTTATCAGATTGTTATTCCAAACCAAATGAGCAGTTTTGGTTACATTTGAAGATGCTTGTAAAAATCTAAAGGGCTCACAATGTAGCAAATCAAAAAGCCCACTTTTCTATCAATCCATTTTTGATGTTTAACTTTGGAGTCCTGTTTTAATTTTCACTCACAGTTTATTTATGAACATTGGAAAAGAAGTGCCAAGCACCAAAGTTAATGGAAGTTGTTTTCCTCACCTCTGTCATCAACAGGCCATATCTCAGTTATTTGGTTATCAGGTCTTTGTGTTTTCATGATTTGTTTTAATGTTAATCATTTAGAGACATTGTGTTTTATTGCAGGTTTAGCATAAGCTGTGTCTTTATGTATTTAATGTTGCACGCTTTATTATTTTACTGTGATTGTTATACCATATATTTGCAAATATGTGCAAGGGCACTGGACCTCAATTCAGTGAAGAGTTACAGTATATACAAAGATAAACTGAAAAAAATATTGAAAATGTTCATTCATAGCAGAAGTAAAGCATTTGAGTCAGATGCCTCTTTAGGGTAACTGGAAGTTCTAAGTTATAAAAGTCTGTGTGTGTGTTTGTGTGTATGTGTGTGTGTGAGTGAAACCCACTTCCAATGAATGGCTGAAACTAGCCAAAGTACATGTACCCATTTGAACTGGCACACCCTCTGAGCAAAATATTAGTAGGCTGAGCAGTGCTGCCTCTATTCCTGGCAAAACATACATCTATATCACAGTACTGCATCTATTTCTATCTATTTATCTATATAGTGTATTTATAAAGTGTAACACTAACCGACTGACTGACTGACTCACTAATTAACAAAAGCACTTTCTCTCGTTTAGCTAAAATGCTGATATTTGGCAGGATTATACATCTAGGGCAGTAGTGCTAAAAACAACATTCTGATATATCAATATTTAGGGGTAATCCCTCAAACCAATAGAAAAACGAAATCCCACAAAAATCCAAAAAAAAGCTCTGATCTGTTCAATTGACATCTGGTGATGTTATTAAAAAAAGGAAATTGACTGAGCCATTTTTTTATTTGTTGATATTTATTAAAACTAGGGGGCTTTGCCCCCTGCTTGCTTCATTTGCCAACCCCCAGGCCAGCACTACTCATAGATTTTTATTTTCATTGGAATTGTTATATATGCATAATAGAAATATTGTACATTACAGTGAGTAATTAACCATATTAAAAAAATAGTAAAACATAATAAATTTGAAAGTAAATTGTGTTTCATGTTGCATTAAGAGTTATTCATTGTGTAATACGATTTTATTCTGTTTGGCTTAGAAATTAACATGCAAATACTTTTTAAACTTGCACTTTTACCGTAAAACTTCAGTAAAAACAAATTTTTGAATAAAATTTTCATCAATATCGCATTGAATTTTGATTCTGTGTTTGGACTTTCATCGTGACAATGCAACATATAACTGTCTGTGATTGAATTTAATTCCTCTCTCTCTATTAAATAAAGTGACTTTTTCGAATGTTTGGCTCTGAGATTTGTTATTTATTTTTGCAAAAGCTATTCTAAAAGGAAAATGTTAACGTTTTAATACGAATGGCATATCAATATCCCCTTTGTTGTCTAAGGTTATCCGCGGAAGATGTACTACGTTACCTTTCTTGGATAAATCCTTCTTTCTACAGTACTTGGTGTTAACGGTTGTAGATATTCTTCGGGATATTGTAAGTTGATGTTTTCTTGTTCTGCACGATCACCAGCATCTGTTTCAGCACAATCTATTGATACGCTTTTAACCAATTTGCCATTTAACCGATCAACATTATTGGCATTAATTTGTTTGACTTAATCGTTTCTTGGTGCTAGGATAGCCCATGTACTCATTTTTTCTGTTGCTAACCCTTCATGATGAAATTCTTAAAAAAAGATTTAGACATACTGTAATACGTCTTCTTTAATTGGGGACTTAAAGTGAGGAAAACATTCAAATTTATAAGAACTGAGACAGCAGGAGTTGTGTCTGTCAAAAGCATTCACATGAATGAGAGGCGAGAGGACCGTGTGCGTGGTTGAATATGGTTGAGAGGAGGGCATGACTTGAAAAAATCTCATGGCCAAAGTCTTGTCTTGCAGGACTTGGAAAAAAAAATCTCTTGAAAAAAGTCTTCTCTCATCCCAGGATTTTTTTATATAATAGAGAAATTACGATTATGTACATGTTTTGTGCTATGCTGAGAGGGGGGTTAATGCAAATTGAAGTCACAGCAGAAGCGAATGGCAGGCCGCCTGAACAGCAGCACTAACCAATAGGGTGGACACATGACTAAAGAGGTGATGTGGTGTCCGGGATAGTAAAAAAAGAGCTGTAATCATGTTTGCTATGTACAGCTAGGTTTAAAATGGAAGGAGAAAGATCAGCAAAGCTCAAGGAAGATGCAAAGGTCAATTTTTAGCAAGTGTGTTATAACGTTCCCGTGGGGGCGCAAGCCACTGTTTCTGTAGGTATAGGTGTTGCTTTACTAGAAGAAAAATGGGAGAGGAAGAGAAGTAGAGAAAGAAGTGACATCATCAAATACAAGGGGCACTGATGGCATCAGTTTAAATTTAAAGGGTCCCCCATAAGTTTCTCCATTGTAAAATACATTCGCACCTATGGACTTTGACAGGGGACTACCAACCCCCACCTCTGAAATTGTTTACATTTATATGTGCATTGCTTACATTGAACAGGGATGCCCGAACCCCCCAAACCAGTTCTCCAAACTTCCTTATATATATATATATATATATATATATATATATATATATATATATATTCGCATTTGCAGACTTTAAAGCACGACCAAACACAACTGACGAAAAATACGAAAAGAAATACTTGAGTGAACAGCCAAAACAAATGAAAATCATAAATATCTAATAACGATAATAATATATACTCAAATTTCACATTTCAGATTAATCCTACTGATTTCCTGTTTCAAGAATATATGTTTCCTATAAAATTGTGTTTTGCAATGACAAGCAACAAAAGTCAAGTCACTAAGAAAAGCAGGAACGGATCTAATGCAGGAGTGTTTTACTCATAGAGAACTGTGTATAGCATGTTCAAGAGTAAGCAGCTCCAGTGACCTGATATTATTATTCTTATTACTACTACTTATTATTTGACTGATGCCTTTACCTGAGGTGATTTGCAACATTTAAGATACAGCTGGTTACATTTCTTTTGTTTTTCCAGTTGGAGCACAGAAGGTGAAGCGACTTGCACCCAAGTAACTGAGATAACTGTAACTGAGGCCTACTGTCATGTGAAATTTCCTGGACAAAGTCAAGTAACACAGCTAGTTATGAAATATTATCCATTATGTGTTTCATATATATATAATTTTTTTAAATTTCAGGTTTTGCTTTTGAGCTTAATTAGCAGTATAATGTCTATTTCATGTTAAATGTATGTCAAAGCAGACTGGTTTTATGTATTCTGGCTTATCTTGATAGATTATACAAATAATGCATGTGTAGCATAATGCTGTAATAGTCAAGTTCTTATATTGATATTTGTTACTGTACTTCTTATTTAAAATGAAACTAGAAATGTGTGTGTCACAGCAGCTGCCACTAAATCAAAAATAAGTTTACTGCAATCTCTCCCTTTGATCACATTTTGGCTATGCTCACCTTAGGGAATCCTCCCCAGGACCACTGCATCTGAGGTCCAGCTGCCTCGGGAGGTTTAACCAGCAACTCCGAGTCACTCTTTGGTGAGGAAGGTCGACTCTGAAAAACACTGATGATACATACCAAAAAATGAAAAAGAGAGCGCAAGTCAAAGAAGTCTACTGGTAGGGAAAAAAAAAAAAAAAACAACAAACAGCTTCAGCACACCAATGTCAGAGTTAAAACAATTCCATTTACTTTTAATAAAAAAATCATACAAACTACAGTAACTAGACATCTCTGTCTCACATTGCTGTCTGTATTTCTACAAAGGTGAAACAGAAAGTTGATAACTGAACAAGTGCATTTGGGGGCTGCTTGGGTGATGATGTAAACCAGCTAGGTGCATTTTAATGACAAATAGTTCACAATACTCAGGCAATATGGAATTCAGAGAAGTAGAGAGACCAAAACTAACAACACACAGATACAGTGCCCACTCCTGGACAATGACATTGATGGTAGGAAAAACAGACAACTAACTCGAAAAGATTCTAGCCGGCATCAAGAAAGGTTTCTCAAAAGCTCCAGAGAACCCAAACCTGTAGGGAGCTGATCCCAAATGACCAATTATGGAAAATTCTAGAATGACCTCTATGGGAGAATATATTACAGGCAAAAGGTTAACAGACATTTTAATAAAAGAATAACTGTGCAGAACTCTAGATGTTGGCCATCATGTGCTACTAGAAGATGTAATAATCACTTTGTTAAATGCTTGTTTTTACACCTTTTTGTTCACTACTTGCAAGTGTGCACACACTATTTACAGAAAATGGTATTTCATGTTATATACAGTATAAAGAAGCACAGCTAATTTGAGAGCACCATCACAGATCATTAAACCCTCAAATAATAAACGTAAATAATTTGCTGTTATTTATTATATATAATACTTTTTGAGCTTATGTAAAAAGCTACATTTCTCCCTTGAGACAAATAAAGTATCCTTTCTCAATTTATTTAACCTTTCAGGAGGTGTCCATTCTCCGTCTGAAAAAGGGTGAACATCACTTGGCTGTGGGCACTCAAGATTTTCAATCGGATCCTCTGAAAACGAATAGTAGATGGACTTACTGTAAAGATAAAAAAAAAATATTCATTATAAAAAGAAATATATTTTTAAATGTTTCCCTTATTCATACTCCGACAACATACCTATTGTTATACTTTGTTTCGAGTCACATTTCCCACCCTGACAGCCAGCATGATTATAAAGTAAACCACCAATCCCAACAACAGCAGCAAAAAGACAAAAAAATAAATGATCTGGAAATACGAGCGACAGACACTAATGTCCTCCTAGTGACTGTCACAAGTATACAGCAGACCAACAGAAGTATATGAAAGAAAAAATAAAAGGAATTATTATCAGAAAAATACTAAAAACGTATTAACAAAATCCTTTTTTTGCAGGTCACCCCCAATATGAAGAACATCAAAACACAATTTACAAGAAACAACCAATACACATGACACCAAAAATACAGTGTATTTTGCAAGAAAAAAGCCCTTTAAAAGTATGTTAAATAAGTTCTTTTGTATGTTTTTGTTCCTAATCAGAAGTATTGCCAAGCACTACTCTTAAAAGTTCAAAAGACACGATTCTCCAACAAGGCCCTCTCCCACATTCATCCCATATTTCTACCCTTCTTCTTGCCTCTCTCCTCTAATTAATGTGTGTTCACCTGTTGGAGTTCTGCAGTTTCACAAGTGCCTTGTCTAATTTTACCTCTGTTGACGTCTCTACCACCATTCTTTAACCCTTCCCTATCTGCACAGATCCCTCCTTCTCCCATTTCTTATTGTGCCCCCTTCAACGTAGACCACATGCTTCTGTTTGCCTAGACAGACTTGCTTTATCATTAACCAGAAACACTGAATGGTACAAACAGACAATGACCAACTGTCCACATGACAACTGTAACTTGTTTTTATGCTAGTTTGCTTTACAAAGATTCCATAAAGCACATCTTTCTAAATTGCAACACTCGCTGTTGCTACCCGAAATTCTGACTTAGGTTATCATTTTCTTTTGTTACATATTTCACTACATTATTACATACCAGGCTAGTAAGTGGGGGAAAGTGCCATCACCCTGGCCCTCACCATCCAGCGCCCCTCGCTTCTCAGACTCTGATGTGTTCAAGAGGGAAGGGTGACCCTCAGGCATTTCCCGCTCATCTGATGAAGAGTCCCCATCCTCTCTCCAGGGGGTTTCAGTTCTCGTACGTTTCCGCCGCCGTTTCTTCCTACGGGAGACGGTGGTGGGAGTGTCAGCTGTCCTAGGAATATCCAAGCTCTGCTGTGGAATTGGTGACGTGCAGAGATGCACTGGAACCTCCAACAAAGAATAAGAGACAAGTGTTTTTGTGTATATTATCTTTGCAGAATCCCATTTTCTTTTAAGTTCTAACTATTCCGCATTTAGCAATTATGTTCTTAAATGAACTCAAACACAATAAAAAGCATTAACATACTGTACTGAGGAAAAATGTACTAAATTTGCTCATGCTCATGTAGAAACATGGATATTCATGGTAGAAGACAAAACACAGTTCGTTTCCTCTGTTTCAGTCTGTGAAGTTACTTGACTGACAACATAAACCAAAATGTACAATAACTAACAAATGGATTATCCTTACCATTTTTCTTAATCAAATACCACGGCGACATTCTGTGCTGTTACACACATTCATATTACCAAAAAAGGCACCTGCTAAAATGTGTAAAAATATACATATTAAGAACCAGCAACCTGGAAATCCTTATTTTCTTCCACAAAGAATGCTTCGCCATTGTCACCAAGCTTCATATGTAGATCAACAGGCTCTCCATTGATTTCAATATCCACCTGCAAGAAGAAGGGAAAAAAACACACACACACAAAGGTGTTGGACTTGTGCACATATTTATACAAAGATTTTAATGCAAATATTTTACGGAGCCATTTTATTTTTTCCTTTAAATTCTCTAACCAGATCATTATCAGAGAGGCAAACAAATGTGAAATCAAACATCAAAGTTTACTCTACACCACCCATAAATATTAGCATAGTTCTGATATCATAAGATGGGAGGCATAAAGGAGAGGTTACCTTAATTAGCTTTACCAAAACTTGTACTTATGGTATAACTAACAGAAATTTAACTTTAAATTAACAACTTGAAATTTGCAACCAACTTTGACCAAAAGGCCTAGTAGTCTAAAACTTTCAATACTTTACCCTATGATACAATATGTCACATGGCGGCCTTATATACTCAGACAAACATCAACGAGGCAAACAGTTCACAAAAACAAAACTGCGCCCATTTTTGCAAATGCTCCATAATCACTCCAGACTCTTCCATTGGCCTTAAAGGGCCAGGCCTCCAAAGTTTTGGCATACTACAGGAACAGCATGACCACACGCAGCAACTTCTGGCTTTCATTGTCCTCCATCAGCTTGCAGTTGCTACAACCTTTGACCATTTTTGTCCCAGGCCACAATCCTCTTTTAAAGGGGACAGGCACCCTTTTGAGGAACACATACTGGGCATACTGCTTCACAGCAGCTCCTGCATTTGACATTGGAACACATAGGATCGTTCCTGGTTCTAGCATAATGCTCTCCATGATGCTGGCACACGGACTCACTCTATAACCTCCAAAAAACAAAGGTCAATAATAATATGAGTAGAAATCATAAAGTAAAGGTTATTTTAAAATTATAGGGTAACCACAATGGATAGAAGCTTACGTAATACAACATGCTCACAATGGCTTATGGGAAGTCTGAACATGCACAGTGTAGCACACTGCCCTTGGTTCAGTTGAAGCCAAGATCAAAGGAACATGTAGGACTGCATCATTGTAGAAAAACGCATTGTAGTGAGATTTCTTTAGCCAGAGGGAGTGAAACCTCCAGAAACTCACCAAAGGATGTTGGCTTAGTATGTAAGTGAAAACAGAATGACTCAACAAAAAGTTTATCAATGGGTAGAAATGTTTGAAGCAGGAACAACAAGTGTAACTGACGAAGCTTGATCTGGTCAATCATCAACATCATACACACAAGCCCACATCGACATGGCGAATGACTTCATCAGAGAAGACCGACTGATTACATTGTCCGCTGTTGCTGCACATTTGGATACTAGATACGGATCTGTACATGCCACAGTGCATGATGACTTGGGGTATAAAAGTTTGTGCAAGATGGGTATCCAAACAGCTTACCGATCTGCACAAGACAGCATCCTTCACCTACCTATAAGCTGTTGTGAACGCATTATAATGTCTTAGCTTCTATCTGTTGCAGTTACTTCATAATTTTCAAATCATCTTTTTGATTTACCCTTGTACTTTATATGCAACCACATAAACACTTAAGGACATTATTTTCAATGCTATTTCCCACCTAAAATTGTCACACTCTAAACTTTAACCTGTACTTAATGCTTAATTCCAACAATCATCCATCCACAACTAATAACATTAAGATGCTGTCTTGAAGCATGCCATTTTCTTTTTGTTTTTGCCGTTGGACGGGAGGGTTGCTTCCCTGCACCTTTGAGTTGGGGGAAGGACTCTGACTGTTGTTTGCGCTTATGCACTGAACGACAGTTCAGAGAACCCAGCCTTCTTGGAGTCCCTGGAAGAGGCGCTGCAAGGCGCAGCTCCTGGGGACTCTATCGTCCTGCTGGGAGACTTAATACGCTCACGTTGGCAACGACAGTGAAACCTGGAAAGGTGTGATTGGGAGGAACAGCCTCCCTGATCTAAACTCGAGTGGTGTTCAGTTGTTGGACCTCTGTGCTGTAATTGTGTCATCGGATCGGTGACCTTATGTCTTGGACACTCGGATGAAGAGAGAGGCTGAGCTGTCAACTGATCACCACCTGGAGGTAAGTTGGATCAGATGGCAGGAGAGGCTGCTGGAGAGACCAGGCAGACCCAAATGTATAATGAGGGTCTGCTGGGAACATCTGGCGGAGGAACCAGTCAGAAAGATCTTTAACTGCCACCTCTGGCAGAACTTCAACTTCATTCCGAGGGAGGTGAAGGACATTGAGTCTGAATGGGCCATGTTCCGAGCCTCCATTGTCGAAGCAGCAGAACGGAGCTGTGGCCGCAAGGTTGTCTGTGCCTCTCGTGGCGGCAATCCACGAACCCGGTGGTGGGCACCTAAGGTTCGAGAGGCCGTCAAGCTGAAGAAAGAGTCCTATCGGGTCTGGTTGACCAGTGGGACTCCAGAAGCAGCTGAGGGGTACCTGCAGGCCAAGTGTGTGGCGGCATCGGCTGTTGCAGAGGCAAAAACTAGGGCGTGGGAGGAGTTTGGGGAAGCCATGGAAAATGACTTTCGGTCAGCACCAAGAAGGTTTTGGCAAACTGTCAGGCGCCTCAGGAGGGGAAAGCGGTGCCCCACCAACACTGTGTACAGTGGAGGTGGGGCCCTGCTGACTTCCACTGCAGACTTTATTGACTGGTGGAAGGAATACTTCGAGGATCTTGTCAATTCCACCAGCATGTCTTCCTTAGAGGAAGCAGAGTTGGAGGACTCTGGGGGGGCCTGTCCATAACAGGGGACAAGGTCGCCAAGGTAGTTAAAAAGCTCTGAGGTGGCAGTGCCCCTGGAGTGGACGAGGTTCACCCTGGGTTCCTCCAGGCTCTGGATGTTGTGGGGCTGTCCTGGTTGACAAGTCCCTGCAACATCGCATGGACATTGGGGGCAGTGCTTCTGGATTGGCAAACCGGGGTGCAGGAGAAGATAGTTCGGTCGATGGTCGGTGCTCGAATTCAAGAGGAACAATGCGGATTCCGTCCCGGCTGTGGAACACTGGACCAGCTCTACACCCTGGCCAGGATCCTGGAGGGGGCATGGGAGTTTGCCTAACCAGTCCACATGTGTCAAAGCATCCTGTGGGGTGTGCTCCAAGAGTACGGGGTACAAGGCTCGTTGTTACGAGCCATTCAGTCCCTGTACAGGAAGAGCAGGAGCTTGGTCCGCATTGCCAGTAATAAGTTGGACTTGTTTCCTGTTGAGGTTGGACTCTGTCAGGGCTGCCCTTTGTCAACGATTCTTTTCATAAGTTATATGGACAGAATTTCTAGGTGCAGCCAAGGAGGTAGTCTGGTTTGGTGACCTTAGAATCTCGTCTCTCCTATTTGCGGATGACGTGGTTCTGTTGGCTTCATCGGACAGTGACCTCCAGCTCTCACTGGAGCAGTTCGCAGCAGAGTGTGAAGCGGTGGGGATGAGAGTCAGCACCTCTAAATCTGAGGCCATGGTTCTCAGCCGGAAAAAGGGTGGAATGCTCTCTCCAGGTTGGGAACACATTACTGCTTCAAGTGGAGGAATTCAAGTATCTTGGGATCTTGTTCACGAGTGAGGGAAGAATGGAGCGGAAGGTTGACAGATGGAATCGTTGCGGCATCCGCAGTTATGCGGGATCTGCAACGGTTCATCATGATGAAGAGAGAGCTGAGCCAAAAGGCCAGGCTGTCGATTTACCAGTCGATCTATGTTCCTACTCTCACCTACAGCCATGAGCTTTAGGTAGTGACCGAAAGAGTAAGACTGCGGATACAAGCGGCCGAAATGAGTTTTCTCCGCAGGGTGGCTGAACTTTCCTTTACAGATAGGGTGAGGAGTTCAGTTATCCAAGAGAGACTCTGAGTAGAGTTGCTGCTCCTCCGCATTGAGAGGAGTCAGTTGAGATGGTTCGGGCATCTCTGGGGGGTTGTTCTGGACATGCCCCACTGGGAGAAGGCCACAGGGCAGACCCAGGACACACTGGATTGGTTACATCTCCTGGCTGGCCTTGGAACGCCTCGGGGTCCTCCCAGAGGAGCTGGAGGAGGTGGCTGGGGAGAGAGAGGTCTGGGCTTCCCTGCTTAGGCTGCTGCCCCCGCTACCCGACCTCGGATAAGCGGTGGATAATGGATGGATGGAAATTGTCTTTAATAATTGGCTATCCCTTTCCAATAATATAATGTACTTTACAATTCACTATGAAACATCATTGTATTTAAGTATAAACAGTAAACCTTGAGTTAAGTAAATTTCTTAAAAAAAAAAGCAGCTATATAAAAAAAAAAAAAACAAAAAGACAACATCCAGGTCTTCCAGCACTCACCACTTTCTCCCTCGATCGCAGCACACCCAGCTTGCCAAAGCGCACATGGAAGGGGGAGCACTGAAGAGACCCATCAGGCTGACGAACTACGATCACATCAATCCCTCCTGTTAAAGTTGCTGGGTTTAAGCCTTTATAAAGCTCCTTGACAGTAACAAACACAGTTTCTGCCAACTGCCCCACGTAGTTCATGGTCTGAGACTTTGGAAAGAGAAAGAAGCAAATAAATAAATAAAATATTATTCAAAAACCATTTGATCAGAAGATCTGAGAAACACTTGAAAATCCCAGCTACTTAATACTAATAAGGTCCATACACAGAAATAAAAATGAAAACTATTACGGGAGACAAAGCAGTGCCAGTTTTTACCTTGACATAACTTCTTAATATAAAAATCAAAAGACATTAAGAGTACAATTTACTAATAAAATAATAACTTTGAGTTACACATTAAGTCTCTTTCCAAAATTTCATTCTATCATCTCCGCAACATTGCCCGCCTCTGTCCATTTCTGCCCTTTAATGATGCTCAAACTCTGGTTCATTGTTTCATGATGCATTGATTACTGTAATTCCCTCTTCACTGGCCTCCCTGCAAAATCTATACAGAAGCTACAGTACATTCAGAGCTCTGTAGCCAGAGTCGTCACCCACACAAAGCGTTCTGCTCACATCTCCCCTGTTCTCTCCCAGCTTCACTGGTTACTGGCTACATCAAGGATTCAATTCAAGATTCTGCTTCTCAACGTCAAAGCCCTACATAACCTTTGCCCAACCACCTCATCCCATCCACCACCCCACCCCCGCCCAAAAAACTCAGCTCCTAACTGCTTACACTCCTTGTCGCTCTATCAAGTCCTCGAACAGTCATCTCCTTACTGTCCCACACACTAGACTCTCCACCCTGGGAGGTAGGTCCTTCAGTGTTATGGCCCCTCAACTCTGTAACTCTCCTCCTCAGTATCTCCGCGATTGCTCTTTTTCCTTTAAATCTCAACTGAAAACTTTCCTCTTCTATGAACTTTTGTCTTCTGTGTAATTTTTTTTACTCTGTATGTAAAGCAACCTTGTGCTAGTGAAAGGCACTCTATATAGGCAACTTATTATTATTACTATTATAACAGTAGAAATAGAGAGACACAGATATAAGCAGTTTTTCTTAACTTTAAAGGTCAGACAAACTTGCTTGTTATAGCTTGATGTGTTTACATGAGAACTTTTTAAACTTTGAAAAAGGAACAATGATGAGCAAGATAACCAGGATTTTCAGCATCTCCTCCTGGAAAAATGTTTTTTGTGGATTTTTGTCAAGAGCTAACTGAATCAATGTCTGCATGTTATGCCACATACACACACACATTTTGCATGGAATGTGCACAATTCATTTAGTTTGTCTCCATGAAGCTTATTTATTTCTTTCACAATACAGAGCCATACACTCCATTTTTCCTTTATATCAATAATATTTCATTCTCAGATTTTTTTTTTTATTTATTTTACGCACACAAAAAAACAGGTGCCTAAATGCATTCTACTGTGAGACATTTCAGTTGTTTTCAGTGTCAACAAAGTATTTCTGAGGAGAAACAGCTGGTTTAGGAAGCCATTGTAAAGTATCAGCATCAGGTGAGTGTAACAGTATAAGCAAGGTGCCTTGTACTGGAGGCCGCTCTATCTGCACGCATTTTCATATCGTGTTGTTACTTTTCTGTATCCTGGTATTGCAGCTACAACCGTAGAGCTGCCGTACACAAATGAATCTGAAGTGTAAAGGGTGGCTTCTAAAAATGGAGGAGTTAAGAAACGTTTTAGCTAACTAATAAGATATATATACTCAGCAAAAAAAGAAACGTCCCTTTTTCAGGACTGTGTATTTCAACAATAATGTTTTAAAAATCCAAATAACTTTACAGATCTTCATTGTAAATTGTTTAAACAATGTTTTCCATGCATGTTCAATTAACCATAATCAATTAATTAACATGCACCTGTGGAATGGTCGTTAAGACCTTAACAGCTTACAGAAAGTAGGCATTTAAGGTCACAGTTCTAAAAACGCAGGGCACTAAAGAGACTTGTCTACCGACTGTGAAAAACACCCAAAGAAAGATGCCCAGGGTCCCTGCTCATCTGCGTGAACGTGCATTAGGCATGCTGCAGGGAGGCATGAAGACTGCTGATGTGGCTAGGGCAATAAATTGCCATGTCCACACTGTGAGACGCCTAAGACAGCGCTACAGGGAGACAGGAAGGACAGCTGATCATCCTCGCAGTGGAAGACCACGTGTAACAACACCTGCACAGGATCGGTACATCCGAATATCACACCTGCGTGACAGGTACAGGATGGCCACAACAACTGCCCGAGTCACACCAGGAACACACAATCCCTCCATCAGTGCTCAGACTGTCCGCAATAGGCTGAGAGGCTGGACTGAGGGCTTGCAGGCCTGTTGTAAGGCAGGTCCTTACCAGACATCACCAGCAACAACGCCGCCTATGGGCACAAACCCACCTTCGCTGGACCAGACAGGAGTGTCAAAAAGTGCGTGAGTTTCTGCATGACAGCAATGTCAGTGTTCTGCCATGGCCAGCGAAGAGCCCAGATCTCAATCCCATTGAGCACGTCTGGGACCTGTTGGATCGCAGGGTGAGGGCTAGGGCCATTCCCCCCAGAAATGTCCAGGAACTTGCAGGTGCCTTGGTGGAAGAGTGGGGTAACATCTCATAGCAAGAACTGACAAATCTGGTCCAGTCCATGAGGAGGAGATGCACTGCAGTACTTCAAGCAGCTGGTGGCCACACCAGATACTGACTGGTACTTTTGATTTTGAGCCTCCCTTCATTCAGGGACACATTGTGAAATATTTTTAGTTTATGTCTTATGGTGTTGACTCTTTTAGTGTTCATACAAATATTTACACATTAAGTCTACTGAAAGTAAAAACAGTTGAAAGTCAGGGGACGTTTCTTTTTTTGCTCAGTATAGTTTTCAATGTTCAAGTATATTTACATTTGTATGTACATATTTTATGGTGTCTTCTGTTGATGAATTTTATTTTTAAAACACCTTGCTACAGTAAAAATCAGCCCAAAGTCTTTACAAGAACAGTTATAGTACAACTGCTTAAATACCGATATAAATAGCAGGAAATCACCATAAAGTGACTTACTCAGGAGCACATGAGTCCAAGGTGGGATTGAATGTGTAGTGGACTCTGATCTGTACAAGACAGAAGCATGCTATGAAAATATGAATTAAACGCCATATTTTGCAAGACAGCAACAGAATAAATATTGTTTTCAAATATTTACCATACCATTTTTTTAAGCATACTTAATCCTGAGGGGGGCTTCAGCCTATCCCAGCAAGTATAGGGTGCAAGGCAGGGCCTCAGTTATTTCATATAACTAATAAAATCCCTAACTGATCAATTGTGATTTGTTAGTTTGTACTAAATAATGGAAATGAGATTTTTGAGACACACCAAGAACTAGAAAAATGGCAAACTCTTTCCTCAATTAATTTCCCCAATTGTGGGTTCAATGTTACACATTTAGAAATATAAGACAACTCCATTTTTATTTATAAAGCACATTTAAAGCAGCCTAAGCCAAACCAAAGTATTATAGAAGATAAGCTAAAAGAACAATTGAAGAATATATATAACAATAACAAAACCACAACCATGACAAACCATACAAAAAAGGATATACTCAAAATATCTGTGGACACACACACACACACACACAATCAATCATAATCATGAATGTACCTAAACCAGCCTATACAAGCATAATGTTTAATCTCAAGAGAGATCAAAGGACACCGAAAAGAAGATAGTCTTTAATGATGACCTATAAGTACCTAATGTCAGCCAGACCTAACATAATAAGCTAAACTATTCCAAAGAGAGGCAGTGTCCACTGCAAATGCCTGATCCCACCTTTGCTTCAATGTTGACTTTGGCATCACTAAGAGCATCTGGCTAGCAGACCGCAGTGCTCTTGTTGGTGTGTAAATGTGAAGGAGCTCCAAAAGGTAAGAGGAGGCCATACCATTCAAACACTAAAAAACAAATATGTAAGCAAGAAAAAAAAAACATAATATACAGCATACTGTGTGCATACGTACTTGTTATATAAATGTGTCCTCCTCTATCATCGTCTCACCTGCTCCGGTACACTGAAGTGATACCTTTGGAATGTGCTAGAAAGTCTGGCATTGTTTTACTGCGATCAAGGTTTAACATTTATCTACTGTTTATGAACACATTTTATGGTGGGCTAGGGCTAACATAAGGTGGATGCACTGGCACACTGCTTTAGTAATTATATTTACATAGAAGTTAGTAACACATTTAAGGAGACTAATCAATTTAATCCAAACTTCACATACAGTGTCTCATTGGTGGACTCAACCTTACACAAGAAAACTGCTGCAAAATAGAAAGAAAAAAAAAAACTCAATTATGTTATAAATGAACATCCGCGCTTCAGATGGAAAAGGTGTTTCTTTTACATTTTTCTCTTTACGTCTAGTTTACAGCGTTCTCAGTTCTAGTTTACATCTTCTCACTTACTATGTATTTTCTTCCACAACTGTGCCTCAGTTGAAATACAAACAGCCAGAAAAAACACTAAACAATGATACATGGTGGTCAAAATCTCCTGCAGTGGTTTGGCAAAAATCAGCAGGCTTCTAGCTTTTTTGTTAAGAATGAACAAGGTTGCCTATAATGTCGAAACCGAATGAAAACTCAAAGTTGAAAATCAGACCCTGTAACAAAAGTTTCCCTTACCTACGGTATATGAAGGAAAAGGAGAAAAAAAATCATTTCATCTTTATGAAAAGCAGATTTATCACAGTAACAGTTCTTAATGCAAAGTGTGTCAGCTCAAACATCAGACCCAGTAGGATACACACATGAAATTAAGTTTCAGCAAAATGGCTACCCGCCCTCCTTCATAATGAATGTGTCTCATCTTCACTCCTCACCATAAAATCTATACAAAATAATGTATATTTTTACTAAAGAAACATATTGTTTTCAACAAATATTTAAAATATTCCTGACACTCACTAAAAAGACTGGTGCGGTTCTTCACATACTTAAAGAGAAGACATCATGTTGTACCAGAATCAGAGAAGATGTGCACTTAGTGTAACTGATCACCTGGAATATGTGATTACTACCTTATGCCTGACCCTACAGGTTTACACAAGAGATCTTCGAGAAGTTGTGATGGGAAAAATTTCAAATAAGAAATTGAATGATGGGTGAATTCAGTGAAGTGCAGAACATGTTTGATGAGTTCAGGCACTAAGCAATTTAAGACTTTTTCTTCTCTTTTCACTTGAAATGTTTAATGTATGTTGCTCTTCTGTGTGAAGGTTCTTGTAGCTCACTATCTGTTATTAATTATGTTATAATAGCTTTGCATAAACACAAAAGGCCACCTGCCTATCCCACAAAACTGGTCGTTAAATCAGTGCCATCAAATGTGCAGACAATGCTATTTAAAGAAAGGAGAGACACACTGGTACACAATTTCCAGATGAATACCAATAATAATCCACACAGCGTCGTAACTGACAATATAAAGTGAAAGTCACAACAATTTTTATTACTTCCTCTACATTCTATTCATAAGAAAAGTGCAAACAACATTCTGCCTAAACTGATGATTTAAATGAGCACAAAGTAATAAAATTAGGTACACATCTCATTTCTATATCATTTAAATAATTTTGACCTAGGACTGTTAGTTTAATCTTTCTCTGTGATCACTGTTTTAATCAAAAAGTTAATTATAAGAATCATGACCACAAACCTGATAAAAAGAAAAGACGAGAGCAATTCACAAGGTGTCCACTTCCAAGACCCAAACAGAGTCCACCCACCGCAGGGCCTCTAGTCACCCCCTTAGAAGTTTTGGCATATTCTTGTTATATAATATTGAATGACACAGAATTTAATTTGGCTTTTTTGACATTGAACAAAAGAATACGACTCTTTTTGGAGACAAAGATAGAGAGGCAAGATTGTGTTGGTTTGGACATGGACAGAGGAGAGAGATGCTGGGTATATTGCGAGAAGGGTGGTAAGGATAGAGCTGCTAGACAAGAGGAGAAGAGGAAGGCCCAAGAGGAGGTTTATGGATGTGGTGAGAGAGGACATGCTGGTGGTGGGCATAACGGAGCAAGACGCAGAGGACAGGAAAATATGGAAAAAGATGACCTGCTGTGACAACCCCTAACAGGAGTAGCCAAAAGAAGAAGAATGTCAAAGTGAAAACAGCTCTCTGCAAAGGAGTCTAAATTATTTAGAAATATAAGACACAATATAACTGATCACATGTGTATTCACCTTCTTCCAATTAGTATTTAGTAGATGCAACCTTTGGCAGCCATGACAGCCTTCAGTCTGTGTGCACAGGTCTCTCTCTATCAGCTTGGCCCATCTCCACACTGCCACTGTTCTACATTCTTCTTTGCACAACTGCTCAAGCTCAGTCAGCTGTTATGGTGATCAACAGTGAACAGCCTTTGTGATGTCCAGCCCAAATTCTCAGTTGGATTGAGATGTAGACTGTGACTCAGTCACTCCAGGACATTAACATTGTTGTTTTGAAGCCATTACAGTACAGCTTTGGCTTTATGCTTGGGGTCATTGTCTTGATGAAGAAGGTGCGGGTTTCTTGTAAACTGTGTCAAGTTTCCCTCCAGGATTTCCCCACATTTTGCCACAGTGCAGAACTATCAACTGAGTGCCAGTTTCATAATTAGAAGCCAGGCCTAGCAGATAAGGAAACTTGGTATTTACTTCTATGGCTTATTAGTGCTTTCACTCTTCTAAGACAACCCTTTATTAAAATGTACATTTTTCATTTTCTAAGAACATTATCAATATGTTTTGTGAAACTGAACAGATATGTACAATTTATTCCTTCCATTCTCTCTCATCTATTTCAAAATATTGTAAAAATAGATACTTCATGATGAATATGCACAGGTTTAAATGGATGCACGTGAGCTGGAGAACAGGTGGTTCCTTTTTCATTTGCACCAAGTTAACAACTAATGGCTGCTTAGGAAAACAGGCAGCCCCTAAACCTAACCCTAATTTAAAACCTGAATGTAGCTATTCAGACCTAAAATTGGCAATTAAGGGTTATGAACCATAACAAAAAGAGTTAAGTAAAGATAAGCCCAAAAACACATATTGCTTTAGTGGTAAATAAATGGGTTCTGATTAAAAACTTTGTTAAAGAAAACCCTGCAGCCACTGGAGACCTCCAGGACCAGAGTCGAGCACACCGGCCTACACTCTCCCTCGCTCTCTTGTGTCATCAAGAACCTTTTTTATATAGTGCCACTAGCAAAATACCCGCGCTTCGCAGCGGCGAAGTACTGCATTAAAATTTTTATTAAGAAGAAAATTTAACCTTTTTAAACTGAGGGAAAATATGGCAATAATTATTTGTGAAGAATCTCTTTGTATACCATGATGTCAGTTCGGCCCTCCGGTTGTAACATGACCAAGCTGTGCGCCGAGCTTACTCTTGAGCATGCAACTTACAATTGGCCATGTGAACAGTAATCTTGTCTCAAATCTCACAGCTTGGATTGCTGCTGTCATAATCGGTTTGAGTTTCATGGTTTGTTTCAATTACGACAGTATTTGTAGGACTTGTGTTGAAGAGACATTCGGCATCTGTCAAGCGTTGCAAGTATACAACCAGTTTCATTGATAACTTCACATCCAGCTTTTGAGAGTTTAAACATTTCTAAACATCAAAGTGTCCATTACTGAAATCATCACCTGTGAATCTAAGATGTTTAAGAGGCATTGGCGGTTGTCCAAAGGTGTAAAATATTTGGCCATTTCGGTACACTTAAGCATTTCACTCTTCTAGTGCTCCTGTGTAGTATAATTATCTCCTGTACCGTCATCAGTCCACACCTTGAACCTGTCCCAGTCATTCAATACAGAAGACACAATGTTCCTCTGGATATCAATAGTGAGCCTGATATGGCCGTGCAATATGTAACACAGAGAATGGAAAAGGCAGGTGCCATCTCCGGGCATGGAAACCACTTGGTAAGTGACAGTTCTTTGATCGATGGTGATCACCTCGATAGACATGTTAATGGGGGTATGGTTGGAATGATAAAGGAAATGGGTACCTGAACAATGTAAAGTAAGTCTAAAATACCTATACAATAACTATAATCGTAATAAATGAACAATAAAACATCGGAGAAGCCGTGGATTAAATAAAAAGGCTGTAGTTATCAGCAGGGAGACGTGAATACCGTGGCGAAGCAAGGAAGGGAATGTAGAGACTGGAGCGACAGATGGCCTTATATAGGCAGGCAGCTAACAACGTGGGAGGCGTTGGGATGGGGGACCCAACGCCACCTCACACGGTGACCGAGCTGCAGGCTATGGACGTATATATGTACGTAAGTAGGATTTAGTTAGCGTTGGGAACCCGCGTACCAAATTTCCTGAAGATGGGCCAATAAGTAACAAAGACCGTTGAAAAGTTCAATATGCCGGCCGACAGTGGCATCATATCACCGAAATAAGTACCAAATTTCAGCCTTCTACCTATGAATAAGAAAGTTCAACATGGAACAAGGAATGAGCCAGCCAAATTTCAGCCTTTTACCTACACGGGAAGTTGGAGAATTAGTGACGTTGGAAACTTCAATATGGCGGCCGACAGTGGCATCATACCACTGAAATAAGTACGTACATCGGTTTTGGTTACCGCAGGGAAGCCACCTACCAAATTTCGTGAAGATGGGGCCATAAATAAGAAAGTTGAACATGGCGAACATTGTCAACCGTTATGACCGTTACGCATAGAATTTCGAAATGAAACCTGCTTAACTTTTGTAAGTAAGCTGTAAGGAATGAGCCTGCCAAATTTCAGCCTTCTACCTACACGGGAAGTTGGAGAATTAGTGACGTTGGAAAGTTCAATATGGCGGCCAACAGTGGCGTCATACCACTGAAATAAGTACGTACATCGGTTTCGGTTAGCGTAGGGAAGCCACCTACCAAATTTCGTGAAGATGGGGCCATAAATAAGAAAGTTCAACATGGCGGACATTGTCGACTGTTATCGACCGTTATGACCGTTACGCGTAGAATTTCGAAATGAAACCTGCTTAACTTTTGTAAGTAAGCTGTAAGGAATGAGCCTGCCAAATTTCAGCCTTCTACCTACACGGGAAGTTGGAGAATTAGTGATGAGTCAGTGAGTGAGTGAGTGAGTGAGTGAGTGAGTGAGTGAGTGAGTGAGTGAGGGCTTTGCCTTTTATTAGTATAGATAATGGCTGATCACACAAGAATTAGCAATAGTTTTATCTGTTGAAATCAGAAAACTTATACATTTCCAATGGCCTTGTCACTTATTAGTGAAATTATTTTTTAGCTAAATGTAATAATGTGTTGACTGCAGAGTCAAAAGTATTTATTTTATACCTTCTTTGCATTGACACAATGGTTAGCTTATCTGGGCTTTAATGTTATAAGATCTACTAGTTATTACACTATCTTAGTTTTTGCTTATCTCCCAATATTTTTCAGTCTATTGTCCTCTTTCTTTTGAAAAACCTTTAGTCATTCCTAGGAGTCAATGTCATGTGCTCACTGAGCTTGTCAAAAAAGGCATTTGCCTGTTAAACTCCTGATTAAATACACACAATCAAACATAAGGCTACATTTCCCTTGGGAGCTTTTTAATGCTGCATCTTTGTCTAAATAATATGATATACCTCATACAATATTAGAAGTCTTATTAAAAATCTGTAGAAAGTCCACTTTTACTCCATTACAAGTATTTACACCAACATTGTTCAAAAGGTAGGGCAATTTTTAAAATTTAAATAAATGAGTTAGAAGCATTTTTATTTTAAAACATTCTGATTTCTTATTTAAACAGTGCAAATGTGTATATAAAGCATGCAAAACACATCACTGACAACAGTAACCTATAGAATATGTAGAAGAATAAGGTTCTACTTTCCATTTAAGCAGCCATTTATTTATTAAAAAACTATGCAAATGTATGTTTCACAAATGCTTCACTGCAAATGGTAAAGAACAAATAAATAATAGGCTATAAGTTGTAGCTGCTTATAAAAATGAAGCAAAAATAATATCATGCCCAAAATGTGGATGGTGAGGATGAGGATGATGAAGAAGAGGACATCAACTGAGCACAGGCATCAAGGTGATTGTGCTCCAAGTGTGTCTGCAGATTGCTTGCATTTGACAATTTAACAAGTACCTGTCTGAAGCCTCATTTAAGTTTTCTGTCTTTCCTTTCCTAATGTGAAACTAAAATGAAATCAAACTACCACAGTTACGCTTTGCATGGAAATCATCTCCAACTTCAGTGTTACACCTTTTTATGCCGATTTGATTACATTTTATTGATGCAGGGTGTTCTGATTCATTATTAAAATTCAGTTGTACAAAAAAGTGCGAGTGCAAGGGGCATGTCCCCGCAGGGAGCCATTTACCGGTCTACCAGGGCTATTAGAGTAAAGCCATGTAAATGCAGGGAGAACATGCAAACTTCACACAAAACACATCCTCAAAAAATCAACACAGGTTCCATACCCTTGCAAAGGGGCACTAAATGAGGTACAGTTAACGTGTTATTCCAGTTTTTCCTTTTGTGGATATGAAGCATGTGTTTAAACCAAAATGTGCTTTTTAAAGGTGTTAACCACCCTACACTAATAACTCTTCACCTACCCATAGGAAATGGTGAAGGGATTCTCTCTTCCCAAGGCACAAGTTCCCAGACGCCTCCAAAGACATGGTGGACCACTCTATTGTGCATCCCTCCTTACTGCTCTGCTCCTCCAAGGCAGCACTGATGTTACGACTCCCCACACTTTCACTTGTTGACTCGACGTTCTGATCTAAAGTGTCCCATTTGAAGGAGGTCTCCCCTTTTACTTGTGATTCTTAAAACTTTTTGCCGGTCTTTTTAAATTCACTTTTTCTTTCAGCATTTTTTTCTCCTCCTTGCAACCGCTGGGAATTTGTCCCATTTCATTGCTGCATCACCTCCATCTACAATTCTGCCACTTGCTCTGCTCATGCAAAAAACTCTCACCACAGAAGCGTACAACGCTCTGGCTGAAAGTGAGCTGCTTGATTGTGTCACACGCACTCACGCACGTGACTCCAGTGGCACTTGCAAGCTAGCATTTTCTGGATGGATCAGCAGCTTTCCCTCTCGCTCTCTTTCTCGGCCTCTCCCCATATGTGGGACTGCATTTTGTTTTGTGTTTTTATTTTGTCACACGCCCCAGTTTAGCTTTTTCAAAATCACAAAAGCCGATGACACAGCAGGAGAGCTCCAGCCTAATCAGGTGTGTGGCAGTGTTCAATTACAGAACTGCACTTTCTGGGATCAAAGTAACAACTTCAATTAGTCTTGTTTTCCATCTCTCG
Source organism: Polypterus bichir lapradei (assembly GCA_026402145.1). NCBI lineage: Eukaryota > Metazoa > Chordata > Cladistia > Polypteriformes > Polypteridae > Polypterus > Polypterus bichir. The sequence goes on from JANRMT010062856.1 coordinate 13,261,385, forward strand.
TGTCTGTCAGAGTGACACTCCCACATTTCAAGGTATGTACATAGTTCCGTAAAGATTTATGTGATTACTGTTAAGTGAAAATTGTCTCTTAGCAAAAAAAAAAAAAAAAAAAAAAAAAAAAAATTTTTTAAATTGTACTTTATAGGCACCTTTTGTCGTAAGTGACCGGCTATAGTGCACAAATGACTGTAGTTAAAGGACAGTTCCCATGTCCACATGGGTTTTCCTACTGATCTCCAAAGATGTTTGGTTTAAAAAAGACTTTAAATTGGCCCAGCTGGTGTGTGTGCCCTGCTACAGAATGGCACTTGTTAGTTTCAAACTTGTGTTGGATATAGTCACACTACAGCTAAACTCAGCCTTGTATTAGAATAAGCATTCAGGCTTCACGATAACAATATTCTTACTATATGAAGTCTTCCTAAATGAAACTTTATATTTGGTGTTAATTGTTAATAGATACTTATAAATGCACACATTGTAAAATAAATTCAAATCATTATGCAAAATCGCAAGTTTTAACAAATATTATTGTAAGATTTTCTTTTGTATTCTTAAATATTGAAGCAAACACCAAGCTGGAAATACTGAGGCAGACAATAAATGATAATTAAGCCCAAGAACAGGCGAGTTTATTTAACAATGAAAGATCGTACTCTAAGAAATAGCACAGTCCCACTGTGATCAGCCTTACAAAATACAGGGTGGTCCAGATCTAATTATGCAGATCCATATCGTCTGGATGACTTTGATTTATGTGGGGATGAATCCAGTTCAGCGCAAAGACGATTCTTCATGTCGTCAGTTCGCACACTTCTCGATGGTCCGGGATTTTTCGGGTGATTTTCTATGTAATATATACTTAATAAGTTATAGCGTAATGATAATTGCATAATTAGATCTGGACCACCCTATAGTAACCACAAACTGACAACTAGGCCAGGCTATTCTAGAGCTGTTCCTAATATTGAGTTACTCGCTCAGAATCCCCAGTCATCCTTCCATGACATGTGCAGTCTCTGCCCACAACTCACTAAAGACCACTTATCTTCACACAGGGCTTTTATTTATCCTATGCTCCCAGAAACTCCACTTGCATTCTTGAACCTTCCCGCTCTTGTAAGGCATATCTGGAATAATCCTGGGGTCTATGGAATACAGAGCTCTGTGTGCCTCTGTGACAGGTCGCTGTCAATTGTGCATCTGTGCATTGCCCATATTCAGAGTAATCAAAAGGCTACTACAATCCTTATATTATTTCGCTTGTGTCTGTCCATACTCGATATACACAACAGTTACCAAAACTACCATATCCCTCCACAACAATAGCAAGGAATCCGTGCTCCTGGCTGAGTTTTGGTCTTGGGCTTACTTTGAAGTCTTCCGTTCTTCAATGTGACCAGTTATCGATTGCGGTATTTGACTTGTTTATTCGGTGCATACTTTGTTACTGACCGAAACTGCATTATGACATTACCATTTTACACCTCTTTCCTTCACTTCAACATAAGCCTCCCGATAAAATGAAAAGGCACATACAGCCTAGCTGCGACCAACAGAAACGGTCTTGCCGGCCAACATACTTACACAAACACACAGAAGCAGAAACATCTACATCACATCAGACCAACCAGCACAGGCAAAATGCCTTAGAACAACAAAGATAATACATGACAAACCAAAGAGAGACATTATCCGAAGATCGGCGGCAGCAAGTCTTGCACCTAGAGATTGAACGAAAAACAAATTACACACACAACCATTCTGAAGAGCAGTAGCAAACTGCCAGACAACAAGAAACATTATGACGGAAAAACTACAGGGATTCCATAACACTGACAACTCGAAACAAGATTTTCCCTTTAAATTACGGCGTAGGCAATTCCCCGTTCGTTTAGCATATTGTATGACTAACATCAAGTTACGACGACAAACGTTTAATAACGTTGGGAGTTTATTTGCCAGGCCCTGTTTTTACTCATGGCCAGTTGTACACTACATTTTCCAGAGTTATATCGAAACCCGGGTTAAACGTACAGGTACTATTGACACTGTGTGACCACGAGCAAGTCACTTCACCTGACTGTGCTGAATTTGAAAAACAAAATAAATGTACATGTCGTAAGTTGACTTTGATAAAGGCATCAGTCAAATAATATTCACTTTTGAGATGCTAGTTGTTATATTGCGGTAGAACATGGAATACCATTCTGTCAGATACAGCACTACTTTTAAAACAATTGTGGCTATAACAATGTGCAGTTTGCATAGGTTTTTTTTTCTTTTTCTAAATACAAAGCTGAGCTATTAGATTTGGAAAGCTGGAAGTACCACATGCATTTATTTGACCACCTCTGTATAAAATATTTAATTTTGTTTCTTTGTAATGAAACAAAAGACTAGGAGTCTGGCCTTTATGTGGACCCCACACTCAGTTAGAAAGAAACAGGATATGCACTGGAAATGGCAAACAATCACCAGGACTTACACTGACGAGCAGCGTTTGAACTGCAATGAAGCATGTAGGGTAACTTATTACAAATAAGAAAGGGAAAAAACAAGGAGAAATACAAAGAGAAGGCACTGACAACAAGAGGATTCCGTCTCAAGAAATCTTTAGTAAGTAGGCTACTGTTGTTTTTTTTTTTTTTTTTTGTACAAAGGAAATGTGTCAGATGTTCAGAGTACAGCTTATCTCACCATTATGGTTACAACTCTGGGTAATACAATTCAACCACTACATGGAAAATGCTTGGTGAACAGCATATGCCTGGCTCCTTCTTTTACAAATTTTGCCTCCATTTATCAATACGACATCATACAAAAGTTTCCACAAGCACAAAGAAATTAAGGGCACACTCAAGATTTCATAGCATAAAAAGATGTGGTGCCAATACTGTATATACAATTTGCAGTACTGTTGTACAGGCAGATAACAAATAAATTACTATTACCACTGTCCAAAATAATCAGAGCAAATGGCAAAAGCTAACACTGTCATTCATAAAATGGACTGCTCTATTGCAGGACTGACTATTACGAAGCCTGCTGGAAGGATGAAGGATAATACCATCTCCAACCCAACAGCTCGTAACTATTAAAACAAAACAATCAAAAAACGAACTCAAAATAGAAAAGCATACCTGAAATGTATTGCAAAGCTCGCCGGGCTTACTGCTAGTAAAGTCATGAAGAGTAGCGAAGACATCAACAAAAACACATCACTTCAGGACTCCAGTCTACAAAGCTTCTCAAGTCTGCCTACAGGGAGTGATGGCTGACCTCTCTGATGACAGCTGATGCATTGGTAAATTTAGGTAGCTATCAGGTTGGCTAAAGTTAGATAAACCATTATGTTAGACATTTAAGAAGGTGGTATCTTATTTTTATGAAATGCCCTTAAGACGCCCGCTAAGTTGCTAACGTAATAAAGTTCCCCCTTTTAATTCGGTACTTTCTTTATCCTTACATGGATTACACCAAACCTTTCCATATTAAAACTTGCACTAATTCCATCTAAATTTATATGAAATGGGCTTTACTTTGACTGCATTGACACCCTGCTTATGTTTCAGTAATTTGTTTAAATAAAAAAGTTAACTGACCCACCTTTTACTTTTTACCCAGCTGAGCCTATTTTATCTGGGTACAACAGAAATAATCTTAGTGTATAACTGCACACCTCCCCATTTTCTATTTATGTAAATATTTGGAATTTCCCTTGTTTTAATCGTGTCCTTCTTTAACTTTCAGTTTCATAAATCATCTGGAACTAAAATAGAGAAGAGGTAAGCTGTTGTATGTTTGGTGGGAGGCTGGTTGACCAGTGGTTGGCATTGTGTTCCTTGGTCCTTCACTCTTCCCTTTTCCATTCCCTTTCTATGCTTCAGTGCTTGCTTGCTTGCTTTCACTGCTGATCTTTGACAGAGATCCTTTTTCATAACTTTTTTTGTTTTCTCATTGAAATCTAATAAAAATTGATCATGGCAAAAGAAAGAAAAATAATCTATGAAACACAGTTTTCTTTTCATTAAGTGAGACAAAATAAGTGGCTATTCACTGCTATAGTAACTGAAAATGTATTTTTTCTATATTTTGCAAAATGACCCTATTCTTTATGAACTCCCCCTGGATCTGAATCAGTAAGAGTAAAAATCAGCCATTTAAAACAAAACAAAAAAAATGGTGTCCTGTCATGACCCTATTTATGAGGATGATGTACACACGATACCCACAAGGCAGCCAACAATTCCACAGTGAATGTAGTTCTATTTTGGTTTACACCTGAAAACCTTTAACATGCAACCGAACATCACTTCTGTTTGGTGGAAGCTGTTTTGTTGTGGCACAACAGCTGCAAAGACATTTTCAGCTGCTTGCTAGAAATCCGATTTTGCATCTTTTTTTAATCTTACTCTTTTAGAGCTCTCAGTGGCGGTGATCAATGGGTCAGTGGATTCATATGTTACAAAATGGGGTGTGTGAAAGAAAATAAAGGCAATCAAGGGGTAACATAGTCATTTAGGCATACTATAGTTATTGTGTATGAAGTGTTTTGATATGCTTACCATATTAAAATATAGCATCTACCTTTAGAAGTAGCATGAAGAGACTGTTGCAATGGCTGGTTGTTTAATCAAGCAAATTAGGAAACCAGATGAAGGCTATGCAAGCAACAAAGAGATAGAATGTTCTAGGTGGTGATGAAAGAAAATGTCAACTGTAAGACTTGACATTTGTCACATAACACAGAAATTCCATAAAAGTATAAGAGCTGAACGTAAGATATATTGAGAAAGTCAAGAATGTACTGGAATGAGCCATTTATTTAGGTGTACAAGCTAATGAACCAATCACAGTAAATGTCACATGTTATGTAAGCTTTAAGTCAGCACTGTCATGTAAATTCAATTGTTTATAAATATAGGACTCTGACTTTGCTCTGAGACCATCACTTAACAGACTGCTGTGACTGTCCCTAATAAGAAGAAAAATTAAAGACGCATGAACAAGTTTCCTCCTGCCCGATTTCTGACTCAAAAATAGGTTCTAAGGGAACAATACTTGTGTTCCACAGGTGCTCTACTGAAAATTCTTATGAGCTGGATGGCCAGTGGCGACTGTCACTCTCCTCTTCCTGCTTCTTAAATCCTGGGCGGGGATTCTGACATTTGCGCTGCATATCCCTCCTAAGTTTTGCTCAGGCTGTTTTCTTTTTACCTTTATTAACAGCGTTAAATTTCGAGGGTTGGTGGGCTGACTTAGTGAGATTGTATTTTTATGGTTATTACTGCCTTTACAATGTGGCCGTTAAGTTTTGTAAATCTGGGACTTGTAACTCACTTGTATTTTGTTTTGAGCTTTTTGTTTGGAATTATCAATTTTGTACTCTTGTTACTTAATCATGTTGACCTCTTTTATAAGTTGTTTTGGATAAAAAAAAAATCTGCTAAGCAAATAAATGTAAATGTACAATACTTTTTTTTTTTACTGTTGATTTTATTTTTCTTATTAAAGTTATTTAAAACTTCAATAAAAATTTGATCACAAAAAGAAGCATGCGACATAACATAGGAAACATAAAATAAAGTAAGTAAGAAGAAAAGAAGAAAAACAAACACACACTACTCTCTTAAAAACATCATCATAAAGGAAGAAAAAGCTTCCTCAAAATCCAGAAGCTTTACAGGAGATAATAACTCTATGCCCTTCCCATAAGACTAGCAGTTCGGTGACTGAAGCAGACAGATATGTGCCTGCAGATTGTGTATGCTGGGAGGGAGCAGAAAGGGCAAGAATACCAAATTACATAGCTTTAAAGTCCAAATGTTTGTAGGCACAAGATAACTGAGTGTATCAGAAATGGCAAACCTGATGACATTTGAGATTTCATGCAGAGTGGTGTCAGAGTGTACTGGGAATGGGTCTTCAAGGCTTACTCAAACTGTGCAGAGTACAAGACAGTTCATCAACTACTGGCAGTTTAAGACAATTTTTATATTTTGTACTCTTAGGGTCATTCATTTCTCTTTTGCTTTGTAAGTTTAGTCTGTTTCTGTTTTAGCTCGGTTCAATTTACTCCCTCACTGTACATTGGAAAGAATTCACTTGCTAGTCCAATTTGTACAAAAATATGCAGGCACAATACAGAATATCATACAACTACCGCACAGACAAATTACTAAACAAAGCAATGGCAATTAAAAATAAATATGTAACCATAGGAATAATGCAGGTTTTGTCTGACACTTTTATATCGAACAGTAAAACTGAATTGCTAGTATAATGTACTTCTAGTGACATAAAGTAAAATGAATGTGTTGCTCAGCAGTCTCTGAATCAGTGCCTATGGTTAACTAGCCTCGCCAAAGGCTGTATAGTGCCACACCAAGTCTGGCTGTAAATGATATTAAATTAAGGGTTCCTGCAGACATTGTGAAAGAGCGAGCATAGCACAACATAAAGTCAGTGAAAACAGGAGGCATTTGTTTAATGTTTTCATCGATGAATGCAAAACCCTGCTGAATGCGAATAGATTCACTTGAACCTATAGTTGCTGTTCCTGGGATGAGAACTGACTTGATATGCCGAAGTGCTGTTGGTTTAGTCCTCTTATCAGCTCCTGTAGCAGCTCGTTTCATCTGGCCGTGCTTGCCTCCATTACCCTAATGGTCAGTTAGTCTGTTTAGGGGCTGCTTCAGCGTTCTAATCATAGTTGCGTACCTTCTGTCAGGTGTGTGCATGTGTAGCCTCACCTTGCCTAAAGGCCAGAGACCTTTAAAGTGAACTGCTGGTTGAGTCTTTGAGACACAATATAAAAGGTAGTTGAACTTGCACATCTCGCGATTTTGCCATTTTCTTCATTGCCATAAATCATGCTGATTACTTATTTACAACATAATGTTAGCTCTTTGCCCATTGATCAAGCATGGAAATTAATAAATATTTATTTTTGTTTATGCTTTCAGTTTTGAGTAGCAGTCAACTTGTTCATTTTCACTGATGAGGAAAGTCATCAGCTACATAAGAACAATTGTAGATATTGCTACAATTCTAGTAGACACTGGGACCAACTTCAGGAAAGAAGCTTATAGAAACCTGGAATGGGAACTGTCATATACTTGTGCTTATGTGTTGTGCCACACTGATGCTCCACAACTTCCACCTGGAAATCCTTTGAAACGCTCTCAACCTCCAGAATAAATGGAGGGGAGAAAAAAAAAGTTTAAACTGTGGTTCAAGAACTCTTCAAAATGTTGGTTGAACGTTTCAGGTGGGTTACAAGTGACATGTGCATATTCTTTTAAGTACTGTGCTTTGACTATTCCTTTTGGCTGCTTGGCTCAGAAATTAGCCAAGCTGCCATCTCTAAGCTGTTTTGCCCACAGAGAAAAAATACATTTGAAAGACTGGATACAAAAAAACCACCTGCTTTGTATCCTGGAGTTCTATATTTAATAAATTCAGGAACTAGTCTGAATCATATGTTAGAATAGCTCTAGCAAATAAGATATAAAAATTGGGTCAGTACAATGAAGAACATATTCATCCTAAAAACATTTTTTCTGGTTAGATAATGCAACCTCGATATAGAGATTTACACAACAGTTCTTTATATTCATCTATGCTGAATAGGAAAAATGCTTAACTGTCTGTGATTGGTACCCCTTAAACATATAAAATCAACCAACTTAGCAACAACTTCTACTTCATTATTTGTAGACTTTTATCACCGGAAGGAGAATTCAGTTTTGCCATAAGCAATCCTACAAGTCAAATTTTTATACCATTATTACCAATGAAGCCAGTTTATCCCACCACAGCAGTAATATTTCAATGCATATTTTCACGGCCGTGTTCCTTCAGTCACGTTGAGGATAACCTCAGCCCTTTGCAAGAATACTGCTCAGTAAGCAATGCCAAGTGCAGTGAAAACAGCAGCCTGATGTTGATATACATTAATAACAGACCATTTTATTTATATAGCGCCCTTTCCATGCTCATTATCAACTAATGCAGTAACCCTGCACTTGATTTGCTGATGTTGCTGATTTTTTTTTTTGTATTGTAAGAACTGCTTTGAGTTGCAGTACTTTTTCCTCTTTTTCACCAATTATCACTTATACTCTGAAATGTCTACTTCTATAACACAAAAAAGGTTGTAGCAAACAAAACACTGAATTCCGTCTTTCACATCTGAGACAAAACCTAAAATGCTTGCATTAATGTTGAAAATGATTTTCTTCTACATATTATCTTTTCCTTGACCACCACGAGGACACTACTGGTAATAAAACATTAGAACACTCTAGATGAGAACGGGCCATTCAGCCCAACAAATCTCGCCAGTCCTATCCTACCTCAGTACTAAAGAAAAACACAAACTGCCCACTGTTAAACAGTAAAATATTTTAGCACCCTAACTAACTAGCACATATTGTTCTAACAAAGAAGAAAACAAAAGAAGATGATCAGATGACAATGAAGTTAACAGGAAAAAAGTTAATCTGGAAGACAAAGAGCAAAGAATCTAATCTTAAAAATTTTACAAAAATCTGAAAAGTCGAGACCCAAGTTAAAAGTGATCATAAGCCAAAACCAGAACGTTAAACAAAACTTGTTCAAAAAATATCAATGCTTAAGTCAAAAATCTAAAATTCAAAAGGAAAAGCACGGAGCAGTAGAGATCATGTTTATAGCTCGGTTCTGGTTGTCTGCTACGACGCGCTGCTGGTTTAAGTTGTGTTGTGCCAATGACATCACGCAATGTGTCTTCCAAGGGGACTTATCCCTGGTCAAGGGATGACCGTGTCCTAGCTACAGGAAACAAAACAGCGGTGGCCATACAAAAAATATAAATTAATAAACCATGAAGTGAAATTCTAAGCCTCAGAATAAAATGAAACTAAAAGTTAAAGTAAAGCAAGAATGGCTTACGAATTAAGGACATAAGGAAACATTTACTATGGGGACACAGACATACTGCACACAAAAGTTATACACTACATTTACAGTGAATCCTGAAAAAAAGTATAAAATGAACCAGCAAGCCAGCTTTATCTGTAACTTCTTGTCACTCTAAGGGAGTTGCTGCTGGCTGTGAGTTTGAGAGCCCTGCTTACAAAAGGTGTCCGAAAATAGCTGAGGGCATTTAAACAGACAAACCAGTTAAGCTGGAGTCCATAACTGACCCTGTATGGAAATGACCCTGCTTGAACTGGACAAGGGTTGGTCCTTGCCTTATGCTTAGTACTGCCAGGATGGGCCCCCGCAGTCAGAGACCCTCTATGAGGATCAATGGGCTCAGTGAAATTAATGCATTGAGAAAGATTTTCACCAAGATTACTTCAAGAAAACAGGTAGAGAGTTGACATCCGTAAAAGTTCAAATGGAACTATCTAGGGGAAACGCCTTGCCAGAGTATTTACACTTACTAATATACAAAATGTAAGGTTAATACTTGTACAACGTACATTTTTTTGTATTCCTTAGGTTCATGATGTTTAATCTCTTGAGCTTCAATTGCAGCCTTAAATGTAGCAAAATCCCCACATAAAAGATGGCCACGACTTGACTGATCCGTGCACTTCTACTTACACTGCAGCGTTTGATGTGACAGATGCACTAATGCTGCTTGATTCAGATGTTCATGCTATAAATTCACCTCACCCATAAGAGCATAAGAATGTAAAATGAGAACAGGCTATTCATCCAAACATAGCCCATCAATTCCTATCCACTTACAATTTCCAAAACAACTCTGAGATTTAAGGACCCAGTGTTGGGCTATTCTCAGACACACTGCTAGCCAACTGCCTTGAACAACAGTACAAAATGAAGTCTTAACCAAACTTCCAGCTGTGTCCTTAAAGAAAAACGTTTCAGTCTCCATAGACTGAACCAATTTGCCCTTATAATCTCCCTACATCTTGTAGCTTTTCTCATAACTCTCTCCAGCAAATCTGTTGTAGATGTGGCCTAACTAACTAAACCTGTATTCCACTGTCATTTGAAGATATAACTGTGGTTTCAAATAAAGTGACATAAGTTATCAACCACTACATTAATAAAAACTTCAAAGTGACCGTGTCTGGATTAGTGAATGATTACTGAATTATTGCGATCATTGCGTTTATGAGGGGGAGGTTTGGCAGCGCAGTGGTTTTAGCAGCTGTCACTCAGCTCGGGCCCAGGCTGTGTGGAGTTTGCACATTCTCTCAGTAACTGCATGTGTTTTCTTCCTATATCCCAAAGTGCAAGCCAGAGAAATTGATAATTCCAGACTGGCCTGGTGTTAGTGGGTGTCCATTTGTACACAAGTGTGTGCTACGACAGACAAGACAAATGTCCAAGATTGGTCCCCACCATGCGGACACTGACTTCATGTAAACCTGAATAGCATAATGAGTGAGAAAGTGGAAATACGCACCTCAAACTTAATTTTCTAAACAGAAACTCACTTAAGTCATTTTCTTATGAGGACCGTTAAAATGCTCAATGCAACATTGTCATAAATGATTTATGCTTTGCAGGCGTACAGAGAATTAAAATAGTAATAATAATAATAATGTAGCAGTGTTTGGTGTCAGTACAAGTGGCTTTTCAAGACTGCTTTTATGGCTTGTTGTCCTGACAAGGATCAAGATGGATATACAATGATACCTCGGTATACGTCCTTAATCCGCTCCAGATCCTTTGACTTATACTTAACAGGACATATACCAAACAAATTTTTTCCATAAGAAATAAAGGGAAAATGATTTATCTGTTCCCATGAAAAAAATCCTATTGTTATTGGCATATTATACATTGATGGGGTTGTATAAAATAATTTAAACACTGCTTAATACTAAAATACATAAATACAAAAGCAATTAGATGAAACAAATGAAAATTTAACCTCAATTAACTTTTTAATAACGTCTTTGTTTTTCACAATCATAGATACCGTCGTTCTCGGCATACGGTATGCAGCAGCCATGTCCCGGGTACGCATGCCACCTTCATACTTTTCAACAATCAATTCAAATTTACGCGAAAAAACACAAATTCACGTGAAAATTCACAGATTGTTATAGCACGCGTTGTTCACTGAATGCTAGCAACTGGCGTACTGACGCTCATGGGCAGTCGTGGCTTTGTCTTGAGAGAGAGGTAAACAAGGGTAGCACGCGAGTCGTATTCCAAACAAAGGTCGTATACCAAGCAAAATATTTCATGTCCAAACAGGACGTATACCAAGTTGGACTTATTCCAAAGCGGACGTATACCAAGGTATCACTGTATGGGTCAGTTACTAAAACCACAACAGGGTGAGAATAGCTAACAAAGTAAAAGAGCAAGAACAAGGCAGGCAGGTTGAAGACAGGCTTGTTTAATTATTTTGGAGGTTTTTATCCCCCAAAAACTGAGACTTTTGAAAATGCTCTCCAGAGCTGTATACTTCTGAAAATCCCAGCTTGGCTCTGCATTATGGGATGGGAAAAAAAAAAAAAGCAGACTTCTAAAAATGCAGATTCTAATTTCGCTCCGATGTGTTTGTGCTTATTATGTATCTCTTCCCTGACAGGATCCTGCTCAATACAACATCTCATTCCCCGTTTGGTTTTCTTTGGTGAATAATTCGACCACATTCCAACACATCTAAATTGTGTTTTTTTATAGGTTGAATGTTACATACTAAAAGGCAAACAATTTACCAGTCGCTACAGTTGTGTGATAAATTCCTTGGCCAGCAGCTTACTACCACTTAAAAAATGTTTCCACCCAGTGTAGGCAATTGTCTACGTCACATGTGTTTTCGGTCATTATTGTGGTAGGAGATATTTTTGTAAATAACATGGAAATGTTAGTGTGGATGAATATTGATTTAAAAAAAAAAAAAAAAAAAAAAAAAAAAAACACAAAAGTGTAGTAGCGTGGATGCAGCATAAGTTTCAAAACTTCACCACACGGCCACACTACCTAACCAACATCTTAACAGGAGGCCAGTTTTATTAGTTAGTCTGATCTAGAAACTCAGATGACAGATTATCTTCTAATCAAGCAAATGATTAGGGCCTGCTGCCGGCTATAAAAAAATCAAGCAAATTACTCCTTGCGTTTACTTTCTGTTTCCGGTATTTGAATAACTCAAACAGTTCTCTATCATCCAAGCTGCTGTGTATCATTTGTTTCTAGTTTCTATATTTTCAGATAAAGTTTTGTTTATAGAGATGTCAGTTTAAAGAAGAGTTGATCTGTTATAGTGAGAGAGTGACAGACAGAAACAAGACCCTTGTCTGATGAAAGCTTGAAGACTGAAACTTTGCAAACCTTAAACTGCTTCATCTCAGAATTAACATGTTTCTTCCTTTTTTTGAAGATAGAAATCAGAGAACAGTTGTAAAATTTTATATTAACCATAGCTCATACAAGAACTAATGCAAGTCTCTTATTATAAGAAAAATATTGGATTAACACTTAACAAGACCATTAATGGAAAACTAAAAAGCACTAACTCTCAACATTTTTTCTCAAAATTATTAAATTTTGCAAGGAAATGCATGAGTGTAAACTAGTAAAGTGCAGACTTTTACACCATTAAACTAGTAATTCAGATAACAACTGCTGTTAAGTGTGAGCAGTTACACAAATGCTTCCTTAAATATAAATGAATTCAGCAGCAGAGAGAGCATACAGTCCATCCTGGGTCTTCAAATAAACAAAACTAAAACCATATTACACTGGAGTTTACAAACATTCTCATTCCATCACAAAAAATAAAAGGATGAAGTCTATCAGAGTAAAAACCAACCAACCCTGGACTGGACTTACCATTCTGATGGCAGGTACAACAAAATGAATTCAAACCAATGTACGTTTGTACACTGTGCCCCTTTATGTGGTGTTTCACAATTTTTGGCACAAGAACAGAAGAATACCCGGCAGGCCTATTCAAATTTATTAAGTGCGTATTTACTAAATTGGGTGTAGCCACAGCACAAGGAATACAAGGCATCCACTTTATAATGTGGCTATAAAAAGAATCTCTTGTCCAACATTCTCTACATTTTATTGTGATACAATAAGGAACCTTAAGATATTTAAAATCTGAAGAGCTCTATGATGTGCCTATTAAATACAACACTACAAATCCAGCTAAACTAACTCCCCATTGAAAACAGGATATAACTGATCCCATGAATCTTCAGGTTCTCTGTAGTGATCTCAGGTGCAAATGGCAACCCTTAGAAAACACCTACATTCATACATAGAATTTTCAACCCCAATTGAATTTTCAAAAATTCTGTGTAACACAGTAGCCTCCATAATTTTTAAAACAAATAAGTCTGGAATAACCTAACCTAGAGCTTACTACCTGGCCAAACTGATCAAATGGGGGAGAAGGGCCATGGTAAGAGAAATGACCAATTACCCAATGGTCACTCTGGCTGAGCTCCAGATAATCTGTGTGGAGATGGGAGGAACTTCCAAAAGGACAACCATTACATCAACAACTCCACCAATCAGGATTTTATGGTGGATTGGCCAGATGACACATGAACGCCCACTTGGGAGTTTGTAAAAAGTCACCTAAAGATCTCTCAGACTATGACAAGAAAAGATTCTCTGGTTTGATGAAACCAAGACTGAAGTGGTAGGCCTCAGTTCTAAGCGACAAATCTGGAGGAAGCCAGGCACCACTCATCACCTGTGTAATAACATCAGGAACTGGGAGGCTGGTCAGGGCTAGTTGAACAGAGCAAAGTACGGACGTATCAGTATCTTATTTTTGTTTTTGAATGTTGCCTGTTGAGGAAAAAATAAATAAATTTAAATGATTCTAGCACAAGGCTGCAAAAAACATGTGACATAAGTGAAGGGGTCTGAAGACTTTCTGAACACATGGCATATTGTGTTAATTAGCTAATGCAAGTAGGAATTTTGCTCACTGTACTCTGTACACATGACAGTAACAACCCTATAAACCAAGGGTGGGATTCTATGCTGAATCCATAAGGACTGGAAAAATAACCACGGCACCAGCATAGACCTCGCATGATAAGATGGAAGGAATGCTGTGACCATGCATCATGGGACAGATGGAAACTATGAGTTTCCCAGGTGGGGATTTCCTCAGTAACACCTTTATATGTTGGAACAAGCAATGACCCCCTCACCTCATTTCTTCATATAAAATAAAAAGATTAAATAATAACCAGATCAACCAGGAGTGGCATGTTTGAGGTAGGACTGTATTTATAGCAAAGCAACACATGTTTAATGCAGCAGAGTTAAACTGAAGACCCTCGTACCCCTTATTCTTTGCTTGTTAAGCCACAATTGCAGGACTCCAAGCTTTTTTTAGGTACAGTTTATGAAACTGCATTAGTGAAGTGACCTTTTACTTGTTGAAGTATATTGGAAAAGCAGAAATATGACGCATGCTTTCCACCTGGTAATGTCTTCACTCACTTTCCTTTTACTCTCTAGTTGTTCATCTCCCCGAGACTGACCTCTGCAATGCTGATATCACGTAACACGCCATGGCAGCCAAACACTGAGCTATTACTGGGCTGGACTGCTGACCACTGAATCACCCTGTCCTGTCATTACTTCTAGGTTAAACAGTTGACCATGAAAAAGGAACTTTTTAAGGTATTCTTTATATGTTCTTTATTTTTTTTTGGCAGGTAGGTAGATAGACCTTTATTTGTCCCCAGAAGGTAATTTGGCTTTTTAAAAAAAAATAAACAGTTAGACAAACAAGTAAATATATACACAAATTTGGTCTGAATACACACCAAAAATCACTATAAACCAAGAAAATTAAAAAGAAAAGTTCTGACTTGGCAGATCCAGTGCCAGTCACATGTTACACAGACGTACTATTGTTGGTACAAAGAAGCCACAGTAGCATTTCTTGACACACTTCTGCCGAATAATTTGTTGGCTGAAAGTGCTCAGTGTTAGTGGGTCAGAGAGAGGATGTGCAGCATTGTTTATGATGACACTCAGTTTTGTTTTAATTCTCCCCTCCTCTACCACCTCCAGGGTCCCCAGAGTGTGTCCTATAATTGAGTCTGCCCTTTTAATTAGTTTGTTGATTCAGTGGGCCTCTCTTGAAGTGATGTTATCATCCCAGTACACCATAGCATAGAAGACTGCACTGGCCATCACAGAATCATAGAAGATGTGAAGGTTGTCACTATCCATATAAAGGAACACAGAAAGGGCTGCTATGACTTTTCTTATATAGGTCCTCTGTGTTCCAAGACCAGTCCAACTTGTCACTGATGTAAACCCCCAAGTACTTGAAAAAGTGGACCACCTCTATATCTACTCACTGAATAGTGACCAGACATAGAGGCTATTTGATACGATGATGTTAAGATGCAGACAATTTTCTTTGCACCAAGAAACAAATGTTTCCACCTGACTCCTCTCCTCTGTCTCACCCCCTTTATCAATACACAATAAGGAGACAGGACTGTTCCTGGTGGTGGTGCAGTGTTGCTCACATCCATATCAGAGACACAGTCCTTGAGTCTTACAAACTGTGGTCCGCTTGACAGATAGTCCATTATCCAGGACACCACAGACTTGTCCACCTGCATATCTCTGAGCTTACTGTTTGGCAGGGATGGCCAGATGGCATTGAAGGTACTGAAGAAATAAAAAAAACAGAATCCTCACAGTGCAGTCAGCTTTGTACAGGTGAGAATAAGTCTTATGGAGCAGACAGATAATTTCGTAACATGGCATCTGATAGGCAAACTGCAGTGGGACTGGGTGGTCCGTTTCTTACTACTATACAATACAATACAATTTATTTTTGTATAGCCCAAAATCACACAGGAAGTGCCGCAATGGGCTTTAACAGGCTCTGCCTCTTGATAGCCCCCCAGCCTTGACTCTCTAAGAAGACAAGGAATAACTCCCAAAAAAACCTTGTAGGAAAAAATGGAAGAAACCTTGGGAAAGGCAGTTCAAAGAGAGACCCCAATCATTTATAGCAATTATTTATACCTTTATATCTCTGTATTATAAAAAAAAAAATCTTGAAAGGCTTGGAAGGAGACGATACGTGATTTTCTCAGAGACACTTTAACGTCCCACAAGAGACACTTTAACATCCTGCGAGACAAGGAAGTGAGACAAAAGGACAGCTGCTGCACAGGCTTTTAAATTATCTATGCGCAGCGCCACAAGCAGAACATGCAGCTCCGCAGTAGCTGATCCAACCACATCTCCTTAGCGTGCGTTCAGCCCCCCCTCCACAATGCAAGCAGCAGAGACGCGAAGTGGCTGTGTCATAGTGCGCCCCAGGGGTTTGGGGAAGGGGGTGGACGAACAAAGCGAGCATGCGGCAAAGCCCCCTAGTAGTTTAATGTAATTTTCTTACTGCACTTTTAAGCTACACGTAAATCCATGTGGAGAACAGGCAAACCTTCGCCATACATTTTGGGACAAACAATTTTTGGGATATGAATGATGCATAGATTTCAAGGTAAGTTCCATGTTTAACTATTTGTCCACTATCATGAACAGTCAGTATATTTCATACATGCCTATGAATGAAAATATGAACTTGAACCTGAACTAGGCCAGAATCCAAATCCAACCTTGTACAGCTGCAATGCAGCACTGCTGAGCAATGCACCAGCATGCCAAAATACTGTAATACCAAATGTGAAAAAAGAAGTTCTTTTGGTTTCCTTGGTGGTAGGATGAAATTTAGATAATACCTGCAGTGCTTCTTATATTAATTTATAACATCCACTCTGTCCTCTAAAAGAAGACACTGAAATGCCACCACAAAAAGAGACAGAATAACATTTGAAATACACCTAGGCCTTAGTGAAAACCTGACACCAGAGCGGGACTTGTAAATAACCACCTATTTTCTGACCCTTCATTTTCCACTGAATGGTCAGCAGATTCCAACACATTAATCCTGAAAAAACAAACAGTAACTGATATGTCCTCATGATTTAACTAGGGAAGGAAAAAGGGCCTGCTAAAGCAAATATACTCAAATATACAGCATATTACTTAAAAACAGAACTGCAGCTGCCTAGGAAGAAGATGGAAATGAACACAAAGCACCATTTGCCTAAAATCTGCATGTGAATTTAAAGGGTGCAAAAAGCAGAAGTTCAAAGGCAACACTATGCAAGTTTCTAAGCTTCTGTGAGCAGCACAGGAAACAAAAGAAAAAACAATTATAAGGTAACACAGGCCCAACCTAGAGATATAAGTGGCATTTACACAAACTGCATACCCAGGTAAATAAATTTAAAAAGTTACAAGAAAATAGTAATAAAAAGGTAAATAATATGATTTAACCCTCAGGCATATTTGGCAATTCTGCAGCCTCACAGATCCAACAGCTTGGGTTTGAATCCCACACCTGGCTGTCATCCTTGTGGATTCCCCACGTGGAATGGAATTTGTAACAGGTACCAAAATGTGCACTCAAAGTTGGTTCTGTGTGGCTATCTGCATGAACGACCCCTGACACAGACTGGGCCCTGCCTTGCACCCAGTACTGCCATGAAAGTCTACAGCTCTCTGCAACACCAAACTGGATTTTGGTTTAAGAGTGTAACGGATTGCAATTAAAATTTATTCAGTAAGCAAAACAGGAATCATATGAAGCAGTTCACATTTATACCTTGGTTTTAATAACACATCTTAAATTCCACAATTCACGGTGCAAGGCCCTGGGAACTGCACTATGGACAGTTGCGCTAGTTTTCCTAGAATTTGATCCCAAAGGAGCATGGGCTCTCAAGGTTTTTTTTTTTTTTTTTTTGCTCAATGACTTGCATAAAAGAGTAAAATGAATTGTCCTCACATTACTTGCCAAACCACCTTACAAAATTTTAAAACTTAACACTGCAGTGGGTTTGAATAATGGAGGCCTAGACACAATCTGTATGGACATTCCCACATCCTCTTTAAATCTATACTAACTGTGTAAGCTAGAAACTATTGAAATCGTCAGAAAAAAATTAAATATAGAGATGTCAGGTAACTGAAAGGAACTAATCTGGGCATCTCTTTCCAAGGAGGTTTTGTTTTGCCAATGTGCTTGCATCATTTGTGTATTAGCGTCAGGAGCAGCTAAGTGTCTTTGTCTTTCTTCTGAGGTTTAATTTTGCTGATGTGCTGGCCCCGCTTGTGTTATTAGCGGCTAAGCGAGTTTTCTGTTTCCTCAGAGGTGGAACCCTCACCCCGACTCCACCTCTCACTTCTGGGCCAGACAGACACACACCCTTCAATGCATCGACGTTTATATATAAGAAGGGGACTCCTCTTGATGATCCAGTTTTCTATGCAAACCCCAAGGCGTTTGTTTTAGCTTAACAACTCTATAGCACACGTCATCAGTCCTGATCCTTCTAGGCCTCTCCTCTAACTTCGACATGGTCAGCCATGACATCCTTCTTACCACCCTCTCTTGACCTTGGCATCACTGGGACTGCTCTCAGATGGTTTGAGTGCTACATCTCGGGCAGATCCTACAGTGTGTCCTGGCGAGTTGTCAAAGGTGCATCAGACATGCACAGGGGTGTCTCTCAAGGATCGGTGCTGGATCCTCTACTTTTCTCTCCGTACACCATCTTGCTGGGCTCCATCATCTAATCCCATGGGTTCTCATCAACTATGCTAATGATACACACCTGTATCGGTTGTTCCCTCTGAAGAACAATACAGTATCAGCTCTATCTCTGCATGTCTTACTGATATCTCAACCTGGATGAAGGACTATCATCTACAGCTCAACCTATCAAAACCCAAGCTTCTTATGATCCCGGCCAGCCAGTCTGCTCCATTCCCAATTTCTGTACAGCTTGGCTCACTGTTGCTAATACCTGCCAAGTCAGTACATAACCTTGGGGTGGTAATTGATGAGCAGCTATCTTTTTCTGACCACACTTCTACTGTTTCTCATTCATGCAGGTTCACACTGTATAACATTAACAAGATCAACCCTTATCTGACAGAGTCTGCCACAGAAATTCTGGTCCAGGATTTGGTCTTGTCGCATCTGGACTACTACAACTTGCTTCTGGCAGGAGTACCCGCATGTGCTATGAAGCCACTGCAGACTGTCCACAATGCAGCGGCCCATCTTGTATTAACCAGCCAAGACGGGCACATGTCATTCCTCTCTGTCGGCTGCTACATTGGCTCCCTGTAGCAGCACACATTAAGTTCAAATCCTTGATGCTTGCCTACAGAGCACTCTGCGGGTCGGTACCTGTGTATATGGAGACACTGGTGAGGTGCTGTGCTCCTTCTCGCCCACTGAGGTCTGCCAAGGAACAGCGTCTGGTGATGCCGCCTTTGTGTGGTATCAAGTCTCAAACCAGACTCTTTTACTGTGTAGTTCCCAGTTGGTGCAACAAGCTGCCCACCTCTATCCAAACTGCTGACTCCCACAATCTATTTAAGAAGCAATTGAAAACTCATCTGTTCTGTGAATATCTGTCAAACTGACTGAAAAAAACTCTGTTTCATATTGTTAGTTGATTTGTTGTTATGTCAAGTTTATCTGTTTTATCGATTGTTAATCTATGATTGTAAATTGATTAGTTATTACAGCTTTTCATCTGTGGCAATCAACCTTTGTTACCTGTCCTACTATGCTTGCTGAATAAACAGGCCCTAGCTTAACACTGCTCGATTATGTTTACCTCTTTTGTAAGTCACTTTGGATAAAGGATGACTTTATGACTTTCGCCGGACGATACTGTAATGGGCTCTGGCTCCTTCTCATCCGAGGATTTAGTGTAGCAGATCAACAGATAAACGGCTATTATGTACCGTCATGTAAAAAAAGTAAGCACACCCCACAATTTTTTTTTTTAAAAACATAGAAATATTAAGATGTGATATTTATTTAAACATTACCTTTAGATGATGGTAAAAGCAATGTAATGTAACTTTGCAACAAATGATTCAATGAAAAAATGATATATGCCATTTCCATTTGTGGAAAAAGTAAGCCTAAGCTTGCTCTCAAACGAATACCCCTCAAGTAGGTGTTTCCTAGCTGTAGAATGTTTGAGGGGTGGCATGCATGCACAGGTCACTTCAAATCATCCCACCGCATTTTGATGGGATTCAGATCCAGGCTTGGTCTTGGCCATTCCAGAACCCTCCATTTCTTTCTTTTCAGCCATTCCATTTACTGGATTTACTGGCATATTTAGGGTCGTTGTCATGTTGCAAGGTCCACTTTCAGTTGAGCTTCAATCTGCTGACAGATTGTCTCATACTCAAGCTTCCTCATTGAACATAGAATTATTTATAGTGGATTCTATGATGGGGAGTTGCCCAGGCCCTGATGCAACAAAGCCGACCCAAACCAGAACATTTCCTCCTCCATGCTTTACAGATGGTTATCAGGATCTTCTGGTCAAATTCCATCTTTGGTAATTTATCAAACATGCCTTCTGGTACTGTGACCAAATAAGTCTTATCTTTGTCTTGTCTGTCCAGAACACACTGTTCCAGAAGTCCAGGTCTTTGCCTAGGTGTTCATGGGTTTCATGCTGGTTTGTTCCAAGCGCTCCTCTGATGTTGATCTAACGCATGCAGGCTCTTTCTAATGATAGACTTGGGTACTTTGATGTTATCAGTGACAAGAGCTACCTGGAGGACCCATAATGAAATTGTAGGAGTGTTAGGGACTTCTTTCAGCATTTTATGATCTGCTTTCAGGCTGAATTTGCTGGGACAACATGGCCTGGACAACTTGACAGTTGTTTGAAATATTCTCTGCTTAATGGATGATCTTCTGGACAGTGGAATGGTTGATTTCCAATTGCTTGGTGATCTTTTTAAATTTTTTCTCAGACTCGTAGGCATTTACAACTTTCTTTCTGAAGGTGTCAGAGAGCTCTCTTGATCTCAACATAACACACACTTCAACAACAAAGAGTACACCAAACTAAATGTTTGAGGTTTAAAAACGACTATCTCAACTGATGTGCTAATCACTTTTATCAGATCTGGTGCACCCGATTCTTTTTTTAGGTATTTGAGGTAATGATAACATCGAAGGGGTGGACTTACAAATTTTGCTCGTGGAAAAAGGTATTTTTGTTGACTTAAATTAAGCAATGGACTACAAAATATAAATGTAGCATGAGGTTCGTTATAACACCTATGTGCAGAAAGTACTTAAAATAATACTCAAATCTTTCTACGTCCATATATTAAAAAACACATTTGAAGGAGTGTACTTACTTCTTCACATAACTGCACATGCACATCAAGGGTCATCCAACAGATCTGACCAGTGGCAAAATTACAATAGACTAAACAGTTTTTTTAAAAAAAGTAGTGTCAATGGTAAACAGGAAAGTGTATTCCAATAATTCTATGCTCTAGACCTGAAGGCCAAGCTGACGCCCTTATTCTACTGGTCAAGAGTCCTGCCTTCAATTCCAAAGCACAGAATTATGGGAATGTCAGTCAGTCATTTTCCAGCCCACTACATCCTAACACAGGGTCACGGGGGTCTGCTGGAGCCAATCCCAGCCAGCACAGGGCACAAGGCAGGAACAAACCCTGGGCAGGGCGTCTGCCCACCGCAGGGCACACATACACACCAACACACACTAGGGACAATTTAGGATCGCCAATGTACCTAACCTACATGTCTTTGGACTGTGGGAGAAAACCGGAGTACCCGGAGGAAGCCCAAGCAGACATGGGGAGAACATGCAAACTCCACGCAGGGAGGACCCAGGAAATGAACCCAGGTCTCCTTACTGCAAGGCAGCAATACTACCACTGCGCCACCGTGCCGCCTTATGGGAATGTGTTAACCATTTATGATGTACACTGTTCTTTCCAGAAGTAACTGTTAATAATATGTTAGCAAAAAATGCACTCGTTTTGCACATTTTGTGCATGCCACTGTATAACACGTGGGTTAAGTGACACGAATAACATGAGATTTTGTTTTTCTTTTTTCTCCATGCATATTTTTACATTGTTTGCCGTTATACAGCATAGATCGCTATTAGGTTCCATTATAGCACAGACTTTTTTTCTCTTGTTCAGCACGTAAACACGAGGTTAAACATTTTCTCACTACAAACTAATTGGGGTAAGTAACAAATAAAAAAATACCATTTTGGGGTGGAGTATTCCTTTAAGCAACAGTGTTTACTCAAGGCTATTAATGGATAAAGATTTCAAGTAATCCCGACAATGTCACATAGATTGGTGAGAACTGAAGTCCAGTGTGGTTCAAGCAGATAAAGTAAGCAAAGCATGTCGCCATGGGAGATGGGTGCTTTAGAAATCACAGACAAGAATGGTCTATTCCAGGGTGGACATTTAACATATTAAGTTGTCAGAGAAGCATGTGATAAAGAACTCTGCTCCAGTTTTGATCATGTCTCACACAAACTGAGGTAGAACGGATTCTAACAAGCATTACTTTACATAAACTGCCTTAGAATTTAATTTTTAAATCCCATTATTAGTGCTGCTTTGAAAATTTCGGCTGATGAAAAAATTGTAATGTCTTGTGTGTGTCCTTTACAAGTACCAGTACTACATTCAACTATAATTGACAAAGGAGGAAGATTAAGAAAGCAAAGTTGTTCCTACAGAAGTCTGTAAGTTGCACATAATGGAAGAAATGTTTTGGTGATTAATCATTCTTTTGACCAAGGAGGTCAATGAATACAAATATTTTATTGACATCAAAGTTTCTTTAGGTTTCAATACCAGGCAATTTCCACTTATTAAATTTTGTATTGAATTCATCCTGGCATAGATACCATTCCATATGAACAAGTTCAATCATATAACATCAAATTTTCTCTCATGAAAGTCCATAGTGACAGTGATAGTACCCAATCACGCATTGATTAACCAAAAAAATAATATTAAAAAAAAAAAAAAAATCACAGTGCAGATTAGCTGTCAAAACAAGTTAGCTACAAAAAATGTCTTACCAGGAAAATAGAGAATTGTCATTTCAACGATGAATGCAGTGGAGAATGTATCTTTAGAATGCTATCATTCAAAAATGTTCAGCCAAACCTGCAATGATATGGCTGCCATCATAAAAAGACCATAATATGAGGTGCCGCTGTCTTCAGAAGCCTGACACTTTCAATGCATCTTATCCAATACAGAGTTGGCGATGCTAAATTGGCCCCAGCTTTTTGTGTGTGTGTGTGTGTGTGTGTGTATTCATCCTGCTATGGACTGGTGCCCTGTCCAAGGTTTGTTCCTGCCTTGCACACGATACCTGCAGCAAGAAACACATTTGGAAGATGGATGAACAGATTTGACAATCCACCACATTCAGAGGTCCAACACAGGTAAATGAGGGCCTTGAACATTCACTAGTGCAACAAGAATAAGTGCATAATAAAGCTTTCACTGATGCAAAAGTATCAAAAGTATGGAATCTATGAAAAACACAATGAAAAAAATTATGGGATAACCCCATCCTGTACATACAGGATATTTTTACAAATGTACAAGATGTTTTCCTGTACATACAGAATATGCTCACGTATGCAATAGATGTTTTCACATACATAAGAGATATTTTTACATACGTACAGGATAATGTTAGATTAAAAAAAACTACAAAAGTGTGCTTCAGTTATCTCATACGCATGTAAAGGCATTGCTTATGTACATGAAAGTATCCCGTATGTATGAGATATTTTCACGTGTGATAAGGGTTATCCCATATTTTTTTTCACTGTGAGGTTCACAGATTATAAAAGAATGCATTATAGGCATTTTATCTGAACTTGCTTTTGAAAATCCTTGGATATGGTTTTTGAATCTATGAAACTGGTACCTCCGTCGGCTGTAGTAGCTGTTGCACATTGCGTTCATGCCTTGGCACACAACATCCAAAAATGGTTGATACATGGTGTTGGTCAGGCTGATAAACTGTAAGATAACACATCTGTGGCACAGTTACGCATTTACATCCAATATTTTTCTGAAGCAGAATTGAAAAATAAAACAGTGGGCACTGAGCATCAGCCCCTTTGAAGCCATCTGTGCCACTTGTTTATGAAAAACAGCTGCCCTACTTCTAGGCACTGACTTTAGAACTGAAGTGGCAGACATTGAGTAAATTATTTATTTCGGTTATTAACTTTCTTCTGCATCCTATGTGCCTTGCTGCATGAATTCAGCACCTGAGGCTTTCAAACTCTCTGCATGTATCAAATTATACAGATACCTGAAGTTTACAGATTCTGCATAATTCTAATGTAACTGGGGGGAAAAATGTGCTGGAGGATGGCGTGGGACAACAGGAAACTTGACCAGCAGATCACTAACTGATGATCCTGGACAAACATCTTTATTCACGATGTCATTTGTCTTACTGGGCTAATCTGCTCCATCTGCTGAGAAACACATCTAGACAAGAGTAAACCTCATTTAATTTGTAAAATTTAACATAACATCTTCCAACATAAAATTCTGGGCCAGTAAGAAGCCAGAATCAATCCAGGCAGCACAGGGTACAAAGCAGGAACCAGCCCTGGATGGTGTTGGTCCATATATTAGACACCCATTAATATTTCCTGAATGTGGGAAATAAAAGTGGAGGGTAACCTATAGAGACACATGGAGACAAATGGATAATAGGCAGTGTGTTGTTGTGGATATGGCTTTTGACTTCAAACCCTGAACTTTTGAGTTCTAATTCCACTACTGACACTGTGTGACCATGAGCGAATTACTTCACCTGTCTGTGTTCCAACTGGAAAAACAAAAGACACGAATTGTATCTCCAATGTTGGAAGTCACCTTGGATAAAGACAATATATAGCAATAATAAAAAATAGATCTATAAAGCGACAACACCAGCCACTGTGCCTCCTTTAAAAAAAAAAATAACCAGCTCCCCATTTTTTAAGCAAAAATAAGTTTTCATTTTTTGTACCCTGGACGACAGTGAATTCGAACTTGCATCCTGATCCTTTTCAATTCATCAATTAATTTTTCAGGACAATTCCAAAATATTTTACTAAATATGCTCAAACTCTTAAAGCCGAAACGTAATATTTAGAAAGTATTATTAATTCCTAGAAGATAAAGTAGTTAGATGTGGCAGTTTACAAGACACCGAGTGCAGAATTGATTCACAGCATGCCGATAACACGTTTTGATCCTAGCTATGCGGAAATTTCTAGATGAAAAACACATTAATACAGGAGGCATCAAGTTTTCAATTAACCCGATGCGAGTGGTTCTCATTTAATTTAAACTTCGCTCTAACTCTCTAAATCTTGAAATAAATACCTATAAAGATGCACAATTAAAGTTGTACCCGTGTACTAAAGAGGACGATGACCTTTCAACGTGCTGGACTGACTGCCCACGTAAGCTGGGATTTGCTAGAAATCACTGAAGATGTCATGAACACGAAAACAGCACGCAGCCGACGTCCACGACTTTAAACCGAGAGAGACGACCAAGCAAACGTCGTCAAATGAGCCATTCCCTTTGTCAATTTTGGTTTGTTTCGCTTTAACCATCATACTTATCGATCCTGTGGCTTTAGTACCAAGAACTGCGTACCTTTCTCAAATTTAGTGGTTACACATCTAACTATAACAAAAACACACGAAACTGGGTTAACAATAAAAGTTTTCGCATTAGCACACGCTAAAGAAAAAATGTAACATAAGTTTCACACAGTTGAACATAGATTCAAATCTAAAAGAAGACACCTACCTGTCCCGGCGAACTCTCAGTCCTGTCAATGAGTCGCCTGTAATAATAGCAATTAAAAAAGCCACACACACAATCTGACTCACTGAACTTCCTGATTCCCGCGCCTGCGCAGTCGGAGTGTCGCTCAAACGTTCTTCCAATCAAAAAGAAGTAGCGGACCAAAAGCCACGCCTTCTTGGAGCCGCCCACGGCGGAGTCTTGCACACCGCAAACAGCTGCCTGATAAAAAGCGAGCAACTACAATCGAACAACCTCGAAATCGGATACTAATCCAGATGTTTACACAACAGAGACCGGATTTTAATATTCAGAGCGCTCAGTCCCAGAAGTATGCGGTTTTAGATGGCAATGTTGGATATAACGCGTGATGGTAGCTCAGGTGAGACATTTAAACAGTGACATGGCATAAATAAACATACAAAAAATGTAATGCACACTTTGGACCATAAGAACATCGCTTTAGTCTTCGAGGGCAAGGTACAAATATGATTACGGTAGAAATATGACGGGATGAAAATGAAAACATTCTCCTGACTCGTTTCAATAGAGGCGTGTTTACTTGCCCAACGAAATGTAAAAAAGCCACGCCTCGGTGTCTTTTTGTAACATAAATCTCTTAAAATGAGACTTCTCTTTTGTCTTTTAATAATGATGTCTAGGATCTAAAAACAAGTTTGATGAGAACTGGCCATTCAGCCCATCATAATGTGTCAATCTCTAGTCAGGTGAGTTCTGTAGAATCGTCTGTGTTTCCATAATACTGTAACGACCTGGAGGTTCAATGGAAGGAGAAATCGAATCGGTCACGAGCGTGGCGGCCCCTAAAGGACTGCTCTGATCTTTGGCAGTAATATATGCTCTCAGCAGTTTGATCCCTTTGTCTACTCATACATGCCGCAACCCGTCTGCCACACTAACTCCCTACAACCCCCACCCCCCTGCGCTACACGCTGGGCTCTGTGAAGCATCCCAAGGCCGGGGTCCACATCCGAGACTCGCTGGCGGCCACGCATCAAGGCCAATGGGCTTTATCAGCCGGAAGACGTGATGGAAGTGCTCTTTAAATGCTGTGTCTGCAAGCCGCGGCTCCCTGCCCCCCTAGGACAATCCTTGGTCACCTGAGGAAGGTGTCCCTGGGGGGGACTACACTGCCATCTTGGCAGAACCGTCCTCCTTGAGGGTAACTTGAGGGGTCCACCAAGCATTAGTGCTAAACCAGAAATCCATCTCAGGATCGTTAGTTGTCTCTTTATTCTTATAAAGATCATTTTATATACAGTACTGTGTATTAAAAACAGCAGCAGTCTCAGCACTCATCCCTGAGGTATATGCCACGCCCAACATCGCCATAACCTTTTGCCTTCTGTGCTTTATTAACAATTTTGTGCCAATCTACAAACTGTGCTTTCAAGTCCCACTTGGTTTAATTTGATGACAAGCCTCTCGGGTGATATCTTATCGCACTTTCAGGTAAATACTATTGTATGTTTCTGTTTCTTCCTCTCAGAACGCCATCATAAACAAAACCTCTCTGTCTATAATCCCATGCTGACTCCTCATGAACACATCTGCAGTTGACATGCGTTGCTCTGCCTTTTCCTTAGTAATCGGTTCTATCAGTTTACTTGTGTTATGTATAAAGTAACAGCTGCGATCTTCTGTCCTAATACCATTTCTCCCTTCAAACACTTGCATTGTGTCCCCTCTTAATCTCTGTAAGCTTAAAATGAAACTGAAAATGTTCATCTCCTTGAATATTATCACACAGCTCATATTCAGTTCAGTTCCTGAATTGGCCAAGTTGCTGTGCTCTGTATTTTCTGTAGCACTGCAATATATATTTTTTATAGTATGGAGACCAGTTATGCATGTAGCATACTATGATGTTTCATCTGGTGCTAACTCCTGTAAATTAATAATAATAATAATAAAATAATCTTTACATTTGTATATCACTTTTCTCACTCCTCAAAGTGCTTCAGTGAGTGGGGATCCACTTCATCCAGCACTTAGTTTCCTGCTTAGTTCTTCTGTTTCTGTTTTTTAACTCCTTCTCTGTTTCTGTTTCATACCTGTTCCTCCGTATTGTCCACTGCTTCCATTGGGTTCACTAGTTTTACTTTTGATTGTGGTTACTCTCCTCATTTCAGTTTTCTCACCCTGACTCCTGATCCCGAGGAAACAATCACAAAGAGGTGTCTAAATATTGACTCCCACTTAAACTGGAGGTAAAGGAGGAGAAAAGTCTTGGGGTGTCTTCCCTTCAAACACTATGATATCCCTAACTCTTAGGATTTGAATTTAGAGGAGATGTGTGGCCATGGATGATGCTAAGAGAACAGGGACCTAACACAAGGTTAATATGATAACACATTGCATAAACCTCCAAAACACCTTGAAGCCATAAAAAAGGATTTATCATTAGGAGATGCCAGTCACAGATAATTTGAGCACGTGACTCCATTCTAAAAAGTCAGTGTACAGCTTTATTGGAAGCTTTACAACGCTAATGGTTCTTGTAATAGTATTAGCCTAATTAGCACCCTAGGTTTGACGATTCAAAATTAAAAGTGATGTACTTAAGGGAAAGACGCCAAGTCACAATCTAGAAGAGGAAACAGAAGGCTGTGGTGGGGCTGAATCAAGAGATGAGAAATGTGATACCAATCAGTGAAGAAGAACTTTCAGCGACTCGCAGCAGAAGAAAAGTCAAGTGGTTAACAGCTTTAACTATAACACAGCCAATGATCAGAGTAAAAGGAAACAGAAGAAAAGAATGGTGTCCAATATAGCAGGTAACAACATCAGCAGTGTAGTCCTGATGTGCCCAGGCTGCTACTGGCATGCTTTTAAGAGACAGAATAAAGTGGATCTCAATCAGAGGTATACACAAGTTCAGCACCTCAAATAATGCATGCCGAAACCCCTCTAGTGAGAAGAATTGAAGTCCCTCCCTAAAACAAGTGAAAATGCCAGAAGCCGCACTACATGTACTTCAGAACAGGTCATCCATCTGAAGCTAAACGCATTCAGACCCGGCCAGTACTTGGATGGAAGACCATCTAGGAAAGCTTAGCTTGCCGCTGGAAGAGATGTTGGTGAGACCAGCAGGAGGTGCTTAACTGGTGGTCTGTAGGTGGATCCCAATTCCCCAGTGAAGTGACGGGGACACAGTGCTGTAAACATGGTGCCATCCATTGGATGAGATTTAAAACTGAGGTTCTGACTCTCTGTGGTCATTAAAGATCCCTGGGCATATTTCAACAAGAGCAGGGTTTATCCTGATGTCCTGGCTAAACTGCCCACCATGGCCTTGTCATTGTGGCACTCTGATCATCCCCTGTCTCTAATTGGCTATCTTTCTCTCACCCCTTCACCACTTCTATTCTAATAGCTTCTATTCCATCATTCAGGTGGGTGCTGCACATTGGTGGTGGTTGAAGTGGTTCCCCTCTGTCTACACAAAGCACTTTGAGTAGCAAGAAAAGCACTATATAAATGTAATTAATTATTGCTATCATTAATTAAAGTAATGGAAGATGTTAGGTAGAATCTTCATAAACACAAAAGAAGGAATAGGAATACCAGTCTCTAAAAATAACTGCAGAGCAACCAAGATAGATCTATCTATCTATCTATCTATCTATCTATCTATCTATCTATCTATCTATCTATTGTGGCAGACGAACAGGGACCTTGCCCCACCAGGAGCAGGGAAGGACCAGAAGAGGGGCAATATCTCCCAGGGCGTGAGAGGGCAGCCCCCCTGATTTCCATCAAGAACCACGGATACGGAGCTGGGAAGCTCAACCCTATGAGGGTGCGTGGCCAACCCCAGGGGGCGCCTGGATGGTTCCTGAGCCCTGGAGGACAGCACTTCTGCCACTCCTGGAACTGTGTACGCCTGGAGTGCTTCCGGGTGCAAGGGCAGCACTTCTGCCATACCAGGAAGTGCTGCCAGAAGACCATCTCAGAGCACCTGGAGCACATCTGGGGCATTATAAAAGGGGCCACCTCACTCCAATCAAGGAGCCGGAGTCGGGAGGAGGAAGACAGAGCTTGCGAGAGAGGAGTGGAGGTAGCCGAAGAGAGGAAGAGTACTGAGTAGTTGTGTGTGAGTTGGTGGAACCAATTTGTTCACTTTGAAAATAAACACATGTGTTGTGGACATTGGTGCCGTGTCTGTCTGTGGCCGGGCTATCTGTTACACTATCTATAAACTATGCTGGACCACTGAGGTCTTTCAAAGACAACCAAGGTCTTTTAAAAGATTGATAATGTAACAGAAATTTAACTTTGACAAAGGACAGGTAAAAATTTGAAAAACAGAACATTCTCACACCTGCTTAATCCATTTTAGGACCATAGGGAGCTGAAGCCAACTTTGGCAACACCAGGGGCAAAACAGGAAACAGCTCTGGACAGGGGACAACTCCATTACCAGGCTCATTTACATGTATGCACACACAAGGCTAATTTGGAATTACCAAACAACCTAACATTTGTGTCTTTGGGGGATGACACAGAAAAGTCCACATAGACCCTGGGAGGACATACAATGTTTGCAATGACACCAACTGCTTGAGAGATTTGAACCCGGGAGAATGCATCCATTAGGAAGTAGCACTGACCACTGTACCAGCAACAGGAATAATAATAATGATGTAATACTCCTTGTGACCCTGAACTGGAGTAAGTGGGTTTGAAAATAATAATAGTACAAAAGTGGAATATTCCAGGGTGACTTCTTGTCTACTTTGCTGTTCTCCTTGGTACTGACACCACTAACAAATATGCTGAATAGGCAGGGTCTAGGAAATGCAGTTGACAAGTAATAATACTTAAGCCGTCTGCTTTTATTGGTGATCTCATGCTGTTCACTAGAGATGAGTATCAGCGTGAACATGCCTTGATTATAGTGAAGTTCAGAAAAGGCAATCTTAAGGCACGAGTCTTCACGGGCACCCTGTACATTTCTGGACACATTCATAATTGGCCAGATATTTTGTGAAAATTGTTAATCTTGAGTTAACTGCACATAAATGACCAAATGTATGCTACATTTTACCAGAAACTGTCTAATATTATATTATCCCGCAAAAGGAGATGCTTTGCAAATATTTTCTGCTCAAAATAAAGAAAAGATTATTAGTTTTAGTACAAATACTGTACATGGCATGAATATAATACACACATAACCCTAATATTACATATCCCTCTTTATTTAGTTATTTAATGTTGTAAACTAAATATCGTAAATAAGAACAAAGAAAGAAGGCTTCTTGCTCTCGATGCCAAACCCGACTCTTTATTTAAAACGGGTTATTTTATGGGGTAGCGTGTTGCAGGCAAGCGCCCCCTACAGGTTTATCTGAATTTAAAATTCATCCACCCGCTCAACGCGTTTTGTCGCTTTTTCCTTTACGAGGACGCGGGACATGTGATTAATAAAACACTAATAATTCATTTTATACACATAGTGCCTTTAACCAAGCTCGAAGTGCTTGCCACAATTCTGGTGGCATCGAAAAAGAGGCAAGGACTAACTTTGAAAGAATCGCCGTTTATTCAATGGGCACAGTCCCGCACATTTACAAGATTGCCCATTTTGCCTAGCACGTATATCTTTCGGGAGTGGGAGGAAACAAATGTACTGGGAAAATAAAATTTGTCAAGTCTGAAACTGGCCTTTCTTGGGGTTAGGATTAGTGGTATAAGGTAGCCTGACAATTTAGGTGTTTTACTGTCTGAGATCACATAGAATCAAAGAGTCAAACTTTAAGTTAAAAGCAAGGGATTATATCCCTGACCATCCCACTTCCTCCACCCCCATTCCTCGAACAGCACTTCTCCGTACCGGCCTTGTTAGGGAAGCAGAGCGTCGTGTTGTGGAGCATTATGCCGCGGACACGGTCCTCTCGTAAATAAGGTTTTTTTCTCTATATATGGCATCATACCTCCCAAATATCCCAAAATCCACTATGACGACCGATCTGCCAAATTTCCACATTCTTTCGCCTTGTATGGGTAAACTCCTCAGGAGGACGGGCACAGTTTTGACAAACTCTCACAGCTTATTGGTCGAGCGCTCGAAGTGGGCGGCGCTTTTCAAAGTTGAGCTCCCGAAAGAAGTTTTGCGCTGCGTGAAGCTGCGCGGTTGACATCGGACAGCTGGCGACGGACTAGTGTGCTGACGTGCCTGCCTCCTCCCAGACGCTCAGGTGAGGCTGACTTTTCTTTCTTTCGGTATCGTAAGCGAAAGTTTAGTAGACTGTTTGTTAGAGCGCCGCGATTTAAGTTTGTCGATTTGCTACTGAAATAAAGCATCACTACGTCGCGTCTCGAATCGCGTAGCGAGACTTGTGTCGCTGGCATCCATTCCTGTGATACAGAACCTTTGGGAAAGTAATCACAACTCTCCTAACTACACGGTAAAACATCAAATACAAGTAATACATGTGATTTAATTTACTGGTACATTCTGTATTATGTATAGCGCCTTTTATGGAGAACATCACCTCCAGACCTCTTATAAAGTAATTCACATTACACACTGCTATACAATGTGTAACTGGCAGGCCCAGTCCGATCTACACTGATTATACAATCGGTGACAACAATGTAAGACAACTTAATAATAATTTCAATATATACCAGCTCTTCTGTAATGCAGCTTTTGGAAAAACAGCAATGCAATGTGATCCATGAATTCATTTTCCAGTCTTCTTAATCCAGTTCGGGGTCACAGTGGTTGAAGCTAATACCAGCAGCATCTAGTACGTGCCCTGTAAGATAAGAAAGATAAATCCTGGTCCTGATTATAAATGTTGGGAGAATGAAGATTAATCTTGACCCAAGTGGGCTAGGACACTAAGAATAAGTATCAACCTAGTTCATGGGAAATCAGTCCATTGGAAAATGGGGTCAAGTGGCACAACAAAACATGTGTTGCAATACTCAGAAACAGCAAATAACAGAAACAGCAGATTCATGTAACACAAGATTAATACTAAAGAACACATTTGAGTGTCATTAGCTTCTCATTTGAGTACACTGTTCCATCATTAGGGATACACATTCAAATAACTTGAAAACAATAAATACCTTACAGCACACTGAAATAAACCTTAATACTTATTTAATAATAAATTATTAAAATAATAAATATTATTGGGTGGCACGGTGGTGCAGTGGTAGCGTTGCTGCTTTGCAGTAAGGTGACCTGGGTTTGCTTCCCAGGTCCTCCCTGTGTGGAGTTTGCATGTTCTCCCTGTGTCTACGTGGGTTTCCTCCTGGTGCTCCGGTTTCCTCCCACAGTCCAAAGACATGCAGGTTAGGTGCATTGGCGATCCTAAATTGTCCGTAGTGTGTGCTTGGTGTGTGTGGGCTGGCAACCTGTCCAGGGATTTGTTCCTGCCCTGTGTTGGCTGGGATTGGCTCCAGCAGACCCCCGTGACCCTGTAGTTAGGATATAGTGGGTTGGAGAATGACTGACATGACTGACTAAATATTATTATTTAGATACATAACACAATTAAAACACAATAAAAATCAACCATTGGAAATATAGCATCTCAAGCAACCTAAGGTTTATATACATTAGGCATACATTTTGAGCTGAGACACTGGGGTGGACTCGCAACTTGCAGAACTGGCATGTTATGCTTGAATTTAGGCCCACCTAGTCCATAGGCACTGGGAATGAATTCTAAGATGGGGGACTGGTGTACAGGTGAATGCTAACCTGGTGGTCCACACAACATGAGGCAATGGAGCTAAAATCTTCTCTTGGTGAATTTAGCATTGAGAGGCCTGGGACTGCTCAGTTAGTATGAATGAAGACCATATTCAGAGGGGATGACATATTGGTGATGAACTCTGAGCTGTTAAACTGGAGTGCTAGATATGAATCCTGACTTGGTGAACTGGAGGACGGGTGAATGCTTACCAGCAGGACAAATCTTCACCAGGGTTCAGTTGATAGGAATTGTGACTGTAGGTGTTAATTCTGACCACATGAACTAGGGGCCCCTACAAAAAAATCTTCATAGTATGAAAGGAGTTATACTGCTGGGAATTAAATGTGAAGTGTTGGAATGAAATCTTCACAGATGACTTCAGGCTGGAGGGCTTTGTCAGATGTTTCCAGGCCTGAGGGACTGAAACTGTGAATTTGGGTATGAAGTTTGACCGTTTATGAGGTGGGATTGGGTTAGGCATTGGGACACAACACAAAGAAGCTGAGACACTAGAGACTAAGTTTGGTTTGATGGATCAGTTAGAATATGAATGCAACTTTAATAGGTGAATCATGGCCTCCCTGTATATAGAGACTGGAGCATTGGGTTTGAACCTTGTCTTTTTGATCCTGGGCATGTGTATTGAGGCACATGGAATGGATGCTCACCAGGTGGGCCACAAGAACACTCCAGTCTTGAACTGGTGGTCTGGGGATGTGGCATAAGGTGTGTTTTATGTCCTAGTGTAAGGCTGATAAGAGATATTGGGAGTGACTGCTCTCTCAGAGTGACCGAGGAGGAAATTTACTTCATTTAGTTTAGCTTCAGTACCTGAAGAGCAGGTCAGCATAATGTTGTGATTTACAAAATGAGGAACTCCCTCCTTTAACAAGTGAAATCATAGGGCTGGTTTGCTAAAGAATTCAGAAACATTTTTGGCTTGGATTCAGAGAAATAGGAGGGGACAGAGTGCATTGTGCAAAATGCTATTTTTGGACATTTGCTTGATAAGGCATTTAAAATGCATGATATCTGAACAAATGGTTGAAGCAAATAGTCATTTACGAAGTTATCTTGTCTCAGACCATATGGAGGGTCTGGCAATGGGAACTCTGAATGAAGGGTCAGTGTGCGTAATTGATCCAAATGTCTGACAAAGAGGAAGAAAAAACACAGTGCGCTCTTTGTAAATGGACAAAAGACGTTTAGAGCCTCCTGCCTTTGATAAACATGTTAGTTGCGATAAAAAATTGCCATCTTCTCTAC
Organism: Polypterus bichir lapradei; assembly: GCA_026402145.1. Classification (NCBI taxonomy): domain Eukaryota; kingdom Metazoa; phylum Chordata; class Cladistia; order Polypteriformes; family Polypteridae; genus Polypterus; species Polypterus bichir. The sequence continues at coordinate 13,296,127 of JANRMT010062856.1, forward strand.
CCCCCCCCCCCCCCACTCCTCTCCTAATACAGTATATGACAATGAGATGCTTCCCCAAAAACCTTACCTCAATGCTATGCTGTGACCTGTCACATAAATATATTATAATGCGGCAGCTGCAAGAGTAAACATTTTAAACAAAATGTGTCAGAGAATTCTCACTGTCTGCCAGAAGTGAGTATGACGTCTACTTTTTGGGCTGCAGTCAGTGTGACTTGTAATTCTGCTTTAAGTTGCAAATACTGAGGACAGCTTGCTGTGGATACTACGCTATGTACAACTCCAGCTTGCCTTTTGAAGCTGACATATCTGACATGAAAGCCACTGAGCTCATATCAGAGAAAATCTGCCAGACAGTTGCTTCCAGAATTTTTCCAGGGAGCTGAAGAGCAGCACTTCCTTTTTAGGAAGACATGCCCGCTGTGTTTATAAGCTGATTGGGACCTCGGCAGGCGGGTCGGCAACGAAGACCCAAATTGGCTTGATAACTTTTCTGTTGAGTATTTGTTAGGATTATACATCATAAAAGGTATGGAGGCATCTCAAGTTGATTTGACAAGTGCTTAGAATCTCTTACATGAAACTAGCTTGGTCTTCTTTTTGGCATTTTTCTAGCAGCTGTTTTATTTACTTTGAAATAAATCAGTAATTGTAGTAGTAGCTCATAAAGCAGCTTTTGTATCCATGTTATATAATGTCTTACATATCTACAGTATATATATATCTTTCACAGAATATTTCACATGTATTTGTAGTAAACAATACCTGTGTTATCAATATACAAATGTCACATAGCAGCACTTTCCTCACCTGTCATTATGTCTTTATTTTCATCTATCATAGCACTTAGTATTTATTTATATAATGTCTTTCCCACTTTACCTAACCTATCTACCCATCATTGTACATTTTGTGTCTGTTTCGTGTAGTATTTATCAATCTGGTGACTCTGTGGCTAAGTATCTGCATTGTTATCTGGAAGGTTGCTGGTTCAAATCCTGTTACTGCCACAAGGGATCCTACACTGTTGGGCCCTTGACCTGAAAATTGCTCCAGTGGTGCTGTACTATGGCTGACCCTGCACTCTGATCCCTAAAGGTCATGTGAAAAGACAGTTTCCCATCAGGGATTAATAAAAGTACAGTATGTGAAAAAAATATACAGTGACTTTCATATCTATCTATTATATAGTGCTTTAATTATCTATCTATCTATCTATCTATCTATCTATCTATCTATCTATCTATCTATC